>CAHIKZ030001719.1:17500-297500 GCA_903632075.3 Acanthosepion pharaonis
AAATCGCACAGATCCAGGTCTGAAGCCCACAAAAAAAACCCCGATACGAGTAAACAACTAACTAACAAAAGAGCTCAATACAAAAAAGAGCAGACCTTATTTAGAACTATAAACTAATGAAAGACAATGGACCTAGGTCGTTAAAACAGATCGTTTGGAAAAAACCAATAATCAAATCCTTTATTCAGAAAATTTTATATATATATATCCAAATATATATATATAAATATTGATATTGTGTGTGTGTGTGTGTGTGTGTCTTTTTAATTATTACATTCAAATTGATAACATGTTTAAATTAAATAATATAAATGTTGTTTCTATTTATTTTCAAAAATTTGTTTAAATAAATTGTTTAATGATTCTTTAATGATTATCATCGAAAGGCTGGTTAAAATCACCATATTAAATATATATTTTATTTATTAAATAAATGATAATTAAATAAATATATAAAATTCATTTTGCCATTTTTTTAATGGATATCAGTTAAAATTAATAAATAATTAAAATTTTAAAGAATACTTCAGGATATATTAACCGGATATTGATTGGATCTAAAATGTTTGGGTCCTGTCAAAGAAACTTTCATTTTACAAATGACACAGATACAAGATATATATATATTTAGGAAATATCCATTTGGAAAATACCAAGATAAATACATTAATATAATAAAAAATAAATATTCTGATTAACTATATTAAATGATATAGGAATTATAAAATTCAAAATATGGTTGATACATATGATTTTTTTAATATATTTAAATAGCAAGTGATTTGATTTTTGTTAAAAATTCAGTTCGACATTCAAAACAACCTGAATTTATTTATTGATGCATGTCGTTTTATATAAAACATAAATATATACAAATAAATAAGATGACAAACAGTTTGAATAATATATAATATAAAATATATATATATATGTTTATCGGAGGATGCAAACATTCTTTAATTAAAAAGAATAATGCAAATTAGTGTACGTTAATACGTCATCTGTTTTATTTGACAAAATATTTTGATTTGAAACGTTTTTTTAATAAATGTTGCACAAAGATGAGGACAATAGTCCGAATGAAATAAATTGTTATTATTTAATATTAATATATTCAGATTTTGGACAAAAAACGTTGAAATAATGGCAAAATAAGGACAATTTAAAAAATAATAAAAATAAATTTTAATTTCATCTCAGAAATATAGAATGATAATCAAAGAATCCGTTGTAATAAATATGGCAATAAAGATAAGGACAATAGTCCGATTAAATGTAAATAGTGTACGTAATATCATCTAAATATATAGACAGATACTGAAATTATAAACGTTGTAAATAAATATGGCGACAAAGATGAATTTCAAATCCTGAATTGAAAAATAGTATATGAACCCTCATCTCATAAATAAAGACAGATACTTGTTTTGTCCTTGTTTTATGTGACGAAACCCGTATTTACAAATATCTATAAAATTTTATTTTATATATATGTATCATTTGAAATTTTTAACAACGTCTACCATAAATTTAAACTTAATAACTCTAAAATAAAGGGTTTGGGGAAATATGTTTATATGGACTTTTGTCCTTGTTTTGGTATGAGGAACCTGCGCCGATGATTTGTAAAAGTATTTTTGATACACCGTGTATATATAAAGACTTAGTGGGAGAGACATACATAAAGCTGTAGGTGGAAGGGAAGGCCTTAGATTTGAATGATGACAGGAAGGAAGAGGTCAATAGTGTCAGGGATATTTTAGAATAATAAGTAAAAGATATGTACAAAGTAGTTCGTTTTGAAATATTTTGCTATCTTTTCTTTTTTTCGCTTTTATTTTTTTTTTCATTTTTTTTTTTTTCTCTTGATGTTTCGATGATTTATTCTCTTGATTAAAAAAATTCAAAAAATTCTTGGAATTCTCTTTTCTTTTCTTTTTTTTTTCTTTCTTGTTCTTCCTTCCTTTTTATATAATTCTCTTTCGTTTAAAAAAAAAATTTTAAATCTTCTACTCGGTATTAGGCTGTTGGAAATGCCAGATATACATCCGTTCTGGAGGTACATAATTCTTATGTTATCTTATAACACATGTCTAGAACTTTCTTAGAAAAAAAAATTTGAAAAAACATTTGCTCTCTTTTTACCTATTTTTCTTTCCTCGTCCATTTATGAATGATTAAATTATACACACACACACACATATATATATATAAATATATATATATATATATATATATATATATATATATATAATATATATATAGAGAGAGAGAGAGAGAGAGAGATTTAAATAGAGATCGTCGAGATTTTGAGATGAAATCGTAATGATTTACACAGCTTAACTTGGTCTGACATATGACCACCAACTGAAGCCCTAACACATCTGCAAATATCTATTAACCTATATCCTGCTGGCGTCAGTTTAACCTGACGCCTCTTTTATTTTCCATATATCCTGATCATTTTGCTTGAAGTTCGTGTTTTCTTGATTACTGATGAAAACCTGGAAATTTCCCAAAATAATTCAGTGAAATTATCCCTTTCCAAAATTGTAGTTTATAATTGTAATTTATCTATGAAAAAAAAAAAGAAATAGCAAGTTTAAACTGACGCCATCAAAAAATATTTAATAACTTCATGTTTGTTTTAATTCACACACACACATCCTCCTCCTCTCTCTAACATCTCTCTCTCTCTATATATATATATATATATATATATATATATATATATATATATATATATATATTATATTATAGGTTTTATATTATAATAATAAATACATGTTGAATTGCTAAATAAAATTTTTTTCATGTTTCAATACTTTCCTGAGAAGAAGTACAATTAAACTATTGAAACATGAAAGCTTTTGTACTATATTGCTCTACTTTGTACTGAGCACAAAAAAAGGAATATTACGAGCAGTTGAATTTTACTCCGTCTGCTCTTTCTCTCATTTGTCTGTGTATAGTTTTCTGGTAGGATCTACCTAATTTACATAGTGGAGTACCGACCATATAAATATGGTTGGTACCGGGAAGACGAGGAGAGGAATCAAGAGATTCAATCCAGAGACTCTGCCCGACTGCTACTAAGTCAACACATTCTCCAGGAACGGTCTTCCCAGGAATATACAAAAGACTATATGTAAATATTGTGTACACTTTCTTGTTTCAATACATTTTGTTCTAAGTACATTTTGTGTTGCATTATTATTCCATGCATTAGTCAAGTTTCAACACATATATATATATATATATATATATATAATATATATATAATATAATTTATATATGATAAAATTAAGTTAGATAATACAATTTTAAAAAAATTAAGGACAATGTTTAACACAATTGCAGTCATGTGTCAATACATAACATTGCGTCTTCCTCAGGCGATTTAATTTACATTCCTTTTATCCATAGCCCCTTTTTAAATTAAATCAAACGAACGTTTTTAGTGTTACTCTATTCGTTCTCATCTTAATATATATATATATATATATATATATATATATATATATATTACATTAAAAAAAAAAAGACTGGATGCAAGGTTAATGGCAGAAATATTTTATACCCACATAAGTAAATTTTGGAGTTTTTTTGCTGTAAAATATATGGTCTGTTATAATAAATATTAATATAAAAAGCTCTCTTTGTGGATCAGTCTTAATATTTGATATTACTAGGATAACCTGGATTATATACCAACGGATCTATTTTACACAACACACACACACACACACACACACACACACACACACACACAAATAATATATATATATATATATATATATATATATATATATGAGGAATGAATTAGTGTTAAAATGTTGACATAAAAATAAATTCAAATTTCCATAATATAGGTTTAACTTAATCAGCTACTATGTTTCCATAATATTCCCTCCAATTTAACTGTTCAAATATCGAATGTATAAATGATTCTAATTTATATATTCCTCTCCTTTATAACCTCTTTAAACTATATTAATTATAATTTATAAACTTTCCCCAACTCTAAGATATCCCAAACTCACTTTCTATTAACCTCTTACAGCCTTTTATCTTTTATAAAGTTATTTTTAAACCTGTGTTTATCACTCCTTTAATTTGAAATTAATACTTCATTCTTTATTTAACCCCAAATTAATGTCATAAGGTAACATTCGGGTTTAATTTTAAAAAACTTCTTTAAGACAAATACCTTCCCCTTAGAGACAAATACCTTACACTCTCCCCTGGCCCCTGTCTCGTACCTTTCGTCTGACAGAAACATTGAAATGGTTAAATTCTGTATTAGTTTTTCGTACAGGTTGAATTTTTTCTTTTCTTTTTTTAGCTTTTACAGTTAAATTTCTATTTCCGACATTAAAACATTTATGAAAAAAAAATCACAACTATCAATTATTATAATTTAAAAAAGGTTCAATTCATCTTTGAAGATTTTTTTTGGATGAGATTGAAAGTATTTTTAAAAAGAAAAATGAATGACCAAAGGAAACCTAGATTTTTCTTAATAAGTTTAATAACAACACTAAGAAATTGATCCGTGAATTAAAAGAGGATTGCAATAAAAATAATATGTCTAAAAATAATATGTCTAAAATAATATGTTTAAATTATTCAACCAAACATGGCTGAATGAAGAACCATATATATATATATATATTTATATATATATATATATATATATATATATATATATATATATATATCAAAAAAGAAAAAAAAGAATAATAATATATATAATCCAGTGTTCTTATAGATATTTTTATTTTTACAAAATAGTGCTCAATGTAAATTTACAGATCATTAATATTATAATTTAATTGATTTAAAATATGTTTTTTTAAATACATATTTTTAACCATTTTTTCAAAAAATGGGAATAATAAAAGCCCTGAATTTAATTTTGTAAATTAAATTAAAGACATTAGTTCATTTTCATTTCAAGCGAATTTTGGAGCAACTTTTAAAATTACTGGGTTTTAAATACACAGCTAAAAAAATATAATTCATGTTTCAAGGTTACAGATAAATTCAGTTTACTAGACTAGGGGTGTCTGGGTGTTCAGTATGTCTATATTTTAATGTATCAGTTATTGCAACGTTTACATATATATATATATATATGATTAATAAACAATAAAATCCAAAATCACCAGGCAATTTCGACAGACGAAGATATCGTTCGTCTGTCTTATCAACCCCGGTGTGGACTGAGTTCGTATTAGAAATAGAAATTTAACTGTGAAAGCTAAAAAGAAAACTTTATTAGCTACTATATTTCCATAATATTGACTCCATTCTAACTCTTCAAATGTCGAATATATAACTAATTCTAATTTCTATATTTCCCACATAACCTCTTTACCTATAGTAATTGTGATTTTTTAAACTTTACCCCTCCTCTAAGATCTTCCCAACTCTCTTTTCATTAACCCTTTACGTCCTTTTATCTTTTATATTTTAATGCTATTTTTAAATCCCTTACTTATTCCTCTTTTAATTTTAAATTAATATTTCATTCTTCATATAACTCCAAACAAATGTCATAAGGTTAATATTCGGGTTTAATTTTATAAAACTTCTTCCTTTTAAAACAAATATCTTCTACTCTCTCCTGACCCCTGTCTTGTGCCTTTCGTCTGACTGAAACATTGAAATGGATAAAATCTGTATTGGTTTCAACGTTAAATTTCTATTTTGCGAACTCAATCCACACCGGAGTTGATGACACAGACGACTGATATCTTCCTTTGCCGAAATAGGCTATTCCCTACATGACGTGATTTTTTATTTTATTGTTTGTTAATATATATATATATATATATATATATATATATATATATATATATATATATATATATATATATATATATTTTTATATATATTAATTGATTTAAAACTTTTTTCGCTAAATGTTTAAAAAATGGAAAAAATGGAGGATTCTAAAATCTGAATTTAATTTTGTAATTAAATTAAAACATTAGTTCCATTTCATCCTCAAGTGAATTTTGGAGTAACTTTTAAAATTACTGGGTTTTTTTAAAGACACAAAAAATCATAATTCACGTTTCCAAGGTTACAGATGAATCCATTCAACCAGAAAAGGGTGTCAACGTAGTTCATTATCGCTGTATTTTGATGTATCAGTTATTAGTTACGTTTTGGTAGGGGTAGGGATGTATTTTTCAATGAAATCTGACATCCGTTGATTGCATGTCGTCTGGATTTGTAAAAAAAAACGGCAAAAATTTTACATGCAAAAAACTTATATATATATATATATATATATATATATATATATATATATATATATTAATTTTTCAACTATCAAAAATAATGAAATAATGTCGTTTTTTGACGTTAAAAATACGTTAAAAAACGACATTATTACGTCATTATTTGGAAACCAACCTAATATATATATATATATATTAAAACGGATACTCATTTGATTGAGTAAATGCTCTGTTTTTATTTATTTATGAGAGTATATATATTTTATTTATTTCCATCTAACATGGGAATATTCCATAAAATATTGTTAGAAAAAATACGAAACGTCTATAACCTAGGGAAGCCGACATTATATCTGACATGCCTTGACTATTCGGCCACGTAGCACCTCCTGATCAAGCTGGAATTGTGCTTTAACTTAACTGATTTCGAAATATATATATATATATATATATATATATATATATATAAAAAAGAAATATTTTGTAGTGGTTCCAACGAAAGAAAAGTATGTATACAAAAAAAGAAGAGAAGAGAGGAATTGCAAACGAAAGCATAATATTTTTTTTCTAAATAAATTCACATTACAATCAAAAACGTTTGCGGCACCTTTTAAATTTTTTTAAATATATATATATATATATATATATATATATATATATATATATAGAAATATAAAAAAATGGATAAATGAGACATACTTTTAATTTATTATTTGAAAGCGTTATTTTTTAATGGATACTCTTATTTGAAAAAATGCCATTCATTCATACCGGTAGATGAAAATAAATATACTTCGTAATAAATAAATAGAAACAGAGCAGTGGGAACAGTCGTATAGATTGTTCTTCTGGGCTATGGCTGTTCGTAGCTGCTGTCGAACTCTCTGCCTTTGGCAGAGAGGAACACGGACGACGCTTTGGCGAAGGGCAATGTTTCGTCCGGGGAAGTAGACAGACACTGAACCCGTTTATACGGGTTCTAAGTGAATATTTTCGGCCTAGCCTACGGGCTCGGAGAACCCACAGTAAACTTTGCCTTGTGCCACATACATCCTTCGTGTTAAATATTAACAGAACATCTACTTAAACTTCGATTAAAAAAAAAAAGTTTAAATATATATATATATATATATATATATATTTAATTAATTCATTGAGTCTGATAGAAACCTCAACAGAATGCAGAAAGCACTGGACGGCCGTTTCGTCCTATATTTGGGACTCATCAGCAGTACGCATCCACTACCGAGAATTGAAACCCTGACAGTTAGGTTATTAAGTGAACATCATACCAACTGTTCTAATGGGCGGTGACGAAGAGATTCCAAAATCAGACTCAACTTAGCGCCGCTCGCTCACATATTCCGTGGCGGAACTCAACTGAGTTCTCTGTAACCATAGGACTGTGCCTCCTGGAGCCACGACTATATATATATTCATATATATATGAAGAAATATAATCTTGAGGTGTGCTATATTTATGGGATAAAGTGCTCAGAGATAGAGCGTGTGTAAATATAAAAGTGAATTTGAACACTTAGAGGCGACAGGCTGTTATAATATATTGCTATATATATATATATATATATATATATATATATATATAATATATATTGAGGCGGTGTAATGTTTAAGCTTGTCTTTAGAACAATTACGACTGTGTAGTGAGTTCGATCCTCATTGGGTGCTCCATACTTTCTGCCTTGTCCCCTCTCAAAGTTCTACACCGCCTTAACCAGGTATTGAACTCACACTCTTTGGGTCCTGTCACTGGATCTAACTAACACCTTTATCCACTATGCCATATGTGGAGAACTTTGAGAGCGAAATTAACAGGAGATAACTGGCATCCATTAGACATGGCACGTGCAACTAGAACAGTTTACCCCAGTGTTCAGTTCGATATTACAACCACCTGAAGAAGGCCAGAGCATACAACGGCCAAAATTTTGTGAGAAACATGGTGACAAAGATGAGGACAATAGTCCGAATAATGTAAATAGCGTACATATCGATGGACATTGCATTTCAACTTTTGAAGATCACAATGGACTGGAAAGCAAAAACCCGGATGAGAGTTCCACAAGCGGGAAGAAACTATTAGCATAGAACTTACGGTTACATCTAGTTGTTTCTACTGTAAAATAATAAAACCTTGCTGCCAATCTAGTGTTACGCAAAGTCTACCTACCGAAGAGGAGAGATCTTCAGAGTAACTATCGTATAAAATCATCGCCAATCGGACCCTAAACTACTACTAGACAAGATGAATGGAGGTTCCTTGATCGATTATTGGGTCTTTCTTTGTACTGCCCCGGTAAGTTTCCTGACTCCTCGTGCTATCATCTACCGTTACAAGAGCCAGATTAGGCCGAAAATGGACTCTTGTTGTCATATTTGAGCAGGAACCCTCCAATATTCACTTTCTCGCCTCAATAGAATCCAAAAGCGTGCCCGCGTCCCTGTGAGTGACAAATTATTTCCCACCCTACAACCTCTTTCCCACAGACGAAACGCTGCTAAGCCCTCACAGCTCTATCACCACTTTCATGGAAAGTACTCAGACGAACTACATTCCTTAGTTCCACAAGTTCTCTCCTTCACGGCTAGCACCCGCCATGCTACGCGCAATTTAGCGAACAAGCCTCATTCCCTCCCTCTTCCATTGGTTAAAAGTAAGTTCCCCTCGAGCAGCACTTACCTGCGAACCACTTCTCTGTGGAACCGACTCCTAAGAGGATGCTTACTCAATCGCTTATTCAAGTCTAGAGCCAAGCGTTATTTATACGCCTAAACTGCTTCTCTTTGTAACCTTCTACCTCGAGTGGTTCCTGGGCCTTGTACAAAGGGAACCTCACTGTAAAAAAAATATACATGTTTGAGGAAACGGTATATGGAAGCTGCCTCATGGCGATGGAAAAGTGATTGAAGCCGAGATACCACGTCAAGACTAATAACATTGCAGATTCTCTTTTCTATTTTATCAAGAATATTCAATGCATAGACGAAAAGCTATATACGTATTCTCTTTTTTAACTTTCCTACCATGATTAGTAAGGCGCTATCCACATTGTCCAGAATCTGCAGCCTTATTTCCTAGACCCTCTCAGCTTTCGATGAACCTACATTCCACAGACCTGATGCAAGTGAAGACAAAAGAGACATTAACCAACAAGCAGCGCCATGATTTACCTGAAAGTCTTCTTCCTGATAAATCGACAATGGTGAGATTTACATATGGTTTGATTTTGGTCAAGAAAGCGAACGAAAAAAAACCACGATAACGATATATCAAGTTTTGTATATCAAGAACAATTTTAGAGGAAAACTGTATAAAAATGTGTGAAAAAAATTTTAGTGCGACGCATTTCGTCCTTTATGAATTCATCGGGCTAAATTTCATATCCAATGCGAAGTGAAGACTCATAAAATATTCCAAAATAGAAATGCGGCTCTTCCTGACAAACCCAACGAATCAGAAACATATATTGTTCTACCGACTAACTCTATCACAACTCCAATTGAAAAGAATTTCTCTAAACTCAATGTAAAACTTGTCAAAAATACGTCTCAAGCAATAAAGGATTTAATCAATACAAAACCAAACAACAAGCGAAAACGTAAAGGAATAATTTACTCTATCACACGTAATGATTGCCAGAAAGAATGTAGTGGAGAAACCTCAAGAAATAAATTAAATAAAAGATTATATGAACACAAAAGAGACATTAACAAACAACTCATTAAACACATTTGCACAACATAACGGTACTGACCATAATTTTCATATAAAATAATGCTACTCTAATTAAAAGAGAAAATAATTCACTTAGACCATAATGTTCAGAAAGTGCTTTCATTGCGAGTTCATCCATAGTAAATTTGCGTCCAGTTTCTTACAACCTTTCACCTATTGTGTCAGATCTCCTCTTATCACAATATGGGATATTTAATAACAAAGAAGATGGAAACAAAAACGAAAGGGAAAAGAATCTAAATGAAATTGGCGAGATTATAGACCCAAAACACATATGAAAAAAATTAATTTAACCCTTCAAGCAGAACTCTTCACTGCCAGTTCAAGAAAGACATTTTGGCCACTAACACAGAAAAAAAGAATGTCTCATATCGAGAATACTTTATATTATTTTATTTTAAATTTAAAATTCCCAGCGTCTCTTGTTCGTAAGCATGGGCAGTCACATCAATGTAAACAAACCCGGTGTGTTTGATAAAAGCACAAAACGCGTCACACGAAAAACTTTTCCACATGAAATACATCTTCCTCTCTATCTATCTCCTATATAAATCTATATAGATCTTTATATATATATATATAGAAAGAGAGAGAGAAATCTTAGAGGGGGAGAAAAATATATATATATATATATACGGGAGAGAGGGAGAGAGGGAGAGATTTTTATATAAATATATATATATATATATATATATATACACAGTGAAATAATGGATAGCATAAAAATTGAGGAATCGAAGAGTTGAGTTCGAATTCAAGTCGAATCCATTACATAAAAAACTTTATACGCTAATATATTTAAGAAAAGTAATCTTCAATCTTCTTCTCACCCCCATTTATGGGTAAATAGCAGGACAGGCTGGGTTCTTTAGCCTTGGATAGAAACTGGTCTAGGAGAATTTTTTAAACAATATGAATTCAATTTTTTTTGGAGGGTCGTTTGGGGACCTTGTCGGACGAGGTTATTTTTTTCTGCATTCTTTAAAAAAAAGAGTTTTGCTTTGCAAAATTGATTCACCATAAAAGAGATTTTTGTGCCGGTATCTGGTTGTCGGTTTAAAGGAACTGATCTTCTCGATGGATAGCCAGCATATATATATATATATATATATATATATATATATATATATATATATATATATATATATATAATGAAGAGGTTATAGTAGTTCCAACTAGAGAAAAGTGTGTATATTAAAAAGAAGAGAGAAACCGCAAACGTTTTTGGTTGTAATATGGATTTAAAAAAATATATTATGCTTTATTTTCCTTAATTTTACTACACGTGCTTCTGTTCCCGTGACCGTCATCAGGCAAAGGGTGGAGATTTCCACATATTATTAAAAATAATTAATTTTTTTCTTTATGTTTTTCGATGTTAAATATTCTCCATATGAGACATTCTCTTTTTCTGTGTTAGTGACCAAAATGTCTTTCTTGAACTGGCAGTGAAGAGTTCTGCGTGAAGGGTTATAAAACAATTAAGATTGGCCCTAGAAATGGAGTCGTTATCGGCATTCTTATCTTTTAATGACCCCCTGTGTGTAATAGATATTTCCATTTTATGTTTTATATAAATAGCGTATGCATATATGGGTATATCCCCTCTCCATACATACACACTGTCTCACTACGAGGAATCAGTGAACTCATCTGTACGCACACACGCACACAACACACACACACACACAAAAAAAAAAAAAAAAAAAACACACCGTCCCATTACAAGGAATAAATAATGGCGGTCGCGAGACCAGAAACACGTGTAGTAAAATTATGGAAAATAAAGCATATATTTTTTGCTGTTTCTCTCTTCTTTTTAATATTTATATATATATATATATATATATATATATATATATAGTCAAACTTAGAAAGCCAGACAAACCTACCAAGGTTTCACCTAAGCGGATCGTCAGAGAAAAGCTGGGTCTCCATGTTAGCTGGTTTAAAACAGTGCTCGATAGGGTGACCTAGAGCTTTATGAATATAGGTAAACTTGTCTCGGAAAACCTTCGGTTTCTTGATTTGCTAATGGTCAAATCAATCTCGAAGGAAAAAAAATTTTTAAAAAAAGACAGAGCTATGAACATGAACGTATGTCGAAAATAATTTTACAGCATACAGGTCCAAAGCCCAAAAAAAAATATTTGATACAAGTAATTTTAACTAAAAAGTGCTCAATACAAAAAGTAGATCAGACCTAGTCAAATTTTTTTAGAGAGCCAGACAAACCTACAAGTTTTCATCTAAGCGGATCGTCTGGGAAAGTATCTCTTTCTTTCTCTTTTTCTCTCTCTCTCTCTCTCTCTATATATATATATATATATATATATATATATATATAGGATTAATACAAATCTACAATGTATCACTTAGCATTGATTGATGTTTTCCATCAGGAAAGACAAAATGATGCGTAATGATGTAGAAAGAAAAAAAAATGTCCGTGTTACACGTTTTGTTCTTTACGATTTCATTGGACTAAATTAATGTTTACGTTTCTGTAATTACGCATGCGCACGAAGCGGAGATGGACGCTGACGTTTTAAACATTTAAATTTAATTTGTTATATTATTTTTACAAAAAAGAAAAAGAAACTGAATATAATTTCAAACCTATTTCATTTAGTTTCTTTTCTTTTTGTCGATATTTCTATCACTTTTGTTATTAAATATCCCACATTAATCAAGTCATTTTTACAATGACCATTACTTGAAAATGCCCAACATTAAGCCATCGAGAAATCTATCAAAACCTTATAAATCTTCTACCTCCGTGTTAAAAACTACCTCTTCTGTGATATTTTAGACAGTTGAAGCAGTATTAATTTCTATTTGCTTCGTATTAAGACTTCTAAGAAAGCATTTTATTTGTTCATCAACTATATAGTTTGGAAAGCTATTATTAACTAATCCCAAACATATTAATCTCTTATATCGTAATCAAATGCATACTAATTATAAACAAGATGAAAATACACTAAAAAAATTAGTAAATACTAATATATCTACAACAGATCCTAGCAAAAAAATTAGGTTAATCATATACTATACTAAATCTAGTATATCCAACTTAATTATTCGCAATGTTTCTTCCCCACTCCCCGTTAGCAATTTGCAAACATCCAACATAGTTTACAAATTCAAGTGCCCTTTGGAAGATTGTATATCTCCAAAGGATTAAATAAAATTTATACTGGTCACACCACAAACTCGCTTTCACGACGCTTGACTCTACATTTGAATGATAACTCTTGCATTTTTAGGCATTTAAAACAACATGCCTGGCCGCGTACACAATTTCGGAAAATACTTGTTGAAAACACAACTATACTTAAACATGAAAGCAATAAACAAAAACTAAAAATTCTTGAAGCTCTATACATAAAACAGTTGAAACCTAACCTGAACAAAATAAACTATGAAATCTCCACAAATATTCTTAAATACCTATAATTGATAACAGAAGCCATTGGTTTATACCATGGCTTCCCATACTTAATACTTCTCGTTTTCACTCTCGCGTGGTCATGTGTGACGTCATGAGCTGCGATGCGATTTTTGCTTCCGCGTCTTATATACACGAGTTTGTCGTTGCTTTGAAATTTTCCATGCAACAAAAACAGACTATCATTATTGTTTTTGTCCGTGTATTGTTTGATATATTGAAATGTAATTGTCATCTTTGATAATGGCTTATGTAAGCCGAAAGCTTAGATTGGATGAAAAAAACATGTATCAATATGGTGATTTCTTTTTCGTCTTTCAATGATAATGTTATTAAGCTTATCAGACAATATGAAAAGAATTTTTTAAAATAAATAGACAAAACTTGTCTATATTATTTAATGAAACATGCATCAATGAAAATATATATATATATATATATATATATATATATATATATATATATATATATATATATAAATATATATATGGATATTTCAATTTAATAAAAAAGAATGCGTCAAGCATGAAAATATGTATAGAAAAAAACATATTTTAAATGTATATATATATATATATATATATATATATATATATATATATGGAAAATATTTAAAATTTTTTTATATATCAATAATAATTTTTAAAAATTATGAAAATTGGAAAATAAAAAATGCGACGCGTATCGTTGTTTTATTTTCATATAAAAGTTTAATGTTATGATTAAATATATAAAACGAACGATTAAGGTCTTAATAGAATTTAAAATTTAAATTCATTTTTCTTTAATATCTGCTTATTAAATAATATATTGATATATATATTAAATTTTCTTTTTTTATATATATATATATTTTGTTATTAAATATATATAAAATATGACATATAATAGATATGTCAAGTTTAATATGAAACGTTCTTAAGAATGTCGGAATTAGCTCTCTTCAAATTTTCAAATATTTCACCAGGATATATATCTCTAAAATTTAAAAAATAATCCTGAATTCTTTC
This sequence comes from Acanthosepion pharaonis, assembly GCA_903632075.3. Taxonomy (NCBI): domain Eukaryota; kingdom Metazoa; phylum Mollusca; class Cephalopoda; order Sepiida; family Sepiidae; genus Acanthosepion; species Acanthosepion pharaonis. Next base: position 31,970 of record CAHIKZ030001719.1, read on the forward strand.
GCCTCGGTATTTTTTTTTTATAATGAGAAAAGATTGAAACCTTATAACACCCAGGGCAAATGATCAAGAGATCTCACAGATACAGCATTTCCCAAATTTTGGGAACATATAAGATTTTTAAATACATTTAAATATGAACATCTTTGAACATTTTACACATATATATTTTTTTATATCTGTCCATAGAATGGCTGTTTTAAATTATTGTAACCTTTAACTTGTTAAATAATACATATATAAAAAATTTTACACATATTTATATATCTATTTTAATTTAAATTTTGAACTTAAAGTCCATATTTTTCTCAGAAATTCTTTTAAATATATTAGCAGGAAATTCTACCCACATGTGTTCTTTTACAATACAAATTTAAATCATTTTTCCACGGTCCTCTAAAGAACCTGGACGTAAAACTACTGTGGGTGATCTATTTGAAATTTTTATATAAATATATTAAACAAATTTTTTAAATAAATTTTGGTCAGTCTATAATTTAATATTTTTAATATGTTGTTTTTAAAATGAGCCCTTGTGTGTTAAATATACATAATTTTTTCATTTAAATTAATTGTATTATTCAAAAAATTTTGTTACATTAATAAAGTAATTTTCAATCCTTCAAGATTGTGACAAATTTTATAGATTTTACATAAACTTCATAAAAATGGTAAATAGTAAGAATTTTTTATAGTGAGTTCATATATAATAATTTAGTAAATATTTATACATTTACATTAATAAATTAAAATTAAAATCTTTGTTTATATATTTATTACAAATAAAATATTTTATATTATACGCAAAAAAAATTTCAGTTGGTTGGAATGTTAAATCCATTTATTTCGCTCCACTTTATGATAGACTGTTCGAGTTTTGTCACATAATTTTAAATGGATGTCATTTATCAGTTTTCCAAATTAATTTCACTCTGCAAGTTCTATTCGTTGCTTTAGCAGAGTTTTTGAACTTACATGACTTTAGGGTTCTGTCACTGGATCTAACCATGTTTTTTATCCACTGTGCCATGTGTCTTTGAGCGTACAAAGCCAAAAACGTTGAAATAAATATAACTGACAATTTATATAAATAAAAAATTCCGAATAATGTAAAATAAAATATTTATTCATAACAAAAATATAGACAGATACTGAATTTAGTAAATGTTTATAAATTTATGAATAAAATATTGTTATGTTTATTTCTTTATAAATTAATAGAAGATAAATATTGCCTTGTATTAGTTTTAATTGGATTAATTTTCAGAATGTTGTAAATATAAAATTATTCTTGTAATTAACCTAATAAATAGTGTTTATTATTTTTGTTTTAAATTCTCAGGCACAAAAAATATATCAATTCATATTTATCCTGTGTTTAGGTTTTACTAAATTTCTAATTATCGCTTTTAAAAACAATAAACATTTCCGAAGAGCAAAAGTACTTAAAATAATAGCGGTGTCAAGGGAAAAATCGTTCTTTTTTCACTACGTTTTTTGTGGGCACGAAGATCCATGTTTGCCTCACGTTTATAGTGAGGCGAAAATGGATTTGTGAAGGAAACTGGCAAAAGCAACCGAGTTTAAAATAAATTCAAGAATTAGTTCATCACAGGCATCACCATTTTGTTTATTTATATTCGCGACCAGTTACTGTGAATCGGTTTTAAAAAACCATTCTCCAGAAGTTGTTAACATCATTCAGAAGAAAAAATAAAACAATTTTACACCAAGGACAAGCAATAAAAAAATTTAAAATATTATAATTTGATTGATAGACAATAAAAATATTATTGGTATTAGCAATAAATACCTCGGCTTAATATTCAAGTCAAGTAGAAAAGAAAACAAAATAAAGAAATAAAAAATAAGTTTCTATTCTCTGAAATTATTCGAGTATATAAAAAAAGAAGTACGTTTTCTGGTAAAATCTATTTTCAAAACGGTATTAAATATTAGCAAAATGGGAAAATATTGAAAGTTACGAACTGTCGAAATTACATGGATTTAATATTTTTTATGATAATTATAAGAAAATTAAAAACAAACATTATTATTGATATTATTGTTATATAATGATTGTCGTTTTATTTTGAAAACAAATTTTTTGGAACCGAATATATATTTAAATAGGAAATGGAAATTCAAGTTAAAACTGTTAATAATCAAAAATGTTTTGAATCACGAGAAACCCTTTATTTTTATGTCCAAAATTGTTAGACTGATCCCAACTTCATGTTTAATGGAAATGTTATTTTCTTTCCATTTCAGAAAGACATTTAATTTGAAAACTTTTGAAACGGGTTAGGAAAAGAAAAATTCTTTGGGGTTTTTAAAAATTTAATAAATTTTGAAGTCCATCTGATTATTTTTTTTATGTTAGACTAATGGGACAACAAAGTTATTATGAATTTTTTTACCCAAAATAAATAAAAAATATTATGGATTTAAAATAATAGATATTTTAAAGGAAAAAAGATTTTGAGATGACATTTTAATATTAATCAAAAAGAATAAATCAAAAGATAATATATAGATACTATTCATCTCAGAAAAATGATGAATTGTTAAATTTGAAATGTTGTTTTATTTGAAAATGTGTATTTTGATAATAAAAAATATAAATATAAAATAAATATATTGTACCGAAATATCTACAGATAAATCCGAAACGTTGTAAAAATATAAAATTTCATCAGGAAATATACCGAATAAATAATGTTTTTATGTAAGAAATTAGACAAGATGGAAAATGCAGATTGTAATATTTTTTCATTTGATGGATGAAGATGAATAAATATTAAAATTGAATTTTTTTTTTAAATGGATTAATTTTCAGAAATTTATAAAATATAAATTTTTCTTTAAATTGATATCGATAAATATTTCATTGAAGAATTGGATTAATTTTCAGATTGTTTTTGAATGAAAATTATTCTTTCAAATAATAGTTATATTTAAATTGAATTAAAATTTCTACAAGGATAGTTTCATGACATATGGATAATTTTATTCAGGGATTAAATCAGAAAGAAATATAATTCTTCTAAACAGGTTTAAAAAAAAATTCAAAATAATATTCTTATTTTATTTTTCACGACATTATTATTATTATTATTATTATTATTATTATTATTTTTTCTTTGATTTTTGGCGTTTAATATTTTTCCCGGTGATTATTTTTTCAGAAGGGACATTATATTTAGAAATGGTTCTGACACTTCCATTGACAAAAAGAAATTACAAAAAATTATTATTTTAGGATTTTTGGCGTTTTTTTATTTTTTCCGGGTCCCGCCCAGGGACCCAAGAGGAAACGGCATCAGAACACTTTCCACTGACAAAAAAAAAAAAAATACATAGATAAAGCCCTTCGTAAAATAAAATTGGGCTCCAGATATTGTCAGAACAATTTTTGTATCTCCTTGAGGCATGGACTTCCAGGAATTTTCAATTAGTCTTATTTCAATTATTATTATTATCATTATTATTATTATTATTATCGATCGTTATATTTCGACTTCTGCTATGGTCACACAAACTATCAAGTCTGCGGGTAGACCTAAGGCAGGCAGTAGTGTGTTATTTCATGAATTGTTTTTCTAATTCCCATGACCTCAAAAGCGTTAAATAAGCTAAGTTCTTTTTAGTTTGTGTGCTGTATTAATCAAGACAATTTTTGTATTTCTTTTAAGCTGGCGTTTTACAGGGATTTTTTTTTTCAATGTGTTGTTGTGTTCCTTTTTTTATCATTCCAAGCGCATCTACTATGACTGGTACCGTTCTTGTTTTCAATTTCCACATTTTTTTTTCTATTTGTATTTCCAGGTCTATTTACTTCGATAGTTTTTTTTTTTTTTTTTCAAATTCCTTGGTTGCTATGTTACAGTTTTTGAGCAAGCCATATCAATTAGTAGATAAGTTTTTTTTTTTTTTTTCGGTTTTTAACAATTATATCCGATCTATTTGCTTCAATCTTCTTCTTCTTCTTCTTCTTCTTCTTATTATTATTATTATTATTATTATTATTTTAATTTTTGGAGTTTACACATTTCTTTCCGGGTCCCGCCCAGGGACCTAAGGTTAGAAATGGCATCATGACACTTTCCAATGACAAAAAAATATATATTACATAGATAAATCCCTTCGTAAAGTGTGGGCTGTACTTGTCAGAACAATTTTTTGTATCTCCTTGAGGCATGGACTTCCAGGAATCCCTTCAATTAGTCTACTGCAATCTTTTCCAACCAGTTCTAGCGCTCCAATTACAACAGGGATTGTTGATTGTTGATTATTATTATTATTATTATAATTATTATTATTATTATTATTATTTCCTTTGATTTCTGTTGTATTCACATATCTTTCCGGGTCCCAACCAGAGACCTAAGGTCAGAAATGGCTTCATGACATTTTTTCTGATGTTTTTTTTGTAAAAACCAAAAACACAAGATCACACACATTTTACATAGATAAAGCTCTACTTCATGTGTGAGCTGTACTTATGAGTATGATTTTTGGTATTTCTTCAAGGAAAGCATGGGTCACCAGGAATTTCTTTAATGAATCTGTCGGAACTTTTTCCTATCAAGCCGAGGGCTCCAACTACAACTGGGATTATTGGCGTCTTTATGTACCAGATTTCTAAGATTCCCCCTTCAAGATTTTGATAACTTTTTGAAGATCTTCAAAGATACATTACAATCTGCAGGGATTGTCATGTCAATAAGAAAGCATATTCTGTTTTTATGTTCGTTGATTAAGATATCTGGACGATTAGCTTTGACTGTTCTGTCTGTGTGTATTTTAGAGTCCCATATAATTTTTACATGTCCTGTCTCTAAATTCGGGTTTTGTGATGTTCATACCAGTATCCTAAGTTTTATTTCCGAAAAAGTTGCATATTATAATTATTATTGTTTTATTTTCTTTGCTTTCTGGTGTATAATCATTTTTTTCCGGGTTCCTACCAGAGACCTAAGGCCAGAAATGGCATCATGACATTTTCCACTGAGCAGTTTTGAAAAAATAAGTCGCATATATTTTACATAGATAAAGTTATGAAATGGACAAAGTCGGAAAAATTTTTTTAAAACATTTTTATGTTTATACATTCTTTTTATAGATACAAATATTTAAGTAAATACTCTGTTTTATAATAAACAGTATTAACAACATTTATCGGCCTGAATGTCCAAGAAAATATGCGTCCTCCGACAGAAATCGAACTTGTATCCTATACAGAACCGTCAAAAAGCCTGACGTGCTTTTACCGATTGGGACACAGAGGAGCGTTCGGATAGCAAGGTCGATTTTACTGTTTTTAAACTACAATTCTCCATGATTTTCTCTCATACATTCATATCTGCTCGATGCGTATCCAAATGTAAACACACATTATGAAATGGACAAAGTCCGTCAATTATTTTAAGACATTTTTTATGTTTATACATTTTTTTTATAGATAAAAATATTTAAGTAAATGCTCTGTTTTATGATAAACAGTATTAATAACATTACCGGCCTGAATGTCCAAGAAATTTTCATAGGAAATATTCGTCCTCCGAAAGGAATCGAACCTGTATCCTATTCGGAACCGTCATATAGCCTGACGTGCCTTAACCGATTGTGACACAGAGGAGCGTTTTCGGTTTTACTGTTTTTAAACTACAATTTTCTATGATTTCGAACCGAACTCCTTATTTCGTCCACCGGGATAGATTGTTCTAGTTCCATCTGCCATGCCTCCTCCGGATGTTTCAGTTATTTCCCTTTAATTGAAACATCCGGAAGAGGCATGGCACGTGGAACTAGAACAATCTACCCCGGATTCGTTTCGAAATTCTAATCACCTGAAGAAGGCCGCAGCATACAACGTCCGAAACGCTGTGAATATGGCAATGAAGAGGAGGATAACGGTCCGAATAAATTTAAAGAACGCAAGTAATCATAATACCTCATCTCAGGGATATAGACCGATATAAATAAATATACTGATCTATAAATAAACGGGGCTTCTACTCAAATATGTGTTACGATTTTTTGGGTATATAATGCCTATAACTAGTGAGCGAGTCAGAATGACTTATTTCCCTTTATAATCGACCAATGGAAGGTTGACCAATTAGAAGCCGCCTAACACTGTATTCGTCGTGTATAAAGGCGGCCATCTTGTTTCGTCTACCAGAAGGACCAAAGGTGACCAGGAGAAGGATGAACTACACTCTGCTGTGATATCCACTGCGAACCTTCACTACGCGTTCCTACTGTCTCCGAAATATTCACTGCCAACCCTTGGATTCAATACTCAAGGACGACCGTCATGGAAATGTCTAACAATATGGGTATCCACTAAAGATGACGTTTAAAGCGATAACATCCGACGGATCAATAAATAAATAAAAATCGATTGCTTCTTTAGAAATTGAGCTGTTTTTGCGACGTAGTGTATTCTTTGATGTCTATGTCAGAGGCATTTTTGGATTGCCTATCTCTGTGTTTTGTTATCTGTGCGTGCGGGTGTGTGATTTGATATATATGATTTTATTTTGTCTTGTAGCATGCTCTGGGCATTGAATACTTTTTTTTTGTGGGGGGGGGTTATTGCGCGTATGCTTTGATGAATACGTATTTTGGCGTTTATACTTGTATCTTGATGTATGCTTTATTACGTGCATGTAGTGGGGTCTGGAGCAAGTGTTGGTGTGTTTATCTGTGTCTTACAGTCGATAATCAAGAGGGATAAACGCCGTAAAGAAACCCGTAACTTTCTTATCATATTCAATCCACTTAAAATCTGCCAACCAACCAACGGAGTGGAAGATAAGTTACCTCTGAAGTTATCTCCTTCTTCTCTGTTTCGTTTAAACCAATTTGCCCTTCTGTATATGTTACGTCGGAAATTAGGTGTATTTACACAGCAAGTGTTCATTTAAACAAGTTTTGTTAAATAGAAAAGATAAATCGCGTCGATTATATATTTTTAAATTGTTTTTTTCATATTTTTTTTCTTCAATTAACTGATTGGATGTTAGGATCGGTTAATTTACCGACGTATCCACCATGTTGGATTCATTTAATATTGAATGTACGTCTTAATTGACAAAAATCATGATAAATAATAGCTAAGTAGAAATAGGTCCGGTTTACGCTAGCGACAAAACGGCAGATGTTGGTCTGGTTTACACACGATTTCAAAACATGCATAGGTTTGGTTTACACAACAATCATAAAGTATAAAAGTAAACTAAGGCCCGGTTTACACGAGAATCGATAAAGGTAGACAGGTTCAGTTTACTCGAGAATCGATAAAGGCCGACAGGTCCAGTTTAAACCAGAATCGAAAAAGGATAGACAGGTCCAGTTTAGACGAGAATCGAATAAGGTAGACAGGTGCAGTTTACACGAAAATCGATGAAGGTAGACAGGTCCAGTTTACACGAGAATCGATAAAGGTAAACAGGTTCAGTTTACACGAGAATCGATAAAAGTAGACAGGTCGAGTTTACACGAGAATCGATAAAAGTAGACAGGTCCAGTTTACACCAGAATCGAAAAAGGGTAGACAGATCCAGATTACACAAAAATCTATAAAGGTAGACAAGTCCAGTTTACACGAAATTCAAAAAAGGTAGACAGATTCAGTTTACACGAGAATCGAAAAAGGTAGACAGGTTCAGTTTACACGAGAATCGAAAAAGGTAGACAGGTTCAGTTTACGCAAGTAAACTGAATATGTTTAAGCTGGACCTGAACTTGCCAGCAGCACATATGGAATGAGGCATGAAATTGCAACGGACTACCACTGAAAGTATTAGAACTTCGAGAGCGCCTTCTGTAGCATGTCCATCATGCGTAGCCTCTTAAATCGTGGAGATCTGTTGTAATCGTCATCCGCTTGTTCCACCGTTAGGGTCTATGGTGTTCGTCGCGCTTCTATATTGCTGCCAAGACACACACAGACACAGATAGATAGATAGATAGATAGATAGATAGATAGATAGATAGATAGATATGAACAGACTGAAATAGATATAAACAGACTGAGATAGATAGATAGATATGAAGATAAATAGATAGAAAGATAGATAGATAGATAGATATGAATAGATGAAATAGATATAAACAGACTGAGATAGATAGATAGATATGAACAGACTGAAATAGATATTAACAGACTGAGATAGATAGATAGATAGATAGATAGATAGATAGATAGATAGATATGAACAGACTGAAATAGATATAAACAGACTGAGATAGATAGATAGATATGAACAGACTGAAATAGATATAAACAGACTGAGATAGATAGATAGATAGATAGATAGATAGATAGATAGATAGATATTATTGACGTTGGAGGTGTAGATAAGATTCGGCAAACTGATCTTCCTTCATCTGCTATGGGTTGTCACCTCCTACCAAAAAAGTATTGAGAACAATTTTCTTTTTATATGTCGTGTCCTTTCAGGACGTAAGCAATCATGGCTCTCCACTTCTACCCTATTACTTACCGCTCTCAATAAGTTTTGTCCCTTTGCTACTTCGAGGCCACGTTCTGTCATCCACTTGCTTAAACCCGCTAGGAAGGTCATACACTGCTTTCCATTGTCTCTCTTTCCCTCTGTTCGACCTGTGAGTATCAGATTCTCCAAGCCGTTCTTTCTCATTACGTGTCCCCAAAAATTTAGTTACCTGCTCTTGATGATAAGTATAAGCTTCCTCCTTTTTTGCATCCTCTCCAAAACCTCATCGTTGCTCAAATCTCGGTCCCTGATATCCCTAGCATCCTTCTGTAGAACCATGCCTCCACTGTCTCGAGTCTCTTCTTCATCTTTGAAGAGACCGTCCCATATTCGCTACCGTAAAGGAGGACGGATTTTACGTAACAGCTCAGGAATAGAAGAAAAAGCAATACAGCAATACAAAGCACATGTCCTGGATTCAGTTTATCCACTTTCATTGACACTGTCACACACTGATAAGGTCTGTATGAACATCATTTTGGTGGCATCGAAAATTATATTATCTTGGGGGTAACACGACTTTGGGGTCACCCTGTAGTTTAGGTCCGATGTCGTTACTCGCAATCTTTGGGGTTTTAGAAAACATGTTTTCGCTACAAACAAATAAATAGTTTAAATCACGACCTATGCGCTTACTTTCGGACGACACAGGAAAGAGACTGTTCTTGAATCTTATCTACAATATATATATATATATATATATATATATATATATATATATATATATATATATATATATATAAGAGAGAGAGACGAAATTAATCCCTCCCTAAACTCTTCCATGTCTCTTTTAACTACCCCTTTTACATTCTCTGTTAAATTAAAAAAACTTACACTACCCATCAATTTTAATTTCATTTTTCGTTTCATTTCATTTTTGGAAGTGCTATCTGATGATCCGGCGTCCTTTGAAAGGGCTCTGGTGAAATAAATTATTATAATGGTATCTTAAAGTGGTCTGTTTTTTTTTTAAATATTAGCTCTGGATTTACATTGAGCTCTCAGGATTTCATCCTCCTTGGGATTACCCATACGGATTACCAAGTTCTTCATAACTATATATATATATATATATATATATATATATATATTTTGTCAACATCTTTTCATTGAGACAGGTTTCATTGAATAATTTACACAAGTTTTGTCTAGTTATTTTCAATTGGATCCTTTCAGATGAACACAATTTTTGTCTTGAAAATCAGCACTTTGATGATGACATTGTGCTAATGTCGAAAGTTCCCGGAATAAATAATATGTATGCGGAGAGATGAATGGAGGTCTAACGCAATCACTTGTGATCACTCCAAACACCTTCGTAATCACCATTACACTCATCCAACTCTTTCCTAACCTTCTGCACTGCCCTCAGATTGACACCCAAACACTCTGAGATGTCCGTACTGGAGCTTCCTGCGCGAATGCCAAGCAGGGCAGCATGCCGCTTTCAAATTTCTGGCGTTACGGTGCTCTTTTTCTCACAGACGGTGCCCAACTGACCCTACTATGCTGTGCAGTCGGCAAAATGAAAAATTAAAAAAAAATAAAAACACACATGCGCGAAATGAAGAATATAAAATGGCGACAATTTACCCATCGCACCCTGTACATAGAACTAGATAGATAGATAGATAGATAGATAGATAGATAGATAGATATGAAGTCTGTAATAGATAGATAGGTAAGATGTGGCACAAGGTCAAAAGTATGGGGTACCTAGTGTGGATGGAACTCACCTTACAGTTGTAACAGATATAGCGAGACAAGCTTGCTAATCATTACACTACGCCGAGGTGCCCCGATAGATAAATAGATAGATGTGAAGACTGTAATAGATAGATAGATAGATAGATAGATAGATAGATAGATAGATAGATAATGTGTGTGTGCGTGTGTGTGTGTGTGTTGAAAAAACGAATGGGCACTTCAAAATCAGTACGGTATTCCTTGTGTGGGGTGAAGGCACAGAACGCACGTGGCACTATTAGTTGATTGGTCGACAGTAATGGGTGGAGGATGCGGACGACCCCGGGGATGAGGAAGTGTTGCGAAGGATGGTTTGGATTGCGGTGGCTGAGGGGTTGGTGGGACGCTAGTCAGGTGAAAGATAATACTCGTGAGAAGGTAACGTCTGTAATGGCGTATGTCTTAGAAGATATAAGCCTTCTTTCCGACTCCCGCTGAGGCGCGATGAAAACATGTGTGCACCATACCGTATCTCGTCAGGCCCCAATGTGCTGAAAGTGTGCTAGTAAGCAGACATAAGTGTGTGTTGGGGGAGTGAAGTGTTTGGGGGTGGATGGTGGTGTTGATACCTTTGCCGGGGTCGAGGTGTAAGCTGTTAGGATTATGATTCGTAGTATTACTGGTAAGCATTACGTTTACGCGTATATATATATATATATATATATATATATATATATATATATAGATAGATAGATAGATAGATAGTAGAGTAATATCAAATATTAAAACTGATCCACAAAAAGAGCTAAATGTATTTATTATAACCTCATATGGGGGATAGATCTATTTCAACCGACGAAAACTTTGTCAGTCTTATTCACCCGGGGTGTGCAGCTATACACCGGTGTTGAAGAAGACTGACGTAGTAATATTGACGTAGTTTTCGTCGATTGACATAGATCTATCCCCCCCCCTAATATGTAGTAATTTTGGATTTTATTGTGTAATACTATATATATATATGGTGGACTCTCCCGTCGTCTGAGGGTCAAGCAGCCTCAACTCCACCACATATGATTTGATTATAGTGGTGAAGGCTTTGTATGCATAAACAACCAACCCCACTTCTTTAAAGGGTCTAATAGAGAGACCTGGTTCACTAAATGTATATTTTATAATATATTAAAAACCCTCTGCAGGTTTTGAATTCAAAGTCCTTTTAGACCAGTTGCCATATTTAAGGCTATAGAACCCAATCTGTCCTATTAATTTACCCATAGCTGGAGGAAGAGGATTCATTCCTCTAAACAAGGGTATTAGCACGTAAGTGAATGCAATGGATTCGACTAAATTACCCTCCAGCTATGGATAAATAGCAGGACAGAGTGGTTTTTTATTTTTTGGATGGCAAATGGTCTAGGAGAAGGACAAATCTGAATTCAAAACTAAAGAAGGGCCGTTTGGGGACCTTGTATATATATATATATATATATATATATATATATATATATATATATATATATATATATATATATATAAGTATATGATTGGTGTATATGGAAAGAATTCAATAACCAACAAATACTATTCTTAAAAGAGTGCTCAATGCAGAAAAGTAGAGCAGATATAATTATTTATTTAAAAAAAAATGTATAACATAAACATGTTATAAAATCACTACAAAAATAGCCATTTTGTTTCAACACTCTTGGTGTCTTATCAAGTTATTTTTTTTTTTTAAATAAATAATTATATATTATATATAAATAATATATATTTATATATATATATATTATATATATTATATATATATATATATATATATATATATATATAAATAATTTAATTATATATTATATATAAATAATTATATATATATATATATATATATATATATATATATAATTATATTTTTTGTTTTTAAATTAGTTTATGTGATCCCGACAAATTTTAAAATTTTGACAGTTGAAAAAATATTCATGAAAGTAGATATGTTTCGAAATATATCCAATAATGTATTTCGCCATTTCAGGCTTCATCATCTCTTAAAGCGAAAACGAAAGAAATGAAAAGCATGTATATGGATCTGTTTGATTTGGTTTGTTTTACGGCATATCAACACCTCAATGGGTTATTTAATGCCGACAAGATTTTTATTGATGGTAATTTAAAAAAAAAAAATATTGCTGGTATTAAAACCTATTTATACAATTTCATAGTGTTTTCACCCCGGGTTAACTATTTGTCAATATCTGGGTAACCTAACAGGTACTACCACCCTGGTGTCAGGGTGGGCCTCGGAACACCAACAATTAAGAGGTGGTTCGACGCTCCTCAAAACCTCCTGATCAGTATGCTTGCTGTTTATCGTCTTACCCAGGATGCCGGATGTAGTTTATCGTCATGCCCAGAACGGTTATGATATGTATTTGTGTATGTTTAAATAATGAAATCTTATTATTTTTCCCCCAATTAAAAAAAGAAAGAAAAAAGAATATTGAATTTATTTATTTCTTTTTTATTCACGAAAAAAGCCAGCAAAAAAATAAAAAAACAAATCTTTTACTTTCTACCCATTTTGAAGGATTATAACTTTCAACTCGAATACTGAAAGGAAAATAAACATTAACGACATTTTTAAAGTCACTCATTTTTTTCTTCTTTTTTTTCTCGTCACTAGAAACGCCAGTACTCTTCTCTTTGGATCCGAAGAAATTTTTCTGTTTCTTAATACTTTGCTTAGCTTTTGGAAGGCATCTTTCGCACTTCCAATGCCTCTTCGGATTTCAGTGTCGTACTCTCTGTCCTTTTATAATACTTCCCAGATATTTAAATTGTTGGAGTTGTTTGATTTGAGCCCGTCCAATTTCAAATTTACACAAATTAATACAAGAACTATTAATACAAAATACAAAAACTATTAATGTTAGTAGCAGTAATAATATAATCCTCCCTATTTTTTTCATAAGCAAAAGGCGTTGAGTTTTAAAACAATAATATCTGTTCACTTTTACTACGGATCAAGTGACACCAAGCCTCCATAACATTCATCAGTGCTGCTGCGATGACTATTATTATTGTTGTTGATCTCTAGATTTGTTCTTCAACCATAAACCAAAACTTTGAGATATTTCTGGAGATGTGTTTAAAAGCAATAAAAACTAAAAACTTTTTCAATAGGTATAAAATTTAAATGCATTTGAAAGTTGAATCCATACACACGCACATGTTATGTAATGTCATAAAAATTCAATAAATGCTTAAATATTAATTAATGACGGTAATTTAATTCTTTAAATTAAATATTGAATTATTTATTAAATTAAATATTAAATTAAATTAAATATTAATTAATGAAGGTAATTTAAATTTTTTTCATCCTGTTCCCATTAAGAATTTGGAACCAGTCCACAATTTTCATTGCCAACAGTTCATTATTTTTTTTTATTTAAAGGTTTGACATTTCATTTCTTATTTTTTCTAACGAGATGTCATTGGTTCAGATTTGATAGATCAGGTTTCAACATCATAAAATTATCCCTTTCAAAAAAGAAAAATATTTAAAAATTTAGTTTAGGATGGTAATATTTTCTACACATGTGATAAAGTTTTTGAAAGAAATTGTTGTCAAAAAGAGTTCTTTTTATATTATTTTAGAAAAATTTTTTTCTTTTGACTTAAATTATCCATTTTAATTCCAAAGTCCCCATGTGGAACAGATTTAAAAATATGATTTATATGCCAATCATTAAACTTCATCCTTGACAAAAATGTGGTTTCTGTTATTTGGTACAGGACCTTTTAGAAAAAGGTTTCATTATTTTCTAGTTTGTAAATTCAGTCCTTCTGTTATTATTTGTTCAAAGAAAACCAGTCCACAAGGTTCAAAGAAGGATGATCTTTGAATGAAACTCAATGAATTTAAGATATAACCATTTCAAATCAAACAGTTTTTTTTGATTCTTAACAAGTTTTTGCATGATCTTTGACCAAGTACATTTTGAAACAAGATAATCAGTTTTTGATGTTCCAAAAGATTTCAAAGAAAAAGACATTTTCATTATTTTAAAAAATTATCCAAAAGTTGAAAGAATCAATGTGGTTTCTGTTAAAAATGAAAAAAGACAAATTATTTGTGAAAATGATCCATTGTAGCACCAGTTTGAAACAAGGTGTTTCTGTTATTAAATTTGTTTTGAAAGACCAGTCCAAAAAACATTTTGCAAGACACTTTCAGCTCAACAGGCTTCATTGGAAACCATTTGTGGGAATTAACATGTCATCCATTTTAGTTGTTGCTTATAATTGTTGATAAAAGTCCTCATGTGATGTGGAAAGTCTGTTATGATTGGTTTATTGCATATTTGGTACAGTTCTTTTGAAAGAATGATTCTGTAGCTAACCAGTCCACAATCTTTCAAATTAAAATGGTTTTTTTATAGTTCTTTGTTTAAACTCAGCACCATTTTCATTATTTAAGATATCTTACATGTGATATCCATTTTAGTTGTAAAATATATGTTGAAATCCTCAAGATTGGTTTCTAATATTTGGTTTTCTGTTGTTATATTCTTAGCACCAGTCCACAAGGTTACAGTTCAATAAAAACTTACATTGATATGATGAATTCAAGGATGGTTTCAACAATATTCAAAATTGATGTATGAAGGACATTACTTCATTATTTTTCTTTGAAAATAACAAAGATTTTTAACTTAAATTGATTTCAAGGTTCAATTTGCCAAAACATCAGGCTTCATTATTTTCTCTTTCAAATCCATTTTAGTTTTTGCTGTTTTTCAAGCATTTTACAGTTCTTTGTTTATGATTTAAAAACCAGTCACAAGGTTTTGATTTTAAACACTCAGGAATTATTTTCTTTTATATGTGATATCCATTTTATTTACTGAAAGTCCTCAAGTGATGTGGTTTCTGTTATTTGGTACAGTTTTTTGTTTATGATTTTAGCAAGTCCACAAGGTTCAAAGATCAAATTTTCTCTTTTTACATTTTATCCATTTCATTGTTCAAAGTCCTCAAATGTGGTTTCTAACAGTTCTTTTTTTGAATAGCACCAGTCCAAAGGTTCAAAGAAACCTTGCCAAGACACTCAGGCTTCATTATTTTCTTTCTCAAAGAACATGTGAATATCCATTTTGTTGTTCATCCTGAAAGTCCTCAAGAGATTGTTTCATGTTATTAGTTTCTTTATTTTCTGTAGCCCTCAATCATCTTGACATCATTTTATTTTTTTTTTTTTACATGAAATCCATTTTTGTTGTTATTTTGAAATGTCAAGATTTTTATTTGTACAGTTCTTTATAACACAAGCAATTCCACAAGGTTCAAAGAAGGAAAAATGGAAAACATTTTCTTGACTTCAATTGATATCCATTATTTTCTGTTGAAAGTTTGAGTTACATTTTGATATCCAGGTTTTTAATTTTTTATTGCTGTCCAAAAGTCAAAGAAGGTGATTTAAAAAGACACTGTTATTTTTTATGTATCAACCTTGAAATCCATTGGATTTTATAAAAAAAGTCCAGATGTTCAGTTTTAATGATCAGTTTGTTTTGATTCTGTATTCAGTCCACAAGGTTCAAAAGGATTTTCAGTTTCATTATTTTCTTTGACTTACATATGATATATTTATTTTTGACTTCCATATTGAAAGTTGCTGTTGAAACTTTCAAATGATGTGGTTTCTGTTATTTGGTACAGTTCTTTGAAGAACCAGTCCAGAAGGTTCAAAGAATTGATCTCAATTCAAAAAAATTTTCTTTAGGATATTTTATTATTTTTTGATATTTTCAATTTAATGATTTTATATCCATTTTTTAGTTGATTGCTTCTTTGAAAGTTTTCAATGTGATATCCATTATGTTGGTTTCTGTTATTTGGTTTAGTTTTTCTTAGCACCAAAGGTTCAAAGAAGGATGATCATTGCCAAGACATTTTAATATCTTGATTAAGGATTCATTTATTATTCTTTAAGTTACATTATTTCCAGTTCTTTTTTTTGATTATTGCTCCACAAGGTTCAAAGAAGTATTTGATGTGGTTTCATTTCAAACACAGTTCTTTTATCCATTATAGTTGTTGTGCTGTTGAAAGTCCTCATTTGGTTTTGACAGTTCATTTTTTTCTGTAGCACCAGTCCACAAGGTTTGAAATTTGCTTCATTGATTGATTCCATTAGCACCAGTCCATTACAAGGTTCTGTAGCACCAGTCCAAAGGTTCAAAAAACATTAATTTCTTTTGATTGTTGCTCTGTTTTCAAAGGATGTGGTTTCATTATTTGACTTTTTTATTTGTTGGACAAAAAAATGTGAATTTCTTTGAAAGTCCTTAAATGTGGTTTCTGTTATTTTTTCTTTGTTCCAAATGTTCAATGAATCATTTGTTTTTATTAATTGACTTTAAACATATCCATTTCAAATGAAATCCATTATTTTTGTTATAAATTTTATGATTCTTCCAGTCCACAAGGTTTAAAGTTTGCCTTTTCTGCTGTTGAAATTTCCTCAATGTGATATGATGTGGTTTCTGTTCCTCAAGTGATTGTTTACAGTTCTTTTGTTTTGATTCTGTAGCACCAGTCCACAAGTTTCAAAGAAGGATGATCTTTGCCAAGACATTCAGGCTTCATTATTTTCTCTTTGACTTACATGTGATATCCATTTTAATTGTTGCTGCTGTTGAAAGTCCTCAAGTGATGTGGTTTCTGTTATTTGGTACAGTTCTTTTTTTATGATTCTTTAGCACCAGTCCACAAGGTTCAAAGAAGGATGATCTTTGCCAAGACACTCAGGCTTCATTATTTTTTCTTTGACTTACATGTGATATCCATTTTAGTTGTTGCTGCTGTTGAAAGTCCTCAAGTGATGTGGTTTCTGTTATTTGGTACAGTTCTTTGTTTTGATTCTGTAGCACCAAAAAAAGGTTCAAGAAGGAATGATTCAAGACAAGTTATTTCATTATTTTTTTTGACTTCATATGTATCCATTATAGTTGTTGCTTTTGTTGAATTCCTCAAGTGATGTGGTTTCTGTTATTTTACAGTTTTTTGTTTATGATTTTAGCACCAGTCCACAAGGTTCAAAGAATTTTTGCCAAGACACTTTTGCTTCATTATTTTTTTAATGATGTTTTGGTTCATGTGATATCCATTATTTAGTTGTTGCTTTGTTGAAAGTCCTCAAGTGATGTGGTTTCTGTTATTACCAGTTTTTTGGATTTGTAGCAATTCCACAAGGTTCAAAGAAGGATGAATGGAAAAAAAGACACTCAGGCTTCATTATTTTTTTTATTTTTTCCATTTACATGTGATATGAAAGTTTGATAGTTTTTTATTTGCTGTTAAATTCCTCAAGTGATGTGAAAAATCTTTGTTATTTTTGTAAAGTTGATTTCCATTTATGTTTCTTTAGTTGAAACTCAATGGAAAAAGGTTTGGTACAGTTCTTTGCTGAATGACCTCAGGTTCAAAGAAGATTCTTTCATTATATAGGCTTCATTTTTCTCTTTTTACATGTGATATCCATTATAGTTGTTGCTGCTGTTGAAAGTCCTCAAGTGATGTGGTTTCTGTTATTTGGTACAGTTCTTTTTTTGATAGAAATTAGCACCAAAAAACAAGGTTCAAAGAAGGATGATCTTTGCCAAACACTCAGGCTTGTCATTATTTTTTCTTTGACTTACATGTGATATCCATTTTAGTTGTTGCTGCTGAAAAAAAGTCCTCAAGTGATGTGGTTTCTGTTATTTGGTACAGTTCTTTGTTTATGATTCTGTAGCACCAGTCCACAAGGTTCAAAGAAGGATGATATTTAAAAAGAAGACACTCAGGCTTCATTATTTTCTCTTTGACTTACATGTGATATCCATTATAGTTGTTGCTGCTGTTGAAAGTCCTCAAGTGATGTGGTTTCTGTTATTTGGTACAGTTCTTTGTTTATGATTCTGTAGCACCAGTCCACAAGGTTCAAAGAAGAATGATCTTTGCCAAGACACTCAGGCTTCATTATTTTCTCTTTGACTTACATGTGATATCCATTTTAGTTGTTGCTGCTGTTGAAAGTCCTCAAGTGATGTGGTTTCTGTTATTTGGTACAGTTCTTTTGTTTTGATTCTGTAGCACCAGTCCACAAGGTTCAAAGAAGGATGATCTTTGCCCAAGACACAGGCTTCATTATTTTTCTTCATTATTTTCTCTTTGAAAGTTACATTTGTTTATCCATTATAGTTGTTGCAATGATTGTTGCAAAGTCCTCAGGTGATGTGGTTTCTGTTATTTGGTGATATCCATTTCTTTGTTTTTGATTCTGAAAGTCCACAAGTGATGTGGTTTCCACAAGGTTCAAAGTAACCAGTCCACAAGGTTCAAAGAAGGATGATCTTGCCAAGACACTCATTCATTATTTTCTCTTTGACTTACATGTGATATCCATTTTAGTTGTTGCTGCTGTTGAAAGTCCTCAAGTGATGTGGTTTCTGTTATTTGGTACAGTTCTTTGTTTATGATTCTGTAGCACCAGTCCACAAGGTTCAAAGAAATGATGATCTTTGCCAAGACACTCAGGCTTCATTATTTTCTCTTTGACTTACATGTGATATCCATTATAGTTGTTGCTGCTGTTGAAAGTCCTCAAGTGATGTGGTTTCTGTTATTTGGTACAGTTCTTTTGTTTGTGATTCTGTAGCACCAGTCCACAAGGTTCAAAGAAGGATGATCTTTGCCAAGACACTCAGGCTTCATTATTTTCTCTTTGACTTACATGTGATATCCATTATAGTTGTTGCTGCTGTTGAAAGTCCTCAAGTGATGTGGTTTCTGTTATTTGGTACAGTTCTTTTTGATTTTGTGATTCTGTAGCACCAGTCCACAAGGTTCAAAGAAGGATGATCTTTGCCAAGACACTGAAAGGCTTCATTTTTTTCTTTGAGTTTTACATGTGATATCCATTTTAGTTGTTGCTGCTGTTGAAAGTCCTCAAGTGATGTGGTTTCTGTTATTTGGTACAGTTCTTTGTTTATGATTCTGTAGCACCAGTCCACAAGGTGAAAAAGAAGGATGATTTTTGCCAAGACACTCAGGCTTCATTATTTTCTCTTTGACTTACATGTGATATCCATTATAGTTGTTGCTGCTGTTGAAAGTCCTCAAGTGATGTGGTTTCTGTTATTTGGTACAGTTCTTTGTTTATGATTCTGTAGCACCAGTCCACAAGGTTCAAAGAAGGATGATCTTTGCCAAGACACTCAGGCTTCATTATTTTCTCTTTGACTTACATGTGATATCCATTATAGTTGTTGCTGCTGTTGAAAGTCCCTCAAGTGATGTGGTTTCTGTTATTTGGTACAGTTCTTTGTTTATGATTCTGTAGCACCAGTCCACAAGTTATTTCAAAGAAGGATGATCTTTGCCAAGACACTCAGGCTTCATTATTTTTCTTTGACTTACATGTGATATCCATTATAGTTTTTGCTGCTGTTGAAAGTCCTCAAGTGATGTGGTTTCTGTTATTTGGTACAGTTCTTTGTTTATGATTCTGTAGCACCAGTCCACAAGGTTCAAAGAAGGATGATCTTTGCCAAGACACTCAGGCTTCATTATTTTCTCTTTGACTTACATGTGATATCCATTATAGTTGTTGCTGCTGTTGAAAGTCCTCAAGTGATGTGGTTTCTGTTATTTGGTACAGTTCTTTGTTTGTGATTCTGTAGCACCAGTCCACAAGGTTCAAAGAAGGATGATCTTTGCCAAGACACTCAGGCTTCATTATTTTTCTTTGACTTACATGTGATATCCATTTTAGTTGTTGCTGCTGTTGAAAGTCCTCAAGTGATGTGGTTTCTGTTATTTGGTACAGTTCTTTGTTTATGATTCTGTAGCACCAGTCCACAAGGTTCAAAGAAGGATGATCTTTGCCAAGACACTCAGGCTTCATTATTTTCTCTTTGACTTACATGTGATATCCATTATAGTTGTTGCTGCTGTTGAAAGTCCTCAAGTGATGTGGTTTCTGTTATTTGGTACAGTTCTTTGTTTATGATTCTGTAGCACCAGTCCACAAGGTTCAAAGAAGGATGATCTTTGCCAAGACACTCAGGCTTCATTATTTTCTCTTTGACTTACATGTGATATCCATTATAGTTGTTGCTGCTATTGAAAGTCCTCAAGTGATGTGGTTTCTGTTATTTGGTACAGTTCTTTTTTATGAGTCCACAAGGTTCAAAGAACCATTTTCCACACTCAGGGTTCAATGTGATATCCAATAGTTGTTGCTGCTGTTGAAAGTCCTCAATGATGTGGTTTCTGTTATTTGGTACAGTTCTTTGTTTATGATTCTGTAGCACCAGTCCACAAGGTTCAAAGAATTTTGATCTTTGCCAAGACACTCAGGCTTCATTATTTTCTCTTTGACTTACATGTGATATCCATTATAGTTGTTGCTGCTGTTGAAAGTCCTCAAGTGATGTGGTTTCTGTTATTTGGTACAGTTCTTTTTTTATGATTCTGTAGCACCAGTCCACAAGGTTCAAAGAAGGATGATCTTTGCCAAGACACTCAGGCTTCATTATTTTCTCTTTGACTTACATGTGATATCAATTTTAGTTGTTGCTGCTGTTGAAAGTCCTCAAGTGATGTGGTTTCTGTTATTTGGTACAGTTCTTTGTTTATGATTCTGTAGCACCAGTCCACAAGGTTCAAAGAAGGATGATCTTTGCCAAGACACTCAGGCTTCATTATTTTCTCTTTGACTTACATGTGATATCCATTTTAGTTGTTGCTGCTGTTGAAAGTCCTCAAGTGATGTGGTTTCTGTTATTTGGTACAGTTCTTTGTTTATGATTCTGTAGCACCAGTCCACAAGGTTCAAAGAAGGATGATCTTTGCCAAGATTTTCAGGCTTCATTATTTTTTCTTTGACTTACATGTGATATCCATTATAGTTGTTGCTGCTGTTGAAAGTCCTCAAGTTGATGTGGTTTTTTGTTATTTGGTACAGTTCTTTTGTTTATGATTCTGTAGCACCAGTCCACAAGGTTCAAAGAAGGATGATCTTTGCCAAGACACTCAGGCTTCATTATTTTTTCTCTTTGACTTACATGTGATATCCATTTTAGTTGTTGCTGCTGTTGAAAGTCCTCAAGTGATGTGGTTTCTGTTATTTGGTACAGTTCTTTGTTTATGATTCTGTAGCACCAGTCCACAAGGTTCAAAGAAGGATGATCTTTGCCAAGACACTCAGGCTTCATTATTTTCTTTTAACATGTGATATCCATTATAGTTGTTGCAAATGTTGAAAGTCCTCAAGTGATGTTATATACAGTTCTTTGTTTTGATTTCTAGCACCAGTCCACAAGGTTCAAAGAAGGATGATCTTTGCCAAGACACTCAGGCTTCATTATTTTCTCTTTGACTTACATGTGATATATAGTTGTTGCTGCTGTTGAAAGTCCTCAAGTGATGTGGTTTTGTTATTTGGTACAGTTCTTTTTATTTGATTCTGTAGCACCAGTCCACAAGGTTCAAATTTTTTTGCCAAGAACTCAGGCTTCATTATTTTCTCTTTGACTTACATATGATATCCCAGTCCACAATTTCAAAGAAGGATTTATGAATCTTTGCCAAGACACAAGGTTCAAAGATTTCATTACTTTTCATTTTTTCTCTTTGACTTACATGTGATATCCATTATAGTTGTTGCTGCTGTTGAAATCCTCAAGTGATGTGGTTTCTGTTATTTGGTACAGTTCTTTTTGTTTATGATTCTGTAGCACCAGTCCACAAGGTTCAAAGAAGGATGATCTTTGCCAAGACAATAATTATTTTCTCTTTGACTTACATGTGCTTCATTATTTTCTCTTTGAAACTTATGGTTTGATTATTCCACAGTTTTAGTTGTTCTTGTTCAAAAAGGATGATCATTGCCAAGACCTGGCTTGATTATTTTCTGTTATTTGGTATCCATTATAGTTCTGTTGTTTGTTTGTGTGATTCTGTAGCACCAGTCCAAAAGGTTCAAAGAAGGATGATCTTTGCCAAGACACAAGGTTTCATTATTTTCTCTTTATGTGATATTGATGTGGTTTCTCTTATTTGGTAAGTTCTTTGTTTTTGTAGCACCAGTCCACAAGGTTCAAAGAAGGATGATCTTTTGGCCAAACTTACATGTGATATCCATTTTAGTTGTTTCTGTTAGTGGTTTCAAGTTTCCACAAGGTTCAAAGAAGGATGATCTTGGCGAAATTGAAAAAAATTTTTGGTAAATTTGTTTTATTCTTTTCTTCGTGAGGGAGAATTGTAACAAAAGCATTCACTGTGAGATAAAGTTCTTGTTTGGATATGTTATAAGCAATCCAACAGTTATTTTTGGTTGATTTAGCACCAGTCCACAAGGTTCAAAGAAGGATGAGTATTATTTTCTCTTTCCACGTTGAAATATGTGTTAAAATTTTCTCGTTTGTTTAGCATTCTCTGCCAGATAAGTCAATGGATATCACATAGCAATATTTTTGTTTTTCTAAGGATGAGATCCAGCTGAAGAAAGGGATATATTTCAAAGTACCAAAGTGGTTTTGGTCTACTGTAACCGAGTAGGACAATCTAGCAGTTAACCGTAATGGACTGGTCCTCGTCGTAGTGGTAGGCAATTGGCGTAGGCAATGTACCTCCACATCAGTCTGTATTCATGGCTGACACCAGCCAATCATATTACTGTGAGTTGGATCCCAGGTGTATGCATATTCATTACGTCAACTTCGTTGATACTTACATTTTTGAATTTTCTTCATTTTGACAACTCCAATTTATGATTCAACCTCTGGGTTCTTCATAGATTACACCCGCTGAAAATATAACCAAAGAAATTGCTAATTTATTTCAATCTAACCGTTCATTTGGGACAGTACGTTCAGTACTATATTTTGGGGAATATGTTTATTTTTTATGATTTAAAGAAAAAAGAATTCTTTCTTGTGTATTGCAATAGATTTAATTCTAAAGATTGCAAAACCGATAAAAGCTTAAAAGATTCCAAACACTAGCTTGAACGTAGGAGAAATAATCAAGACAATTAAAAAATAACATTTTTTTAACTGTCCCGGAAAACTATTATCACACAGGCTTTCAAGACTGCAATAATAGTACCTCTATGAACATGGTACCCAGAACACTAGCAAATTCTATTCCGAGATAAGCTTACTTAACCAGCAGGCTATGTTTGGCGCCCGAATTATTAACGCCTATGGAAACAAACTCTAATGCCAAAGTTAACCCAATTCTGTCGTTATATTTATATCGTTTTTCAACCATCTTGTTAATTTGAGATTTGAAAGGGGCGTGAGACAAGGGTGTGTTTTCTCGACAGATTTATTCAACCGCTACAGGGTGCCTAAGAGAACTGTACTCTCTACCAGAATTTATTATCGTAATCTTAACAATATAAGGGGCGGAGATGAGACTGTGTTGATGCCTGACTCTCGAAAAGAAGACTACAGGACCTCATCGATAGAGTAATAAAAGACAGCGAGATAAAAAGGACTGACCATCAACAGCAAGAAAACATAAGGTATGGTCATGAGAAAGACAAAAAGCCCAAGATTCGAGTTACAAATTTCAGATATAAAATCAAAGTAGGTGCAAAAGTTTTAATATCTGGGGAGAGTTTTAACAGTGGATAGAAAATATATCGTTTTTCAAACATCTTGTTAATGCGGGATTTGAAAGGGGTGTGAGACAAGGATGTGTTTTCTCCAAAGATTTATTCAACTTCTACAGCGACACTACCCCAAGGGAACTGTACACTCTTCTTCTACTTTTCTGTGCCGTCTACCTTCAGTACGTAGGCGATCATGGCTCTCCACGCCCCCCTATCATTTGCAGGTCTCATTATGTTTTGTCCTTAGGATTTATTATCGTAATCTTAAAAATATATGGTACGCAGATGACACTGTTTTTGATGCTTGACTCCCGAAAAGAAAACTACATGACCTCATCGATAGGGCAATATCGCCAAAGGAGGGTGAGAAAAAAAAACGACTAGACATCAGCAAGAAGACCTAAGGGATTGTCATGAGTAAGAGAAAAAGCCCAACATGCAAGTTACAAATTAGAGATATAAACGTCAAGTAGGTGCAGAAATATTTAATATCCGTGGAGTGTTTTAATAGAGGATAGAAAATACAACACTGAAATCCGACGGCGCATTGGAATAGGGAAAGATGCCTTCCAAAAGCTAAGCACAGTATTAAGAAACAGAAAAATGTCTCTAAAAACAAAGAATACTGAACTCTTATGTAATCTTAGCCCTTCTATATGGCAGTGAGTGCTGGACAATCCTATCAAAGATGAAGAAGAAACTTGAATCAAAAGAAATGTAATTCTACAGAAGAATGAGAATACCACAGATTGACAAAGTTTTAGAGAAAATGGAAACAAAAATGATACGTATACTTAACATCAAGAAGTGGCATTTAAAATTTCTAGGAGACCTATTGAGGAAAGTGGGCTTGGAAAATCTGATACTCACAGAGGAAAACAACGAGTCTATGATAATGAGAGTCAAAGGAAAACAATGCATAACTTACTTGAGTAAATGGATGGTGGGCAAGGTTTAAGGGAGATAACAAATAGTCCACATTTATTAAGAGCTACCAGAAAGAGGAAATTGTGGAGAGCCATGATCACCTATATCCTGAAGAGACACGGCACATAGAAGAAGAAGAAGAAAAAGAAGAAGAAGAAGAAGAAGAATGAGCTTGAGTAAATGGATGGTGGAGCAAAGTTTAGGAGATAACAAAAAGAAAAAAATTATCAAGAGCTATAAAGGAGAGGAAATTGTGGAGAGCCGTGATCGCCTACATCCTAGGGGGAGAAGCATCCCAATTTGGCAACGAAGCGGCTAAGAAAAATATCCTTAGAAACAACCAAAAGACTGTTGGATTGCTATGTGATATCCATTGATTTATCTGGCAGTGAATGCGAAACAATCTCCCTCACGTGAAAATTATAACAAATTTAATAAAACTTATTTCATCACTATGGACTAACGCTATTACATGTAAATCAAAGAGAAAATAATGAAGCCTGGGTGTCTTGGCAAAGATCATCCTTCTTTGAACCTTGTGGACTGGTGCAACTGAATCACAAACAAAGAACTGTACCAAATAACAGAAACCACATCACTTGAGGACTTTCAACGGCAGCAACAACTAAAAGGGATATCACATATAACTAAAAGAGAAAGTAATGAAGCCTGAGTGTCTTAGCAAAGATCCTCCTTCTTTGAACCTTGTGGACTGGTGCTACAGAATCACAAACAAAGAGCTGTACCAAATAACAGAAACCACATCACTTGAGGACTTTCAACATCAGCAACAACTAAAATCGATAACAGCTCTGAATTGTTAATTGGAGAGCTGTGCTCCATTTCCCATTGGGTTCGTTATATTCACCTACGCGCATATACACTTGGGTGTAATTATGAATCCACCTCTTCTCCCCTTGCTATGGGTTAATAAGTAAAGCTTATAAGAAATAAGAAAAAAAAGAATTCTAACAATTTAAAAATTTTCTGGCTTTAAATAACTCAGCAAAAAGTTGATAGGCCGTGGCAAACGAATCAACCAAACGAAAAATTATATTTTTAGACGTTTCGAAAAAAATAGTACTTCATCGGTCTACAAGCCTAAAATAAAAATGCAACCCAGGAAACTAGCAAGAATTTATATTTTTCCTGTTTCTTAATACGTTGCTTGGATTTTGGAAGGCATCTTTCGCTATACTAACAATACTGTGTAAAAAAAAAAAAAGGACGAAGCATCAAGTAGAAGACGGAATGCATGGTTGTTAGCAAAAGGGACAGCCCAACATGTAAATTACAAATTGGAGATGCCAAAATGACAAAACTACAACAAATTAAATATCTGGGAAGAGTTATAACGGGGAGACACTGAAATCCAAAAGTGCATTAGGATAGCGAAAGATGCTTTCCAAAAATTAAGCAAAACATTAAGAAAGAGAAAATTTTCGGTTGAAACAAAGAAAAGAGTACAGAACTCTTTCATGATACCAGTCCTCCTATATAGTAGTGAATATTGGATGATCCCAGATGAAGAAGAGACTTGAAGCAACAGAAATAAAAAAAAGAGTATTGAACTGTTACGTAATATCAGTCCTCATATATGGCAGTGAATGATGGACAATCTCCTCACAGATGATGAAGAGACTTGAAGCAATAGAAACAAAGAAAAGTGTACTGAACTGTTACGTAATATCAGTCCTCCTATATGGCAGTGAATGCTGGACAATCTCCTCACAGATGAAGAAGAGACTTGAAGCAACAGAAACAAAGAAAAGAGTACTGAACTGTTACGTAATATCAGTCCTCCTATATGGCAGTGAATGCTGGACAATCTCCTCACAGATGAAAAAGAAACTTCAAGCAACAGAAACAAAGAAAAGAGCACGGAACTGTTACGTAATATCAGTCCTCCTATATGGCACTGTATGCTGGACAATCTCCTCACAGATGAAGAAGAGACTTGAAGCAACAGAAACAAAGAAAAGAGTACTGAAATGTTACGTAATATCATTCCTCCTATATGGCAGTGAATGCTGGACAATCTCCTTACAGATGAAAAAGAAACTTCAAGCAACAGAAACAAAGAAAAGAGCACGGAACTGTTACGTAATATCAGTCCTCCTATATGGCACTGTATGCTGGACAATCTCCTTACAGATGAAGAAGAGACTTGAAGCAACAGAAACAAAGAAAAGAGTACTGAACTGTTACTTAATATCATTCCTCCCACTATGGCAGTGAATGCTGGACAATCTCCTCACAGATGAAGAAGAGACTTGAAGCAACAGAAACAAAGAAAAGGGTACTGAACTCTTACGTAATATCAGTCCTCCTATATGGCAGTGAATGCTGGACAATCTCCTCACAGATGAAGAAGAGACTTGAAGCAACAGAAACACAGAAAAGATTACTGAACTGTTACCTAATATCATTCCTCCTATATGGCAGTGAATGCTGGACAATCTCCTCACAGATGAAAAAGAAACTTCAAGCAACAGAAACAAAGAAAAGAGCACGGAACTGTTACGTAATATCAGTCCTCCTATATGGCAGTTAATCCTAAACAATCTCCCACCACATGAAGAAAAGATTTGTGGCAGCAGAAATGTGTTTTTACTGTAGGATCCTGAGGATACCTTGGAGCGAAATGTGAGCAACGACTAAGTTTCAGTGAAAGAGGAAGCAAAAAGGAAACTTATAATTAACATCAAGAGTAGAGAATTGAAATTTCTATGGCACATAATGAGAAAAGAAGAACTGGAAAATCTGACACTCACAGGACAGAGGAAAACGAGGCATAATTGCTTAGTAAGCGTGATTAAATGGATGGCGGAAACAGCGTGAGGAGACTAACAGATATATTAGGAGAGCTAAAAGGGAGAGCAATTAGTGGAGAGCCATGATCGCCAAAGTTCTGAAGTTACACGTCACATAGAAGTAGACTCATTTTGTATTCTTCCAGTACAGGAATATTTAAACTATATATGTATATACATACATACATACATTCATATATATATATATATATATATATATATATATATATATATATATATATATATATTATTGTACACGCTAATGTAATATTATCTTGAAATGCGTATTCTTTAAATTGCACTGACAGAAAAAATAACATCAACTAATATCATAAAATAATCAATACTGTCTAGAGAAATATTAAATATTGTTTATTAAAAAACGGGTGCTTTTATTTATTCTTAAAAGCAAATGATTGAAACTGTTTTTGAAAATTACATGTTATTAATTATACCGCTGCGAAATATATACAAGTGTAGATCAATAATCCGTGACATATCTACATATAAACTGAATTTTGATCCGACATATTCTCTGTATAATGTTTGATCTATGTGATGACTTTATACTATTGTTCCCTTACATTCTTGTGCAAATTAATTGAAACAAAATGATTACTTCCGTTATTATTTAATTTTTTTTTCGTATTTTCCCAATAAAACATGTTCCAGTGCACTTGTTGATACTTCCTTTGTCTATTCCACGAAATTGTTTCTTACAGATTGAACACAGATTCTTAATTGCATTTAAATCAGGAGAGTTTTGGGCCAATCTATAGTACTTTGATTTGCTTACTGATATGGCTTGCTAGTATGTTCGTGTAACGTTACAATTTTCCTACTCTTCCTTCAATTCTATCGCGGACAATAACCATAGGACAACTAATCGGCAGTCGAGACAATAGTGTCTGGGCGTGATAAAAATCTGATGCAATCACGGATTACGCAATATTTTTCAACGCTAAATAAATTTCATTATACACCCCAAAATAGATTCATATTACTGCCCACTACTGGAAATGATCTAATCTGATGAAAAAAATAGAAATCGATTAAACCCTGTCACTCCAGTGGGTCTAAAACTGACCGGATGGTGAAAGAAAGGAAAATAAAGTGGTTGTTTCAATTAATTTGCACAAGAGGGTATTCTTTAAATTTTACTCACAGAAAAAAATAATAATATCGACAAACATCGTAAGATAATCAATACTGTCTAGAAAAAATATTAAATATTATTTATTAAAAAACTGGTATTTTTATTTATTCTTGAAACCAAATGATTGAAACTGTGTTTTTTTGTTTGTTTTTTTTTGTTTTTTTTGGGGGGGGGATTTTTTATGTTATTAATTATACCGATGCGAAATATATACGTTTAGTCAGATATACAAGTCTAGGTAACGTAACATGATATGCATTTATAAACTGTATTTTTATCCGATTTATTCACTGTATTAGGTCTGATATTGTACACTATTTACATCTTTGTCGCCATATATATTACAAAGTTCCGGCCGTTGTTAAGGCAGTGGAGAACTTGGAGAGGGGAATTAACTGGTGATAAGTGACATCCATTAAACAAGGCACGTGGAACTAGAACAGTCTACTCCAGTGAGCGAAATAAAGGGTTCACTTCGACATTCAAACCCCCTGAATAAGGCCGGAGCGTACAATGGCCAAAACGTTGCAATTAATATGGCAACAAAGATGGGGACAATAGTCCGTATAATGTAAATAGTGTACATAATACCTCATCTCAGAAATATAGACAGATACTGAAAGGCCGAAACGTTATAATAAATATGGCGACAGAGATGAGGACAATAGTCCGAATAATGTAAATAGTGTACATAATACCTCATCTCAGAAATATTGACAGATACTGAAAGGCCGATACGTTGTAATAAATATGACGACAAAGATGGGGACAATAGTCCGTATAATGTAAATAGTGTACATAATACCTCATCTCAGAAATATAGACAGATACTGAAAGGCCGAAACGTTATAATAAATATGGCGACAAAGATGAGGACAATAGTCCGAATAATGTAAATAGTGTACATAATACCTCATCTCAGAAATATTGACAGATACTGAAAGGCCGATACGTTGTAATAAATATGACGACAAAGATGAAGACAATAGTCCGAATAATGTAAATAGTGTACATAATACCTCATCTCAGAAATATTGACAGATACTGAAAGGCCGATACGTTGTAATAAATATGACGACAAAGATGAGGACAATAGTCCGAATAATGTAAATAGTGTACATAATACCTCATCTCAGAAATATAGAGAGATACTGAAAGGCCGAAACGTTGTAATAAATATGGCGACAAAGATGAGGACAATTGTCCGAATAATGTAAATAGTGTACATAATACGTCATCTGAGAAATATTGACAGATACTGAAAGGCCGATACGTTGTAATAAATATGACGACAAAGATGAGGACAATAGTCCGAATAATGTAAATAATGTACATAATACCTCATCTCAGAAATATAGACAGATACTGAAAGGCCGAAACGTTGTAATAAATATGGCGACAAAGATGAGGACAATAGTCCGAATAATGTAAATAGTGTACATAATACCTCATCTCAGAAATATAGACAGATACTGAAAGGCCGAAACGTTGTAATAAATATGGCGACAAAGATAAGGACAATAGTCCGAATAATGTAAATAGTGTACATAATACCCCATCTCAGAAATATAGAGCGATACTGAAAAGCCGAAACGTTGTAATAAATATGACGACGTCATCCTTTCAGTATCTATCTATATTTCTGAGATGAGGTATTATGTATGCTATTTACATTATTCGGTATATTGTCCTCATCTTTGTCGTCATATTTATTTTGTGTGTCGAGAAATTTGAAAATATTTAGGTATGTGTGCATGTGGGTGGGTGTAGGGTGGTGATAATTCTGTTATTGATATTCCTGTACTTAATTTTATATGTAACTATTCGTTTAAACATATGTCGCTAGGAGTGCCAGTTGCTGCCGGGGAGTAGCATATTGATGATGTGATGAAATCGATTCTTTGTTATTTCTTTTGTCCATCCAAATCGGTTATGTTGGAAGAGCGTGATTGGTAGAGTTAGCAGATGAGGCAATGGGGTAGACTCCTGGGGTGGCTTCGTTTGATGTCATTGGGTGTGGAAATGATTTCTGGATTCGGACATATCAGGTAAATAATCGTGCTCTTTTGAATTTGGGAAGCGAACATTTTGTGAGAGAGAAAGATAAACATAGAAAAAGGAAAAGAAAGAAAGAAAGAAAGAAAGAAAGAAAGAAAGAAAGAAAGAAGCAAGGAAATCGAAGGTAAAGAAAAAACAATAAAAGAACAAATAGAAAGAAAGAAAGAAAGAAAGAAGAAAAAACCAGTGGAATAAAGATACCAACAAAGATAGAGTTTGAGAAAGAAAGAAAGAAAGAAAGAAAGAAAGAAAGAAAGAAAGACATCGAATGTAAAGAAAAAGGTGTAAAGAAACATATCGAAGGAAAAGAAAGAAAGAAAGAAAGAAAGAAAGAAAGAAAGAAAGAAAGAAAGAAAGAAGCAAAAAACCAGTGGAATAAAGATACCAATAAAGAAAGAAAGAAAGAAAGAAAGAAAGAAAGAAAGAAAGAGAGAGAGAAAGAGAGAAAGACATCGAAGGTAAAGAAAAAGGTGTAAAGAAACAAATCGAAGGAAAAGAAAGAAAGAAAGAAAGAAAGAAAGAAAGAAAGAAAGAAAGAAAGAAAGAAAGAAAGAAAGAAAGAAGCAAAAAACCAGTGGAATAAAGATACCAATAAAGAAAGAAAAAGAAAGAAAGAAAGAAAGAAAGAAAGAAAGAAAGAAAGAAAGACATCGAATGTAAAGAAAAAAGTGTAAAGAAACAAATCGAAGGAAAAGAAAGAAAGGAGCAAAGAAATCGAAGGTAAAGAAAAAAGAAAGAAAGCAAGTACGCCTGAGAAAAAGAAAAAGAATGCGAAGATATAATCCAATTCAGGAGGAATGTAAAAAAAGAAAGAATTATTGCGAGTCATGAAAGAAAAAGTTCTACATAATCGAGCAAAGTCGAGAAAAAAAAAGAAAGAGAGAAAACAATAAAATAAAGAAAGAAATTCATTCGAGAATAGAAAGAAAGAAAAATAAAGAAACAAATCGAAGGAAAAGAAAGAAAGAAAGAAGCATAAAACCAGTGGAATAAAGATAACAATAAAGACAGAGTTTGAGAAAGCAAGAAAGAAAGAAAGAAAGAAAGAAAGAAAGAAAGAAAGAAAGAATAAATTCACAAAAAAACAAAAAAGAAAGTAGTTCCAAAAAGTGTCTGAAAAAGAACGAAAGAAAGAAAGAAAACTAATGCGAGAAAAGAATTTGAGAAAAAAAGAAAGAAAGAAAGAGAGACAAAGAGAACTTGTTCGAAAATAGAGTATGAGAAAGAAAGAAAGAAAGAACTATTTTGAGAACAGATAGATAGATAGATAGATAGATAGATAGATAGATAGAATTAGTTTGAGAATAGAGTTTGAGAAAAAAAGAAAGAAAGAAAGAAAGAATGATTTCGAGAATAGATAGATAGATAGATAGATAGATAGATAGATAGATAGATAGATAGATAGATAGAATTAGTTTGAGAAAGAAAGACAAAGAAAGAAAGAAAGATTTCGAGAATAGATTTTGAGATAGATTTTGAGATAGATAGATAGATAGATAGATAGATAGATAGATAGATAGATAGATAGATAGATAGATAGATAGATAGATTTGATCAAACTGAGATAGATAAATAGATAGATAGATAGATTTGATCAGGCTGAGAGATATCGATAGATAGATACATAGAATGATAGATTTGATCAGGCTGATAGATAGATAGATAGATAGATAGATAGATAGATAGATAGATAGATAGATAGATAGATAGATAGATTTGATCAGACTGAGAGATATCGGTAGATAGATACATGGAATGATAGAATGATATTTAATCAGACTGGGATAGATAGATAGAATTATTTTGAGAATAGAGTTTGAGAAAGAAAGACTGAAAGAAAGAAAGTTAAAAGAAAGAAATATTTCGAGAATAGATTTTAAGAAAGAAGGAAAAAGAAAGTAACTAGTTGAGAAAGTTACAGAAAAGCAGTGTAAAAAATGAGAAAGGTTATTCATTTAAAAAGACATAAAAACAAAACGGATGTAACGAAAAAGATGTCACCGTCCCTGTAGAGAAGAAAAGTACAAAAAATATGGAAGGAAAAGTGAAAGACACAATAGAAAAAGGGGGAAAAATTCCAACGAAAGAAACAGAAAAAGAATCTAAATTGAACATAGAAGGCGAGGCATCTAGGTCAATCGATCGTTGCACTAAGATGCGTGCACGTGTCCAATATGCATCCCCTTTGCAAGATGTAGGCCAGCCAGATGTTGTCTTTCAGAGAAATCATCACGCAAGCTGAGTCACTAATTCCTTTTGTAACCGTCTCTGCTCGTAGCCATTATTTTAGACATATGATTGCAATAAAGTTGTTATTTTGCGATTCAGTTACGTTGCTTGTCACGTCAACGATCAAGGTTTCCTTCAGCCAGAAAGCTTTTTCCTTACCAGAGATTAGCGTTAGACAACCAATGTCTAAACCTTTTTCCTTCTATTATTTAAAATAAATAAATAATAACTTGGATCCTAATTATCGTCAACAGTCTTCCAGGTCAGTGTCGATGCTAATGACATATCTATTTACTCCTGTCTTAATTGTCAGGCTCATCGGTTCGATAAGATCAAATTGGTATCTGAGCACATAAATTACATACTATCAATTGTTAACTGGCGCAAGAAATGGCTTATTCATTTTAACGCTTACTAATCTGCATATCTTTTAATCGTCTTGCTAACCGTTTTTTACCTTCCAAAAGTATGGCTGATGCTAACCTCCAAGTGAGTGACTCATTAAGCTTTCTCGGATTAACGTTCTATGATTTTTGACTTATTGATTAGTTTAACGGCATATCAACTACCTATGGTTCATTTAATGCTGGAATTCAATTTTCTTCAGAGCTTTGAAGTAATTTCATAATTTTAATATAAATAGGTACTATAAATATCTATTTTTAGTCATTTTACTATGCATATGTATTAGTATTTTTTTAAATGCATATCTATTGGTATTTTTTTAAATGCATATGTATTAGTATTTTTTAAATGCATATGTATTGGTATTTTTTTAAATATATTGCTGGTATTTTTACTATAAAATATACTTTTTATACTTTCAAATGTTTTTTTTTTCGGGGTGGGGTCACTATTTGTCCATAACTGAGAGCCTAACAGGTGCTACCACCTCAGGTCATGGTGGACCTGGAAAAAACTGTAATTTCCACGCTCCTCAAAACCTCCAATCTCACGATCAGAGGACTTGCTGCCGGATGTAGTCTATCGTCATACCCAGGACAGCCGCTGACACGAATTAAAAAGATTATACGGTCGGGTACTTCTGCTATGTTTTTTCGAGCTTCATGATAAAACCCAAAGAAGAACACCGCCCTGGGTAAGACGATAAACTACGTCCAGTAGCAAGGCGTCTGGTCAGAAGGTTTTGAGGAGTGTGGAACCACCTCTTAATTACTGGTGTTCCCAGGTCCACTTTTTTTTAAATACCAGCTATAAAAATCTTGCCGTTATTAAATAACCCATTGAGGTGTTGATATGCCGTAAAACAAAACAAAACAAAAAAAAAAAATCTGCAACGCTATCCGTCCTGAACTGGCATCTCGACCTCAGTTATTTTTCCACTGCCGTAATATAGTAGCCTGGTGTTTTTTTCTATAAATAATTTCATGGTTATTGTTCTGATGAAGTTGCCACTTTGCTATTTTGATTCCATGAATTTAAGCGCAGTACTAGATTGGCGGAGAGGTCTCATTATTTAAAATTGAAATGGCTAGGTGTAACCTTAAATTCTATGTTAACAGTTTCTTCTCTCGCACTTCCCGCTCATGGGAATCTCTTCTAGCTTACTGTATTCCAGTTAACTTTGATCTTCAAATATCTACAAGCAAATCTAATCGTTTTTCTATTGTCTTGTTGTCCTCTCTCTTTATTAATGTTTTTCTTTTCCTCATATAATTTCATAATCTGTAATTTCTTACGTCTTAGGGGCTATATTTCCTTACTTGGTGTGAAATGATTAAAAGATTGTAATGTTGGTGATATTTCAAATTAGTGTAACTTTATGCGCACTTTCGAAAGGTAGGTAATCATGACTCTCCACGTTTTCCTCTCCTTTGTAGCTCTAAAAAATATTTGTCTTGTTACTCTCATTCGAAGTCCTTGTTCTATCATTCATTTGCACTAGCCCATTAGGTAGATAGATAGCAAAAAGTCAAACATTAGTGAGAGCTACAAAGGACAGGAAATTGTGGAGAGCCATGATCGCCCACTTCCGGAAGAGGCACAGAACATAGAAGGTAAAGAAAGAGCTTGTGTAAACGGTTGGCAGAACAGGATGACGAAAGATAGCAAAAAGAGAAACTTTGCTGAGAGCTAAAAAGGACAGGAAATTGTGGAGAGTCATGATCGCCCACCTCCTGAAAAGACACAGTACATTGAAGAAGAGTTAGTTGGTGGGATTAGGAGCGATAACAAAAAGACAAATCTTATTAAGGGCAGGACATTGTGAAAAGCTATGAACGAACACGTCCTGAAAGGACACAGCGCATAGAAGAAGAAGAAGAAGAAGAAGAAGAAGAAGAAGAAGAACAACAACAACAACAACAACAACAACAAGTAGTAGGAGGAGGAGGAGGAGAAGGAGGAGGAGGAGGAAAAGGAAATAGCAAACTTTATTGAGAGCTACAAAAGACAGAAACTTGTGGGGAGACATGTCATCCCCATAGATGTGTGTGTAGGCACCTCGACGCGGTGTAATGGTTAGGAAGGTTGTCTTGCTAAATCAATTACGACTGAGTAGAGAGTTCGATCCTCACTGGGGGCCCCGTACTTTCGGCCTTGTGCCACATCTAAGCTGCGCTTAAAAATCACTAGGAACCTCGAGGTTGTGTAGTGCTTAGCAAACTTGACTCGCTAGAACAATTACGATCGAGTAAGTAACTTCACTCCCTCCTGGACGCCCCATACTTTCGGCCTTGTGCCACGTCTAAGACATGCTTGGGAAATCACCCAAAGAAGATGTGTGTTATTTTTCTTCGTTATTACTGAAGAAATGAAAGAAAAAGGTTCAATCAAAACCTATTATTTAAAGTAAATAAATAATTTATTAAAATAAACTAATAAATAATAAATACATAAATAAAAATAAAAGAATATATATATATATATATATATATATATATATATATAAGAAAATTAAAATTCAGCAACAAAAATAACAAGATTTACACACTTTTGTTTATTGAAAATAAAATTATTTAGCACTTTTCACAATTCATCTTGACTTTCACAGTTTAAGAGTATTTTTTAATATTCTTCAATTTAAAAAATTGAAAATCTAACTCTATTTGTTACTTTTGTTTATAAATACCTGTCGCAAAATAAAATCCTTACATTTGTTTTGATAAAGTCAATGAGACGACGAAACGCGTTGGTAGAGAGTAGTTTTGCTTTTGTTTTTAATTCGTATAAATGTATGTACAATAAAAGTCTGTTACAGTCGGAAGATTGCACTATCCTTGTTTGCTAAAATGATGTAAAACAAACATTTGAGAAAATTCTTGTAACTTTAGGAAACATGAAATGGTAAAAAGAAAAAATAGATGATTCTGCAATGGGATTGTGAGAAAAAACTCGAGTCAAAATGTCACTGAAAAAACTTTAAATACCAAAATATTATAACTTTATAAAAAAAAAAGACATTTTCTCTATTTTTAGGAATTTACAAGGCCACGCCATTTGAACATAATGTGTTGATTATCCCAGTAACCCCCTCCCCCTAATCTAAAACAAGGGAGTTTGATTTTGAGCCCTATCGTTAACAGATATAATTTAGGGAGAGGTGGTTGGCTGGTGGTACACGAGTGTATATCGTATAATTTTCTCGCACTTTTCAAATATGAGAAATAGAAAAAAACTTTCAGGGTACTTTGCACTATTTATCCAGTGGAAAATCTGCAATATTATAGGTCCTGACCTAGCATCTCCTCTATAATCACCCTCCCACCACCATAACTTAGCTTCCTTGTGACTTTTCTATAAATATTTTCATGGAAATTATTCTCTTTGGTAACACGACTTCATGAATTAAAGTCTACTACAGGATTGGCAGTTAGGTCTCATAATTTGTTTGTTGAAATTGGTTGACGGAACCGCAAGTACTATTCTAAGAGTTCCTTCTTCCGGTCTTCTTGCCTATAGAACTCTCTTCCGATTTGCTTTCCGGTCAACTACAACCTTTAAAAGTGTAACTGCAATATCAGTCGCAATCTTCTGTCTTCTTGAACGCTGTTCTTTGATTTTATTTTAATCGAGTTCACTCCAAGCAAGGCAGTAAAGCCACTAAGACGCAAAGACGGGGGTTACTGGAAGAATAAAAAACAGGAACATTGCTAAGGAGCGAGAACTAAAGAAGAGAAATCAAGATAGTAGGTAGCGATTGGCATTGCGTTTAAATTTTTCCAGGTTAAAGATGGCTGGAAAGCATGGAGCCGGAAGGGATTTCCACAAGCGAGAACTGCGAGAGAAGGAACTGTTAGCATAGAACTTACGGTTACATCGAGTCAGCTTAAATGTAAATTGATGAGACGGCGCAATCATAGAGAAGAGCGATATTTATTTGTACAATGTTACAAAGTGTGACACAAGGCCAAAATTGGGAAAAGGGCGCTCTTCTTCTGTCTTAACGTTAAAATTAGCTTATTTGCCGGTGGTGTAATGGATAATGGCTAGAAATTTTTAATCGGAGAGTAGAGATCCAATTCAATTTGGTTTCAATATAATTACTTACACGCAATTACTCCTTGGAAAGGTATGAATCCAGATCTTCTCCCCACAGCTATGGATCAATTAGTAATTCTTGTATCGCTGAACTATTATTATCTCCAAAAATAAAATAAGATTGCGTAAAAAATACTTAGATTTCAGTATTAAATAACCTATTATGGCGCTAAACAACATAACGGCCGAAACGTTGTAATAAAAACAACAATGATGAGGACATTAGTCCGACTGTAAATTAACTAATTCATTTATATGCGACTGCTCACGCAATAGGAGTTCCAAGAGGTACTGATACTAAAAGGTTGTTGGAAGGTGTGGTAAGGTGTGAGTAAGTGGTGTATTTTATGAGAATATTTAGGATAGATAATGACTGAGAGACTTGATGAGATTAAGATTGTAGTGGTCGAGAAAGCATCCTCTTGGGAGTCTGTTCCACAGATTAACAGTTCTGGAGGAAAAAGCTGTCTGAACAGAACTTCTTATTTAATGGAATACAAAGACAACGTGGATTCATTCTTTCTGCGTACCTCTAATCATTACCTCCCCCCAAAATAAAATTGTTTTCAAAATAAAATTAATAAACCCATAGAGATGTTGATATGCAGCTAAAAAGAAACACCCAACGAACGTGTGGTTTAATCCATCAGGGGTGTACGGCATCCGTGGAAGCAGTAGGTATGTCTACGGCAAGATAACGTGACGGATCCCATTATCCTCCAGCCTTGTTTTTAATTCAGAATTGTTTTTCTCCTTGATTGGCTGCCACACAAGGCAAAAGAACTTATTTAATCCAAAACCGGAAGAAAATGGACCCTTCTCTTTTCTGAGGTTAATAGTTAAAAGAACAGATCCGGTTTGAATTAAACCTCTACACCCGCTAATAACCGTGTAGCTACCTACTCATTCGCTAATCATACTTATTATAAAACCCAGGTTGTGTGTATGTGTGTATGTGTGTGTGTGTGTGTGTGTGTGTGTG
Organism: Acanthosepion pharaonis; assembly: GCA_903632075.3. Taxonomy (NCBI): domain Eukaryota; kingdom Metazoa; phylum Mollusca; class Cephalopoda; order Sepiida; family Sepiidae; genus Acanthosepion; species Acanthosepion pharaonis. Next base: position 70,515 of record CAHIKZ030001719.1, read on the forward strand.
TACGTTTATATATTGGATCGGATTTCCTACATTTTTCAACCGATTTAGACAAAACTTCACAGGACTACGTAAAATAACTTGCGGTGGTTCTGACATTGCCAAAAATTGGAAAAACACAATTGTTTTTGCACGAAATTAATTTGAAAACACGATTAAGAGTCATCGCTTTCACGGAATGAAAGGGGGACAACTCATATCGAGTTATACTTATTATAAAACCTAGGTTGGTTGTTTGTGTATGTGTGTGTTCGTTTATATATGGGATCGGATTTCCTACATTTTTCAACCGATTTCAACAAAACTTCACTTTTTTTTTGGCAGGTAGTGTTTCTTATTGTCTTGCACAATTTTTTCTTTATTTTTACATTCAGAATGCTTTAAAAATTCCATTTACAAGACAATTGTTTATACAGTGTAACCCGGATATAAGAGAGCTATCGGGACCGGAGAAGAAGTCTCTTATATCCGGGTTTCTCTTATATCCGGGTTTGGTCTGTTTTATATACATTAACACAGGCTCTAATTTGGGACCAGAGAAAATCTCTCTTATATCCGGGTTTCTCTTATATCCGGGTTACACTGTAATTAAATTCTATTCACTCGATCTAATGATTGAAAACAATGTTTTTGTTTGAGTTTGGGTTTGACCAATTCGTAAAAAAAAAAAAATAAATAATTAAGACATGCGTGTCCGTCAACCTTAAACAATAATCTTTGTCAATTTTAATTTCAGTCTTTATGATGGTCGATACTTGATCTATCTCTTACTGTTACATCCCCGGGCAACGCCGGGCTCTCCTTCTAGTTTAATACTAAAAATGATTCTTAATTTAATGATTAATTTACGAGGCATGACTTGAACGCAATGATAAGTAACACAATTATCTTCTTCTATGTAATGGGTCCGTTCAGGATGTTGCCGATCATGGCTCTCCACAATTTTCTGTACGTTGACGCTCTTAATAACTTTTGTCTTTTTGCCATCACTCCCATATTTTGCTCCGTCATCCATTCGCTCACCCTCGCAAGGTAGACTGATCGTTCATTTCCTCTGTCTCTCTTACATTCAATCGATCCTGTGAGTATTAAATGTTCCCATCCTTCTTCCTCGTATGTATCTTAGCATCCTTCTGTAGAACCATTTATCTGTGGCTTCAGGTCGCTTCTTCATCTGTGAGGAGATTGTCTACAATTCACTGCCATATAGGAGGACTGATATTACGTAACAGTTCAGTACTCTTTTCTTTGTTTCTCTTGCTTCAAGTCTCTTCTTCATCTGTGATGAGATTGTCCAGCATTCACTGCCATATAGGAGGACTGATATTACGTAACAGTTCAGTTCTCTTTTCTTTGTTTCTATTGCTTCAAGTCTCTTCTTCATCTGTGTGGAGATTGTCCAGCATTCACTGCCATATAGGAGGACTGATATTACGTAACAGTTCAGTACTCTTTTCTTTGTTTCTCTTGCTTCAAGTCTCTTCTTCATCTTTGGGGAGATTGTCCAGCATTTATTGCCATATAGGAGGACTGATATTACGTAACAGTTCAGTACTCTTTCCTTTCTGTCTCTTGCTTCAAGTCTCTTCTTCATCTGTGAGGAGATTGTCAAGCATTCACTGCCATATAGGAGGACTGATATTACGTAACAGTTCAGTACTCTTTTCTTTGTTTCTCTTGCTTCAAGTCTCTTCTTCATCTGTGAGGAGATTGTCCAGCATTCACTGCCATATAGGAGGACTGATATTACGTAACAGTTAAGTACTCTTTTCTTTGTTTCTGTTGCTTCAAGTCACTTCTTCATCTGTGAGGAGATTGTCCAGCATTCACTGCCATATAGGAGGACTGATATTACGTAACAGTTCAGTACTCTTTTCTTTGTTTCTGTTGCTTCAAGTCTCTTCTTCATCTGTGTGGAGATTGTCCAGCATTCACTGCCATATAGGTGGACTGATATTACGTAAAAGTTCTGTACACTTTTCTTTGTTTGTGTTGCTTCAAGTCTCTTCTTCATCTGCGAGGATATTGTCCAGCATTCACTCCCATATAAGAGGACTGATATTACGTAACAGTTAAGTATTTTTTCTTTGTTTCTGTTGCTTCAAGTCTCTTCTTCATCTTTGGGGAGATTGTCCAGCATTTATTGCCATATAGGAGGACTGATATTACGTAACACTTCAGTACTCTTTCCTTTCTGTCTCTTGCTTCAAGTCTTTTCTTCATCTGTGAGGAGATTGTCCAGCATCCACTGCCATATAGGAGGACTGATATTACGTAACAGTTCAGTACTCTTTTCTTTGTTTCTCTTGCTTCAAGTCTCTTCTTCATCTGTGAGGAGATTGTCCAGCATTCACTGCCATATAGGAGGACTGATATTACGTAACAGTTAAATACTCTTTTCTTTGTTTCTGTTGCTTCAAGTCATTTCTTCATCTGTGAGGAGATTGTCCAGTATTCAATGCCATATAGGAGGACTGATATTACGTAACAGTTAAGTACTCTTTTCTTTGTTTCTATTGCTTCAAGTCTCTTCTTCATCTGTGTGGAGATTGTCCAGCATTCACTGCCATATAGGTGGACTGATATTACGTAAAAGTTCCGTACACTTTTCTTTGTTTGTGTTGCTTCAAGTCTCTTCTTCATCTGCGAGGATATTGTCCAGCATTCACTCCCATATAAGAGGACTGATATTACGTAACAGTTAAGTATTTTTTCTTTGTTTCTGTTGCTTCAAGTCTCTTCTTCATTTTTGGGGAGATTGTGCAGCATTTATTGCCATATAGGAGGACTGATATTACGTAACAGTTCAGTACTCTTTCCTTTCTGTCTCTTGCTTCAAGTCTTTTCTTCATCTGTGAGGAGATTGTCCAGCATCCACTGCCATATAGGAGGACTGATATTACGTAACAGTTCAGTACTCTTTTCTTTGTTTCTCTTGCTTCAAGTCTCTTCTTCATCTGTGAGGAGATTGTCCAGCATTCACTGCCATATAGGAGGACTGATATTACGTAACAGTTCACTACTCTTTTCTTTGTTTCTGTTGCTTCAAGTCTCTTCTTCATCTGGGAGGAGATTGTCCAGCATTCACTGCCATATAGGAGGACTGATATTACGTAACAGTTCAGTACTCTTTCCTTTCTGTGTCTTGCTTCAAGTCTCTTCTTCATCTGTGAGGAGATTCTCCAGTATTCACTGCCATATAGGAGGACTGATATTACGTAACAGTTCAGTACTCTTTTCTTTGTTTCTCTTGCTTCAAGTCTCTTCTTCATTTGTGAGGAGATTGTCCAGCATTCACTGCCATATAGGAGGACTGATATTACATAACAGTTCAGTACTCTTTTCTTTGTTTCTATTGCTTCAAGTCTCTTCTACATCTGTGTGGAGATTGTCCAGCATTCACTGCCATATAGGAGGACTGATATTACGTAACAGTTCAGTACTCTTTTCTTTGTTTCTATTGCTTCAAGTCACTTCTTCATCTGTGTGGAGATTGTCCAGCATTCACTGCCATATAGGTGGACTGATATTACGTAAAAGTTCTGTACACTTTTCTTTGTTTGTGTTGCTTCAAGTCTCTTCTTCATCTGCGAGGATATTGTCCAGCATTCACTCCCATATAAGAGGACTGATATTACGTAACAGTTAAGTATTTTTTCTTTGTTTCTGTTGCTTCAAGTCTCTTCTTCATCTTTGGGGAGATTGTCCAGCATTTATTGCCATATAGGAGGACTGATATTACGTAACAGTTCAGTACTCTTTCCTTTCTGTCTCTTGCTTCAAGTCTTTTCTTCATCTGTGAGGAGATTGTTCAGAATCCACTGCCATATAGGAGGACTGATATTACGTAACAGTTCAGTACACTTTTCTTTGTTTCTCTTGCTTCAAGTCTCTTCTTCATCTGTGAGGAGATTGTCCAGCATTCACTGCCATATAGGAGGACTGATATTACGTAACAGTTCACTACTCTTTTCTTTGTTTCTGTTGCTTCAAGTCTCTTCTTCATCTGGGAGGAGATTGTCCAGCATTCACTGCCATATAGGAGGACTGATATTACGTAACAGTTCAGTACTCTTTTCTTTGTTTCTATTGCTTCAAGTCTCTTCTTCATCTGTGAGGAGATTGTCCAGCATTCACTGCCATATAGGTGGACTGATATTACGTAAAAGTTCTGTACACTTTTCTTTGTTTGTGTTGCTTCAAGTCTCTTCTTCATCTGCGAGGATATTGTCCAGCATTCACTCCCATATAAGAGGACTGATATTACGTAACAGTTAAGTATTTTTTCTTTGTTTCTGTTGCTTCAAGTCTCTTCATCATCTTTGGGGAGATTGTCCAGCATTTATTGCCATATAGGAGGACTGATATTACGTAACAGTTCAGTACTCTTTCCTTTCTGTCTCTTGCTTCAAGTCTTTTCTTCATCTGTGAGGAGATTGTCCAGCATCCACTGCCATATAGGAGGACTGATATTACGTAACAGTTCAGTACTCTTTTCTTTGTTTCTCTTGCTTCAAGTCTCTTCTTCATCTGGGAGGAGATTGTCCAGCATTCACTGCCATATAGGAGGACTGATATTACGTAACAGTTCACTACTCTTTTCTTTGTTTCTGTTGCTTCAAGTCTCTTCTTCATCTGGGAGGAGATTGTCCAGCATTCACTGCCATATAGGAGGACTGATATTACGTAACAGTTCAGTACTCTTTCCTTTCTGTCTCTTGCTTCAAGTCTCTTCTTCATCTGTGAGGAGATTCTCCAGTATTCACTGCCATATTGGAGGACTGATATTACGTAACAGTTCAGTACTCTTTTCTTTTTTGTTTCTCTTGCTTCAAGTCTCTTCTTCATTTGTGAGGAGATTGTCCAGCATTCACTGCCATATAGGAGGACTGATATTACATAACAGTTCAGTACTCTCTTTTTCTTTGTTTCTGTTGCTTCAAGTCTCTTCTTCATCTGTGAGGAGATTGTCCAGCATTCACTGCCATATAGGAGGACTGATATTACGTAACAGTTCAGTACTCTTTTCTTTCTTTCTCTTGCTTCAAGTCTCTTCTTCATCTGTGAGGAGATTGTCCAGCATTCACTGCCATATAGGAGGACTGATATTACGTAACAGTTCAGTACACTTTTCTTTGTTTCTGTTGCTTCAAGTCTCTTCTTCATCTGTGAGGAGATTGTCCAGCATTCACTGCCATATAGGAGGACTGATATTACGTAACAGTTCAGTACTCTTTTTTCTTTGTTTCTTTTGCTTCAAGTCTCTTCTTCATCTGGGAGGAGATTGTCCAGCATTCACTGCCATATAGGAGGACTGATATTACGTAACAGTTCAGTACTCTTTTCTTTGTTTCTGTTGCTTCAAGTCTCTTCTTCATCTGTGAGGAGATTGTCCAGCATCCACTGCCATATAGGAGGACTGATATTACGTAACAGTTCAGTACTCTTTTCTTTGTTTCTTTTGCTTCAAGTCTCTTCTTCATCTGTGAGGAGATTGTCCAGCATTCACTGCCATATAGGAGGACTGATATTACGTAACAGTTCAGTACTCTTTTCTTTGTTTCTCTTGCTTCAAGTCTTCTTCATCTGTGAGGAGATTGTCCAGCATTCACTGCCATATAGGAGGACTGATATTACGTAACAGTTCAGTACTCTTTTCTTTGTTTCTGTTGCTTCAAGTCTCTTCTTCATCTGTGAGGAGATTGTCCAGCATTCACTGCCATATAGGAGGACTGATATTACGTAACAGTTAAGTACTCTTTTCTTTGTTTCTGTTGCTTCTAGTCTCTTCTTCATCTGTGAGGAGATTGTCCAGCATTCATTGCCATATAGAAGGACTGATATTACGTAACAGTTCAGTACTCTTTTCTTTGTTTCTCTTGCTTCAAGTCTCTTCTTCATCTGTGAGGAGATTGTCCAGCATTCACTGCCATATAGGAGGACTGATATTACGTAACAGTTCAGTACTCTTTTCTTTGTTTCTGTTGCTTCTAGTCTCTTCTTCATCTGTGAGGAGATTGTCCAGCATTCACTGCCATATAGAAGGACTGATATTACGTAACAGTTAAGTATTCTTTTCTTTGTTTCTCTTGCTTCAAGTCTCTTCTTCATCTGTGAGGAGATTGTCCAGCATTCACTGCCATATAAGAGGACTGATATTACGTAACAGTTCAGTACTCTTTTCTTTGTTTCTGTTGCTTCTAGTCTCTTCTTCATCTGTGAGGAGATTGTCCAGCATTCACTGCCATATAGAAGGACTGATATTACGTAACAGTTCAGTGCTCTTTTCTTTGTTTCTCTTGCTTCATGTCTCTTCTTCATCTGTGAGGAGATTGTCCAGCATTCACTGCCATATAGGAGGACTGATATTACGTAACAGTTCAGTACTCTTTTCTTTGTTTCTTTTGCTTCAAGTCTCTTCTTCATCTGGGAGGAGATTGTCCAGCATTCACTGCCATATAGGAGGACTGATATTACGTAACAGTTCAGTACTCTTTTCTTTGTTTCTGTTGCTTCTAGTCTCTTCTTCATCTGTGAGGAGATTGTCCAGCATTCACTGCCATATAGCAGGACTGATATTACGTAACAGTTCAGTACTCTTTTCTTTGTTTCTGTTGCTTCTAGTCTCTTCTTCATCTGTGAGGAGATTGTCCAGCATTCACTGCCATATAGAAGGACTGATATTACGTAACAGTTCAGTACACTTTTCTTTGTTTCTCTTGCTTCATGTCTCTTCTTCATCTGTGAGGAGATTGTCCAGCATTCACTGCCATATAGGAGGACTGATATTACGTAACAGTTCAGTACTCTTTTCTTTGTTTCTGTTGCTTCAAGTCTCTTCTTCATCTGTGAGGAGATTGTCCAGCATTCACTGCCATATAGGAGGACTGATATTACGTAACAGTTCAGTACTCTTTTCTTTGTTTCTGTTGCTTCAAGTCTCTTCTTCATCTGTGAGGAGATTGTCCAGCATTCACTGCCATATAGGAGGACTGATATTACATAACAGTTCAGTACTCTTTTCTTTGTTTCTGTTGCTTCAAGTCTCTTCTTCATCTGTGAAGAGATTGTCCAGCATTCACTGCCATATAGGAGGACTGATATTACGTAACAGTTCAGTACTCTTTTCTTTGTTTCTGTTGCTTCAAGTCTCTTCTTCATCTGTGAGGAGATTGTCCAGCATTCACTGCCATATAGGAGGACTGATATTACGTAACAGTTCAGTACTCTTTTCTTTGTTTCTGTTGCTTCAAGTCTCTTCTTCATCTGTGAGGAGATTGTCCAGCATTCACTGCCATATAGGTGGACTGATATTACGTAAAAGTTCTGTACACTTTTCTTTGTTTGTGTTGCTTCAAGTCTCTTCTTCATCTGCGAGGATATTGTCCAGCATTCACTCCCATATAAGAGGACTGATATTACGTAACAGTTAAGTACTCTTTTCTTTGTTTCTGTTGCTTCAAGTCTCTTCTTCATCTGTGAAGAGATTGTCCAGCATTTATTGCCATATAGGAGGACTGATATTACGTAACAGTTCAGTACTCTTTCCTTTCTGTCTCTTGCTTCAAGTCTCTTCTTCATCTGTGAGGAGATTGTCCAGCATCCACTGCCATATAGGAGGACTGATATTACGTAACAGTTCAGTACTCTTTTCTTTGTTTCTCTTGCTTCAAGTCTCTTCTTCATCTGTGAGGAGATTGTCCAGCATTCACTGCCATATAGGAGGACTGATATTACGTAACAGTTCAGTACTCTTTTCTTTGTTTCTGTTGCTTCAAGTCTCTTCTTCATCTGTGAGGAGATTGTCCAGCATTCACTGCCATATAGGAGGACTGATATTACGTAACAGTTCAGTACTCTTTCCTTTCTGTCTCTTGCTTCAAGTCTCTTCTTCATCTTTGAAGAGATTCTCCAGTATTCACTGCCATATAGGAGGACTGATATTACGTAACAGTTCAGTACTCTTTTCTTTGTTTCTCTTGCTTCAAGTCTCTTCTTCATTTGTGAGGAGATTGTCCAGCATTCACTGCCATATAGGAGGACTGATATTACATAACAGTTCAGTACTCTTTTCTTTGTTTTCTGTTGCTTCAAGTCTCTTCTTCATTTTGAGGAGATTGTCCAGCATTCACTGCGATATAGGAGGACTGATATTACGTAACAGTTCAGTACTCTTTTCTTTCTTTCTCTTGCTTCAAGTCTCTTCTTCATCTGTGAGGAGATTGTCCAGCATTCACTGCCATATAGGAGGACTGATATTACGTAACAGTTCACTACTCTTTTCTTTGTTTCTGTTGCTTCAAGTCTCTTCTTCATCTGTGAGGAGATTGTCCAGCATTCACTGCCATATAGGAGGACTGATATTACGTAACAGTTCAGTACTCTTTTCTTTGTTTCTTTTGCTTCAAGTCTCTTCTTCATCTGGGAGGAGATTGTCCAGCATTCACTGCCATATAGGAGGACTGATATTACGTAACAGTTCAGTACTCTTTTCTTTGTTTCTGTTGCTTCAAGTCTCTTCTTCATCTGTGAGGAGATTGTCCAGCATCCACTGCCATATAGGAGGACTGATATTACGTAACAGTTCAGTACTCTTTTCTTTGTTTCTTTTGCTTCAAGTCTCTTCTTCATCTGGGAGGATATTGTCCAGCATTCACTGCCATATAGGAGGACTGATATTACGTAACAGTTCAGTACTCTTTTTCTTTGTTTCTCTTGCTTCAAGTCTTCTTCATCTGTGAGGAGATTGTCCAGCATTCACTGCCATATAGGAGGACTGATATTACGTAACAGTTCAGTACTCTTTTCTTTTGTTTCTGTTGCTTCAAGTCTCTTCTTCATCTGTGAGGAGATTGTCCAGCATTCACTGCCATATAGGAGGACTGATATTAGACTAACGTAACAGTTCAGTCTTCTTTAGCATTCACTTTGTTTCTGTTGCTTCAAGTCTCTTTTCATCTGTTTCTGTTGTTTCTTCTAGTCTCTTCTTCATCTGTGAGGAGATTGTCCAGTATTCATTGCCATATAGAAGGACTGATATTACGTAACAGTTCAGTACTCTTTTCTTTGTTTCTCTTGCTTCAAGTCTCTTCTTCATCTGTGAGGAGATTGTCCAGCATTCACTGCCATATAGGAGGACTGATATTACGTAACAGTTCAGTACTCTTTTCTTTGTTTCTGTTGCTTCTAGTCTCTTCTTCATCTGTGAGGAGATTGTCCAGCATTCACTGCCATATAGAAGGACTGATATTACGTAACAGTTAAGTACTCTTTTCTTTGTTTCTCTTGCTTCAAGTCTCTTCTTCATCTGTGAGGAGATTGTCCAGCATTCACTGCCATATAGGAGGACTGATATTACGTAACAGTTCAGTACTCTTTTCTTTGTTTCTGTTGCTTCTAGTCTCTTCTTCATCTGTGAGGGAGATTGTCCAGCATTCACTGCCATATAGAAGGACTGATATTACGTAACAGTTCAGTACTCTTTTCTTTGTTTCTCTTGCTTCATGTCTCTTCTTCATCTGTGAGGAGATTGTCCAGCATTCACTGCCATATAGGAGGACTGATATTACGTAACAGTTCAGTACTCTTTTTCTTTGTTTCTTTTTGCTTCAAGTCTCTTCTTCATCTGGGAGGAGATTGTCCAGCATTCACTGCCATATAGGAGGACTGATATTACGTAACAGTTCAGTACTCTTTTCTTTGTTTCTGTTGCTTCTAGTCTCTTCTTCATCTGTGAGGAGATTGTCCAGCATTCACTGCCATATAGCAGGACTGATATTACGTAACAGTTCAGTACTCTTTTCTTTGTTTCTGTTGCTTCAAGTCTCTTCTTCATCTTTGGGGAGATTGTCCAGCATTTATTGCCATATAGGAGGACTGATATTACGTAACAGTTCAGTACTCTTTCCTTTCTGTCTCTTGCTTCAAGTCTTTTCTTCATCTGTGAGGAGATTGTCCAGCATCCACTGCCATATAGGAGGACTGATATTACGTAACAGTTCAGTACTCTTTTCTTTGTTTCTCTTGCTTCAAGTCTCTTCTTCATTTGTGAGGAGATTGTCCAGCATTCACTGCCATATAGGAGGACTGATATTACGTAACAGTTCACTACTCTTTTCTTTGTTTCTGTTGCTTCAAGTCTCTTCTTCATCTGGGAGGAGATTGTCCAGCATTCACTGCCATATAGGAGGACTGATATTACGTAACAGTTCAGTACTCTTTCCTTTCTGTCTCTTGCTTCAAGTCTCTTCTTCATCTGTGAGGAGATTCTCCAGTATTCACTGCCATATAGGAGGACTGATATTACGTAACAGTTCAGTACTCTTTTCTTTGTTTCTCTTGCTTCAAGTCTCTTCTTCATTTGTGAGGAGATTGTCCAGCATTCACTGCCATATAGGAGGACTGATATTACATAACAGTTCAGTACTCTTTTCTTTGTTTCTGTTGCTTCAAGTCTCTTCTTCATTTGTGAGGAGATTGTCCAGCATTCACTGCGATATAGGAGGACTGATATTACGTAACAGTTCAGTACTCTTTTCTTTCTTTCTCTTGCTTCAAGTCTCTTCTTCATCTGTGAGGAGATTGTCCAGCATTCACTGCCATATAGGAGGACTGATATTACGTAACAGTTCACTACTCTTTTCTTTGTTTCTGTTGCTTCAAGTCTCTTCTTCATCTGTGAGGAGATTGTCCAGCATTCACTGCCATATAGGAGGACTGATATTACGTAACAGTTCAGTACTCTTTTCTTTGTTTCTTTTGCTTCAAGTCTCTTCTTCATCTGGGAGGAGATTGTCCAGCATTCACTGCCATATAGGAGGACTGATATTACGTAACAGTTCAGTACTCTTTTCTTTGTTTCTGTTGCTTCAAGTCTCTTCTTCATCTGTGAGGAGATTGTCCAGCATCCACTGCCATATAGGAGGACTGATATTACGTAACAGTTCAGTACTCTTTTCTTTGTTTCTTTTGCTTCAAGTCTCTTCTTCATCTGGGAGGATATTGTCCAGCATTCACTGCCATATAGGAGGACTGATATTACGTAACAGTTCAGTACTCTTTTCTTTGTTTCTCTTGCTTCAAGTCTTCTTCATCTGTGAGGAGATTGTCCAGCATTCACTGCCATATAGGAGGACTGATATTACGTAACAGTTCAGTACTCTTTTCTTTGTTTCTGTTGCTTCAAGTCTCTTCTTCATCTGTGAGGAGATTGTCCAGCATTCACTGCCATATAGGAGGACTGATATTACGTAACAGTTAAGTACTCTTTTCTCTGTTTCTGTTGCTTCTAGTCTCTTCTTCATCTGTGAGGAGATTGTCCAGTATTCATATTCATTGCCATATAGAAGGACTGATATTACGTAACAGTTCAGTACTCTTTTTTCTTTGTTTCTCTTTGCTTCAAGTCTCTTCTTCATCTGTGAGGAGATTGTCCAGCATTCACTGCCATATAGGAGGACTGATATTACGTAACAGTTCAGTACTCTTTTCTTTGTTTCTGTTGCTTCTAGTCTCTTCTTCATCTGTGAGGAGATTGTCCAGCATTCACTGCCATATAGAAGGACTGATATTACGTAACAGTTAAGTACTCTTTTCTTTGTTTCTCTTGCTTCAAGTCTCTTCTTCATCTGTGAGGAGATTGTCCAGCATTCACTGCCATATAGGAGGACTGATATTACGTAACAGTTCAGTACTCTTTTCTTTGTTTCTGTTGCTTCTAGTCTCTTCTTCATCTGTGAGGAGATTGTCCAGCATTCACTGCCATATAGAAGGACTGATATTACGTAACAGTTCAGTACTCTTTTCTTTGTTTCTCTTGCTTCATGTCTCTTCTTCATCTGTGAGGAGATTGTCCAGCATTCACTGCCATATAGGAGGACTGATATTACGTAACAGTTCAGTACTCTTTTCTTTGTTTCTTTTTTGCTTCAAGTCTCTTCTTCATCTGGGAGGAGATTGTCCAGCATTCACTGCCATATAGGAGGACTGATATTACGTAACAGTTCAGTACTCTTTTCTTTGTTTCTGTTGCTTCTAGTCTCTTCTTCATCTGTGAGGAGATTGTCCAGCATTCACTGCCATATAGCAGGACTGATATTACGTAACAGTTCAGTACTCTTTTCTTTGTTTCTGTTGCTTCTAGTCTCTTCTTCATCTGTGAGGAGATTGTCCAGCATTCACTGCCATATAGAAGGACTGATATTACGTAACAGTTCAGTACTCTTTTCTTTTGTTTCTCTTGCTTCAAGTCTCTTCTTCATCTGTGAGGAGATTGTCCAGCATTCACTGTCATATAGGAGGACTGATATTACGTAATAGTTCAATACTCTTTTGTTTGTTTCTGTTGCTTCAAGTCTCTTCTTCATCTGTGAGGAGATTGTCCAGCATTCACTGCCATATAGGAGGACTGATATTACATAACAGTTCAGTACTCTTTTCTTTGTTTCTGTTGCTTCAAGTCTCTTCTTCATCTGTGAAGAGATTGTCCAGCATTCACTGCCATATAGGAGGACTGATATTACGTAACAGTTCAGTACTCTTTTCTTTGTTTCTGTTGCTTCAAGTCTCTTCTTCATCTGTGAGGAGATTGTCCAGCATTCACTGCCATATAGGAGGACTGATATTACGTAACAATTCAGTACTCTTTTCTTTGTTTCTGTTGCTTCAAGTCTCTTCTTCATCTGTGAGGAGATTGTCCAGCATTCACTGCCATATAGGAGGACTGATATTACGTAACATTTCATTATTCTTTCCTCCGTTACTAACAGTTTTTGTTTGTTTCTTAATATCTTGCTTAGATTTTGGAAGCCATCTTTCTGTATCCCAACAGATAACAGTGTCGCACTTTTTGTCTTCTCTTGAAACACTTCACTGATATTGAAATTGTTATAGGTGTTTAATTTTGTTATCTCTAATATATAATTTGCATGTTGAGCTGTTTCTTCAACCATTCATCTAGTCTACTTGCAGTTGATGTTTAGTCCTTTCTTCTCACTTTCATTTACTAGCTTCTGTCGGAGTTCATGAATTTTCTTTTCCGCGTCTGCTATCAACACAGTGTCCTCTGCATATCTTATCTTATTAAGCTTGTGTGCACCAATAATAAATCCCGGTAGGACTTTTAATTCTCTCAGAATAGCCCCGCTTCATAGGCTGAATAAGTCTGGCGAGAAGACACATCCTTGTCTTACACCTCTTTTTATTTTTGTATATTTACTCAACTCATTTCCTAGTTCTTACCAGTGTAGGTTCTGGATTATTCTAATATCCTGCCCAGTAATGTCAAGGTTATCTAGGAGTTCCAATAGTACATTGTAACGTATTTTATCAAACGTTTTTGCACAAACTATAAAACACATACTTGTTCAAAATTCTTTACGTTCTATGAAAAGCATCGCTGTCAAATCATGTGACAATGCGCTTATATAATTTAGTGGCCGGATCTGACATAACAAGTGTCAGACAACGACAAGAGTGACAGCTGAGACATGTCTCGGTGTAGTTTTTTTTTGTTTGTTTTTTTTTTAAATATTTCCACTAATCTTTTTTTTCGATTACACTTCTCGCCTTCCATACATTAAATTCATGAAGACACGTGACAATAGACGTAAAATAGATGTAAAAACATGATTTATGGCAACGCCTAAAAGAAATTAAAGCTAAAATTTCCTCTTTAATAAAAAATAAAACCCAAGCCGGCTGAAATGCCTAGCGTAATCCCATATATAAAGCACGCACACACGATATATATATATATATATATATATATATATATATATATATACCTTACTTCTATAGACACAAATATTTAAGTAAATGCTGTTTTTATAATAAACAGTATTAACAACATTTACCGGCCTGAGAAATTTTCATAGAAAATAAGTCCCCTCCGACAGGAATCGAACTTTTATCCTACACGGAACCATAGCCTGACGTGCTATACCAGTTTAGCTACGAAGGAAGCGTTTGGTTAACGAGGTCAATTTTACTGCTTTTAAACTACAATTTTCCATGATTTCCCTCGAACGTTCATATCTGCTCGAAGCGTATCTAAACGTAAACAAATGACGTCACACACTACGAAATGGACAGAGTCCGAAAATTATTTTTATATATTTTATTGTTATACGTTATTTATATAGGCACCAATATTTAAGTACATGCTTTGTTTATAATAAAAAGTAGTAACATTTACCGTTTATAATAAACAGTACTAACAACATTATATTTATATATTTATATATATATATATATATATATATATATATAGAGAGAGAGAGAGTCAGAGAGAGAGAAAGCGAGACAGACAGACAAACCTACCAAGGTTTCAAGAACCTAAGCCGAATCGTCAGGTTATGTCTTACCTGACAGAGAGAAGAGGTGAAACCTTCCTAGGTTTGTCTGACTCTAGGTTTAATCAAGGTTTGCTTAAACTTTTATCGAGCAATTTATTTAGTTATTTTGCCTACTCGTATTGGGGTTTTTTTTCTTTGGGCTTTGGACTTGCATGCTAGACGATTATTTTCGGCTAAAATACATGTTCTTGGTTCTTTCTTTTTTATACCTTTTTTCCTCTTTGGTATTGGTTTGATTATTTGCAAATCAAGACACCGAAGGTTTTCGAATGAAGTATAGTTTCTTATACTTATAAGATTACTACTACTAATACATACATACATACATACATACATAAATATATATATATATATATATATATATATATATATATATATATATATATATTAACTTTACTCTGTATTGAACGCTATTTTTTTAAAATAAATGCTACGAATAGACGAATTTTACTCTATCCCTTTATTCTCTCATTTGAATATATCTATATATATATATGTGTGTGTGTGTGTGTGTGTGTGTATTGTTTCTTAATTTATAAAATATATATATATATATATATATATATATATATATATATATATATATATCTTTATTGCAAAAATAATGACGTAAGAATGTCGAAATTTTTTAACGTAGAAAATTACGTAAAAACGACATTATTACGTCATTATTTTTGCTTTTATGAATAATATATATATATATATATATATATATATATATAATATGTATTGTAGATTATTAAAATATTTTTATTATAATAGATTACAATAAAATCATTTTACATCGCTACACAAAAACTTTCACGTTTCGGGACTATAACCGTTCCTCTTCAGTCGATGGTATAAAACATATAATAAAAATGATTTATTTGGGATATGTGAAAACCAATCGTTTCATTTTTTGAAAGTTAAAAAGTTGTGGGAGCCTAATGTCAAAATTAAAACAGGTGGGGATGTTTGGATTAACCAATTAAAAGTCAGATGTATTCTAAAATAGAAAAATTAAAAATAATGTCAGAGGGTTGAGGGAAGTGGGTTATAACTTTTTATTGAACATTTCTATGTGTACAATGTTTTTCTTTGTTTTTGCTATCATACAAATAATTTCGTATGTCTCAGTCATTGTCAAGAATTGTCAGCGATTAGTATGTTCAGCAAGATGCCTGTGAGTAAGAGTGAAAAGATGGCACTTGCAATGCAGGAATTCCCACACGGTACCCCACAGTCACAGCAGCGACGACTAGTCGAGAAAGGATATGGAAAAGCCACATCAGCTTCCAGACCAAGTTCAAGCTTGACAAATCGCTGGTTGTAGCCATCCTCCTCCGGGTGTGAGACTTGAACACGCCTGGTTGAGGCAGGAAAAGGATCAATGCGTTCGAGAACAAATGCCCGAGAAAGATCCTTCGCAACTGGGAGCACAAAAGAATGAATAAGTACGGAACAGGGTTAGGAAACAACTTTAACGATTCTTTGCATGATGGTCTTGCACAGGATGCCGTGTCTTGTAATGTGTCCAAACAACGCCATTTTTCTCCGTTTGACAATGACACGAATAGATTCCTGGTAACCCAGAAAACTTTCAACCCTTTGATATATATATATATATATATATTTATTATATATATATATATATATATATATATATGAGCCATGATCGTACTGCCTCTATTGAATCTAAATTTCAAAGACAACTGTTAAAATGGGTCAAGAGTTGTTTACTCTCCTCTGAAATTTCAGAGTTAATTAGACCATATATGGGTCCATTCGTCCTTTTTTTTATGGGTTACCTAAAATCTATAAGGACGATGTTCCTTTATGACCCATTCTGTCTATGATTGGGTCTTCCCAGCACAAAGTTGCTAGTTGGCTCACGACAGTGCTACAACCAGTTTTGTCGCACTTCACTACTTATTGCATTAAAGATTCTTTCTCCTTTGTGGAAATTATACGTAGTTCTTCTACTTATGGTGGGTTCATGTGTTCGTTTGATATCTGCCCCTTGTTTACCTGTGTTCCCCCGTATGAGACTATTGAGATGAATTGCGATATTTTGTATCGTAACTCTTTGTCTCCTCCCGATTTTCCTGAGGGTGTATTTGTTGAGATTATGATGTTCGCCACTGCTTCTGTCGAATTTATTTTTAATATTATGTATAGGCAGATCAACGGGGTAGCTATGGGTTCGCCGTTGGGCCCAGTGTTAGCGAATATTTTTGTCGGTTTTCATGAGGCTTCTTTATTTTCTTGTAATGGTCACCCTCTTATGTATCATCGTTATGCGGATGATACCTTTTGCTTTAATAATGAGGCTGAAGCCGACAAGTTTCTCGCCAAATTAAACTGTCCATCCCGCTCTTAAGCTCACCGTAGAAAAGGAGTCCAATTCTTGTCTTTCCTTTTTGAATGTTCTTGTTCATAGGATCATTAACAAGTTTGAGACTTCCGTATTTAGGAAGACTACTTTCTCGGGACTTTATACGCGTTGGGACTCTTTTTGTCCCAGACAACGAAAGGTTAATTTGATTAAGGCCTTGATTCATACGGCACTTATAATATGTTCTATATAGTTGAACGCTTAAATTCATGAAGTCTGGGAACCAGCGAAAGTAGCTCATCGGAGCAGTTACCATGAAAGTATTTGAAAAAAAGACAGAGGGAGGCAACGGCACGTCTGTGAGGGAGCGGCTGCAGACGAGATGCCAGATCAGGGCCAATTACATTGCATATCCGTCTTTGGATTTTATCAAGAACCTTGAGACAAACAGAAGGGGCTCCACACCATATATGGCAGCAATACTCCATGCAAGGGCGAATGGTTGATTTGTAGATTTGAAGGATTGACTCCGACGAGAAAAATTTCCTGGCGCGGCACAGGGAGCCAACTTTCCTTGCGGTGGACGAAACTATTGACTCAATGTATTCATTCCATCTCAGGTCAGCGGACAATGTGAGACCGAGGAATCGCAAAGATGTGCTCTCGCGGAGTTGAGCGTCGGATATTCTAATGGGAAGCAGGGATGTTTCTATGCGGTGAGCAATAGAGAGCAGTTTTATTTTTGAGGCGTTAAAGTTAACCAGCCAATTCCTGCCTCAGTCCACAACCGATTGGAGGTCATTTTCGAGACAAACGGTCAGGTTAGTTTTGTCAGCGACACTAGGTTTGTTTTTAAGGCAGGAGTAAATAGTAGTGTCGTCTGCATAGATGCCTACTTGGGAACCTATGACATCAGGAAGATCGTTAATGAAGATAAGGAACAGATTAGGGCCTAGGATAGAGCCTTGGAGAACACCTGCGTTCGTGGGATAGGAGCTAGAGGAGAATCCGTTGAGAACGACCTTCAATGCACGGTTTGACAGGAATGATTGTATTAAGTCAAACAATCGACCTGAAATTCCATAACCCTGAAGCTTGCGAAGGAGGCCGGCATGCCAAACCCTATCAAACATTTTGGAGATAAGATATTTCTTTAATGAGTTCTCGAGATGCGATCGCTGCTCAGTCGATAGCGGAATGTTTTTTTCTTTTTTTTTTTCTTTTTTTTCTTCCAAAGCATACCTGAGTTCTTCTTTCATTCTGGCCAAAAATAAAGTACCCCTGCCATATATGGGCAGTAGCTACCAAGTTTTCTCTTTTCCGTCTCGATAGAGTTCAAAAGCGTCTCCGTGGCTTTGTTGGGGGTGACAACCCCTTGGCTGTTAATATTGTTTATTATAAACAGAGCCTTTACTTAAATATTTGTGTCTATATAAATAACGTATAACTATAAAATATATTAAAATACTTGTATTCTGTGTTTTCATATTTGCTCTTAGTCTCGTCGTGGACTATTCTGTTTATTAAAGCCTTCGTCAAAGTAATACTTTAGTTCTGTTTCTTATTACAATTCAACTAGAAGCATGGCCCGGCGTTGCCCGTGCTTGATTCAAAAATCGTACGACTCATACAGCAATTGCTATCACTTGACTTAAAATATTTTTGCCCTTCCTTGCCTTTAAAGGAGTGCCCTTTGCCGTGCTGATGTTGTTACATGCCTTACTTCTTGCCTATCTCACACTGCCAATTTTTTCTAAGCTCTATACTAAACATTAAATCTGTTACGAAAAAAAAAAGAACTAAACAAAATGAACACAAAACGATCGGCTTTAAAAAAAGGACTCGTAAGTGGAAAAACCGAATGAAAAAAGAATGTTAACAACAAATACTTTTTCACACCCAACCCAGTTCTGCGGAATCAGAATCAACGTTGAGTTTAAGCAAGCGAATGAGCCAATTGGAGTAAAGTGCCATGCAGATTTAAATTTTTCCCACTTGTGACGAATGCAGCTATCGATTTTTTTGCATGCTAGCATACTAGTTAACATTCGTGTCAGTCAGCTGTTGGCTCTCACGCTGGCTAATAGAATCTTCCTGCATATTCGTGACAGCCAGCTATAGGCTCTCACTCTGGCCAGTAGAAAATGGTCACAAACTACATGAAAACTGCCATAGAAGCATGAAAAAATCGATTATTTCCACTATCGAAGGGAGTTGGGAAATGCAAAGTCGGTCTTGGGTTTCCCGCTAACTTGGAGCATGTGCATGTAAATTTTGGTGCAAATCCGTCGAAAATTGCGGCCGTGCATTCGTTACACACACACACACATACATCCTGCCTTTTATAGATAGAGATACACATTGTCCAAATTGAGAGAAATTAATGCTTATGGCAATTTCCATTTATCTTTTTTTTTTCTTTTTTGCATTCCCATTTCCAATGTATTAACAATTTTCTTCATGTTCCTTGGTCACTGTTCTTTGGTGCCGTAACTCATTCAAAAATAATGGTCACTTCGGTCCTTACGGGTTTTACTTATGCTAGTGCCCTTGTAGCTATCCTTAGGATATAACTCCGAGCATATTGCCATAACTTTTCCTGATACATAACTTCTGTATCTGTACATTATTTACATTATTCGGAGTATTGTTCTCATCTTTGTCGCCATGTTTATTACAACGCTTCGGCCGTTGTACGCTCCGGCCTTCTTCAGGTGGTTGGAATGTCGAAACGACCCTTTACATTCACACACTTTGGGTCCTGTCAATGGATCTAACCAACGCCTTTGGATAAAGGCGTTGGTTAGATCCAGTGACAGGACCCAAAGAGTGTGAGTCAATATAATCTTTAAGGCAGTGGAAAATTTGGAGAGGGGAATTAACTGGCGATAAGCGATAACTGACATCCATTAAACATGAAACGTGGAACTAGAACAGTCTACCCCAGTGAGCGAAATAAAGGGTTCAGTTCGACATTGCAACCACCGGAAGAAGGCTGGAGCGTACAACGGCCGTAAAAGATGATAAAGATGAGGACAATAGTCCGAATAATGTAAATAATGTACATAACTTCTGTTTTTACTTTTGATTTATTTTCCTTACTTAGCCTCGTCTTCGTTTCTTTTTTCCTCGATTAGTTTTCCCTTTCCTTCTTTATTTTTCTCATTGTATTTCTTCCAGATTTTTACACCTTTTTTTTTTCTTCTTGATAGGTTCTTTTTTCTCTTTTTTTTTTCTTTCTTTTTCCTTGTCGATTTATTTCTTCTTTTTTAGTTTTTAAATTTTGTCCTTTTTCTAAGTTTTTTCTCTTTTCTTCTCGGTTTGTTTCTTCTTTATTGTACCTAATTTTTTTTCTCCTTTTTTTTACTCGTCATTTTTTTTCCTTCCCTATTTTTTTTTTTTTGAATTTCTTAACATTCTTCTCCACGATCTTTTTTCTCCGTTTTTCTCGATTTGTTTCTCGAATTTATTTTCGATTAGTTTCCTCTTTTTCACCTTGATTGTCTTCTCATCTTTTTTCTCGATTTGTTACTCCTTTTGTGTCTTGAGTTTTTTTTTTTTTTGTTCATTTTTCTACTTTTTATCTCCCTTCTTTTTCTTTTCTTTTCTCGATGTCGTTCCCTTTTTTTATATATTTATTTCTCATTGTTTTCTCGATTTACTTCTTTTCAACCTCGACTTGTCCCATCCTTTTCACTTCATTCGTTTTAATCAATTGTTTTTTGCTTTCAAATTCCCCGCAGCTTTACGCTTCTTTCCCGCCTTGTATTTTCTTCGCGGCCATATTTCTTTTCGGGTCTGTCGACTGATGTTGTCTGTCTCCTCTCTTTTTGTTTCTTTTTTTTTTTTTGCAGTAACCCATTTCATTAGTTTTATTTTTTTTCTCTCACTAACTCTTACTGCGCTTTACTTACCCATTTGCCTTCAAATATTTTGTCTTTTATTTATCAGATTTAATTCCCTGTGCTTTTTTGTCGGGAGGCGGGGGTACTTAATCGTTCTTTGAGATTTCTTTTCCTTCTAACGACTTTGCTGTATAGAAATATAATCGTGGGGCATTCGTTTATTTCTTTCTTTCTTTTTTCTTTTTTTTTTTTTTTTTTTGTAATGAAGTTTGTTTTTTCTTCACACATGACACGGAAAGTAAGTCAAACTCACAAAACTGCAATAACAAAATCATGACAGAAATCTAATAAGAATATACGAAAAAGAAAAAACAAAATGGAGGAAGAACCGGAAAGGTAGAAAGTCACGTAGAAAAGCATCTTTGTTATGTCATCCAAGCCTGACGCTTTCAACAACTTTACTGTACAAAATAAGGGCACTTGCATAAGTAAAACGAGCCACGTGTTTCTGAGCCAGACATTTTTCTTCTCTTTATTTTATTTTTTTTTTTATGTCCTTGACAGCAAATAAAAAAAAAGGTGGGAGAGCCCGATGGAGAAGATGGGATTCTACATGACTCAGTTCCCCCTTTTTTTATTTTAACGTAAGAAAAACAAATCAAATGTGCCACAGTACAAGCTGAGTCGTAAGGGCATAGGTAGGGATATCAAGAGGTTCTATATGCACCAGGTCCCATTAACTTAGATGTTCTGATGACTGATACAGATTTAAATTTGCGTTTCTTGTCCTAATTCCGATCTAATTCTGTCCTACTTTCTTGTCCTATTTTCGATCTAATTCTGTCCCATTGGTCTATTTCCGATCAAATTCTGTCCTATTTTCTTGTCCTATTTCCGATCAAATTCTGTCCTATTTTCTGTCCTATTTCCGATCTAATTCTGCTCCGTTTCCAAATTAGTAAAAAAAATACGTTTTAACTAATATCATTTTTAAATGGTTTTAATACAATGTCCCTTCGCAATGTAATGACAATGACTCTCCTCAGCTTCCTTTCATTTATTATCTGTGAATTGAGATAACTTCTTGTGAAAGTAAAGTGATCTCCCATTACCATCTCCACGGTTTTCTTTCCTTTATTACCTTTCCACAGAATTAACTTCTTAGGAAAGATAATGGAGTAGTTACTCGCTGATTTCTCCACAGATTCCTTTTCTGTATTATATGTCAATTGCATTGGCTTCTTAGAAAAGATAGTGAAGTGGTTTCTCGTTGTCTTCTACACAGATTGCTTTATATATATATATATATATATATATATATATATATATATGTTTATTTAGGCAGCAACCCTTCATTTATAGATGCTTTATTAGAGACGACACACACATATATCCAATTAAAAAGCAAAAGAGTGTATGGGTTGTATTCTGAAAATGAAACATCCCTATGAATCTAGAAACATACACACAACCCATACATTCAATTAAAAACCAAAAATAACATCATCCTTGATAATGGCTAAAAATATAGCCGAAACCGCTCGGAATTACAGAATCGAACCTATATCCTACACGGAACCCTCATATAGCCTGACGTGTATGCCATTTTAGCTAGGAAGGAAGCGTCTGGTTACCAAAGTCAAATTACTGCCTTTAAACTACAAATTTCTCATGATTTCCTTCGAACGTTCATATCTGCTCGAAGCGTACCTTAACATAAACGTAATATATTATGAAATGGACTAAGTCAGACAATTATTTTAATATATTTTATTTTTATACGTTATTTATTTAGACACAAATATTTAAGTAAATGTTTATATGACGGTTCCGTGTAGGATACAGGTTCGATTCCTGTCGGAGGACACATATTTTCTATGATAATTTCTCGGACGTTCAGGTCGATAAATGTTGTTAATACTGCTTATTATAAACAGAGCCTTTACTTAAATATTTGTGTTTATATAAATAACGTATAACAATAAAATATCTTGAAATAATTGTCAGACGTTGTCCATTTCGTAGTACGTGACGTCACACACACACACACGCACGTACGCACACACACGAACACAAAATATATATATATATATATATATATATATATATATATATATATATAGTCTTTTAGAAGAAGGAATCTTAAGTTAACCCATGACTATGGTGGAGCGAAGAATGTTAAAATGCTAAAGTGTTGAAATCCTAGATATTCTGATAAAATCACCACTGCATGTCCATGAAGCACTAACGGGCCCTGGGAAGTTTAACATTATTAGGAAAATACAGGTTCAGATCAAATCCAGAAGATATTTAATTTAACAAAAGTAAATGAATATCGGAGCAAAATTAGATCGGAAATAGGACAAGAAAATAGGACAGAGTTAGATCGAAATTAGGACAAGAAAATGGGACAGAATTAGATCGGAAATAGGACAAGAAAATAGGACATGATTAGATCAGAAATAGGACAATAGGACAGAATTAGATCGGAAATAGGACAAGAAGATAGGATAGAATTAGATCGTAATAAAGACAAGAAAATGGGATAGAATTAGATCGGAAATAGGACAAGAAAATCACGCTTTGTTAAAATCTCGAAATGAATGCAAAATCTATGCTCAGAATGATATCAGAAAATGCAAACGCAACGGTATATCTACCTATATTTTACAGATTATGCAAAAACTTTTGTCAGGTTATATCAAATAACTGTTATAACTTGTAGTTAGGCTTGATTTATTTAGGAAGTATATTAGAATAATACAGAAGTTATGCTCGTAGAAAATGAATTCAGTAAATATAAAAAAATAAAAAGGATCGTAAGACAAGGATGTGTCGTCTCACCGGACTTATTCAACTTTTACAGTGAGGCGATTCTGAGAGAATCCTTCTTTCTTTAAAGTGCCACGTCCACTCAGAACGTAGGTGATTATGGCTCTCCACATCCTCCAATTCCTTGTATCTCTCAATGTGTTTTGTCCATTTGCTACTTCTCCCAAACCCTGTTTCGTCATCCACTGACCCGCTAGGTATGTCAAGCGCTGCTTTCCCTTGCCTCTCTTTCTCTCTATCCAACCTGTGAGTATCAGATTCTCCAAACCCTCCTTTCTCATTACGGGACCCATAAGTTACAGCTGCCTTTTCCTGATGTTAAGTATAACCTTCTTCCTTGTTTGCATCCTTTTCAAAACCTGATCATGTTTGGTCCATGGTATCCTTAGCATCCTTCTGTAGAACCATACCTCCGTTTTATCGAGTCTCTTCTTTATCTTTGAGGAGAGCGTCCAACGTTGGCTGTCGTAAAGGAGGACAGATAGCACGTAGCAGTTCAGAACTCACTTCTTTGTTAACATCGAAACCCTTCTGTCTCGTAATACTCTGCCTAGCTTTTGGAACGCGTGCTTGACCATATGATTCATTATTGACGAGGACTGTCTTAACAACATTAGATATGCTCATGATATAGTGTTGATAGTAGACACAGAAAGGAAACTACAGGGACTCCTACAGTAGGTAAGAAAGGAAAGCTAGAAGAAAGGACTAAACATCAACTGTAAGAAAGAATATATTGTTGTCGAAAAAAGAAACATCCCAACATGCGAATTACAGGTTAAAGATATTAAAATAAAACAAATGTATAAATTTCAATATCTAGGAAGCGTTTTAACAGAGAATGGAAAATGCGACACCGAAAATCAAAAACGCATTGGCGTAACGAAAGATGCCTTCTAAAAACTAAGCAAAGTATTAAGAAAAAGAAAAAATTTCATTAGAATCAAGGAAAAGGATCATTGGGATAGCGAAAGATGCCTTCTAAAAACTAAGCAAAGTATTAAGAAACAGAAAAATTTAATTAAAATCAAGGAAAAAGCTCACTGGGATAGCGAAAGGTGCCTTCTAAAAACTAAGCAAAGTATTAAGAAACAAAAAATTTCATTAGAATCAAGGAAAAGGCTCATTGGGATAGCGAAAGATGCCTTCTAAAAACTAAGCAAAGCATTAGGGAACATGAATATTTCATTGGAAACAAAGAAATTATTACTGAACTTTTATGCAATATCGGTATTCCTATATGGCAGGAAATTCTGTACAATCTCATAGAGATGAAGAAGAAACTTGAGGCACTAATGGCATCTGAGAACACCATACTCGGATCAGGTGGACAACGACTAATTTTTAGAAAATATGGAAACGGTAAGGACTCTTATACGTAGCATCAGATAGAGACGGTTGAAATTCCTGTGGCACATAATGAGAAAAGAGGGCTTGGCAAATTTGACACGCACAAGACATATCGAAGGCAAGAGAGGCAGTGGAAAGCAACGTCTACCCTACCTAACGAGCTTGTGTCAATGGCGACAGAACAGGGATTAACTAAAAAAAATACAAACTTACTAAGATAACTAACAAAAATAGAAACTTACTAAGAGCTTCGAAAACGAGAAGCTTTGGATGAACATAGCATATAGAAAAAGAGGAATTCGTATCTATGCAGTGTAACCTAGTGCAAGATGCGACATCTTACTTAAAGAGGAAACGTTTATTGTCAATAATACCACTGCTTCGAGAAATGTCTCCAGAGGGAGCCACGATAGATCCCCTGACGCCCATCCACGTCATAGTTTAATTAAATTTGAGGCCACTCCCTAATGTGGTATGAAATATCATTTCGTTTATTACATATGGGCACAGCAAAGATTCATCGGGAATACTTCTTGGACATCAGGGAATAATATAATATAATATACAGTGATGAAAGAGTAACTCCCTATTTTATAAATGAGTGGCCAGCCTGGAATCATGAGTTAACAACCTGTGACTTTTTTTCTTTGGGGTTGGTTAAAGGAACAAGTATACTATACAAAACAAAGATTTCCGAAGAATTTGAAGGCCGAATAAAAAAAATTATGTTCTCCATAACACAAGAGTTCCTGATGAAATCAGTTGAAGAGATTCCTGGGCGGCTCGAGATGCTGGTAGACAAAATCTGGTGCCAATATCGAATTTTAAATAAAACCTAATGCTAAACGCTTTCCTCTCATATCCATTTCTTGTAAAAAATTATAGTTAATATATAAAGTATAAATATTTTAAAATGGGGAGTTATTTTTCAGTCAGGACGTGTATAAGTTACACTTTCCCCTTGCCTCCTTGATGCCGGTGCCGAAACATGTGACAGAATTCTGAATTCTACCAACCACCCTGTAGAATTGTTTGGAAGAACAGACGCTGAAATATCTGAAAACGTTTACTTACCGCGCAGATGGCGTACAATAATTTCTTTGCTTCTGACGGCATTGGCGAATATGAATATGTATATCTCTACAAATACCTACCAACCAAGGATTACCTGTCGTGCAGTGATATTTAGTGGGTGTGTCTTTCTAACTATTGCAAGATTTCTCATTGAGCATTTTATGAATAGTCGGTAACAAAAATACCTTAGCGCAACAAACATCAATATTAATGGCCGGCCAAACGCAGTTGATTATCTTTACTAGACATTTCTATCTTCGTTTTATTTATTTTTTTTCTATATGCGGTGTCCTTTCAGGACGTAGGCGATCATGGCTCTCCACAATTTCCTGTTCTTCATAGCTCTTATTATATTCTGTCTTTTTTCTTATTTCCCCTAAATCTAGTTCCGCCGTCCATTAAAATAAGTTCAGTCTTCTTTTTCTATGTGCCATGTCCTTTCAAGATGTTGGAGAACATGGCTCTCCACAATTTCCTGTTCTTCATAGTTCTTAATAAATTTTGGCTTTATATTATTTCTGCTAACCCTTGTCCCGCCATCCATTAACACAACTTTTTTTTCTTTTATGTACCATGCCCTTTAGGATAGAGGCGAGCATGGCTCTCCACTACTTCCTGTTCTTCATAGCATTTTTATAAATTTTGTCTTTTTTCTTATTTCTCCTAAACCTTGTTTCGGCGTCTATTAACATGAGCACATTCTTCTTCTTCTATGTGCCGTGTCCCTTGACGTGGGAGGCGATCATGGCTCTCCACAATTTCCTGTTTTTCATAACTCTTAATAAATTTCGTCTTTCTTCTTTTATCTGTTAAACCTTGTTCCACCATCCATTAACACAAGCTCATTCTTCTTCTTCTATGTATCGTGTCTCTTCAGGATGTAGACGGTCATGGCTCTCCACAATTTCCTCTCCTTCGGAATTCTTAGTAAATTTTGTCTTTTTGTTATTTCTCATAAATATTGTTCCGCCATCCATTTACTCAAGTTCACTAAGTATGTGATGCGTTGCCTCCAACCTTTTCTGTGAGTATCACATTTTCCAAGCCCTCTTTCCTCATTATGTGCTTTAGAAATTTCAACTGTCACCCTCTGATGTTAAGTATAAGTTTCCATTTTGTTTTCATTTTCTCTAACACGGCGTCATTGCTAAATCCATAGTATCGTCAGCAAGCTGGGGTATTCACTGCCATATAGGAGGACTGATATTATGTAACAGTTCAGTACTCTTTTCTTTGTTTCTGTTGCTTCAAGTCTCTTCTTCATCTGTGAGGAGATTGTCCAGCATTCACTGCCATATAGGAGGACTGATATTACGTAACAGTTCAGTACTCTTTTCTTTGTTTCTCTTGCTTCAAGTCTCTTCTTCATCTGTGAGGAGATTGTCCAGCATACACTGCCATATAGGAGGACTGATATTACATAACAGTTCAGTACTCTTTTCTTTGTTTCTGTTGCTTCATGTCTCTTCTTCATCTGTGAGGAGATTGTCCAGAATTCACTGCCATATAGGAGGACTGATATTACGTAACAGTTCAGTACTCTTTTCTTTGTTTATGTTGCTTCAAGTCTCTTCTTCATCTGTGAGGAGATTGTCCAGCATTCACTGCCATATAGGAGAACTGATATTACGTAACAGTTCAGTACTCTTTTCTTTGTTTCTGTTGCTTCAAGTTTCTTCTTCAACTGTCAGGAGATTGTCCAGCATTCTCTGCCATATAGGAGGACTAATATTACGTAACAGTTCAGTACTCTTTTCTTTGTTTCTGTTGCTTCAAGTCTCTTCTTCAACTGTCAGGAGATTGTCCAGCATTCACTGCCATATAGGAGAACTGATATTACGTAACAGTTCAGTACTCTTTTCTTTGTTTCTGTTGCTTCAAGTCTCTTCTTCATCTGTGAGGAGATTGTCCAGCATTCACTGCCATATAGGAGGACTAATATTACGTAACAGTTCAGTACTCTTTTCTTTGTTCCTGTTGCTTCAAATCCCTTCTTCATCTGTGAGGAGATTGTCCAGAATTCACTGCCATATAGGAGGACTGATATTACGTAACAGTTCAGTACTCTTTTCTTTGTTTCTCTTGCTTCAAGTCTCTTCTTCATCTGTGAGGAGATTGTCCAGCATTCAATGCCATATAGGAGGACTGATATTACGTAACAATTCAGTACTATTTTCTTTGTTTCTAATGCTTCAAATCTTTTCTTCATAATTGTGAGGAGTATGTCCAGCATAACCTCGATATATGTAAAGAGAGGCGTTAGTTAAAATTGGCGCCAGGGGAGCATATGGGTTTATATTTTTTTAAAATCTATTGACTGTCGTATATATTTATACAATCTTTACAGAGCTGGTAAGAAGAGTACACATATCAGCTCCAAAATGTTTACATAATCTCAGTAAACATCGATAAGCTTTTATTAATTAAACGATAGAAAAATACGAATCTTATTTTTGTCTAAATTTGTTTATGTTCTCTTTTGGACGGCTGCCTGATACATAAGCGCGCATTCATTTGGGAAGTCAATACACGCTTATCTTAAATCTTTTATGAATTAATCTTGAAGAATGTGTAGGCTAGACAAAAATAGCCAAGTCTACTGTACTGATCAAAACTCTGACAACCTGAACTAAATGAAGATGGTTTCAAACCCTGACAGTAATTAAATAATCTTAGTTCAGGTTTTCGTACATTCATTCATTTGATTTGGTTAGCGGATTTTGTGCCGTCGTTGTCATCACCACGCCATCTCACAATTTTGGCCCATGGTGACATTCGAAGAGAATAATGTAATGGCTTGTCAGTTCTTTTTGTTACGGAGATGTTGGGGTTACCTTGTCCCTTCTTTCAGACGTGGATTGTTTTTTAAAGTTAAAAAGGCAGTATCTACAAGGCAGCAGGTTGTATGAATTTTACAGTTTCCTTCGACTAGTCTGCTTGCCACCCAAGGCTATAGGGCCCAGTCTGTTCTGCTATTTTACCCATAGCTGGGGAGAGAATAGAGGAATCCATACCTTACCTAAGGGTATTAACACATGAGTGAATTATGAATTATAAGTGAATTCATGTGATTATAAAATAAAAAAGACATTTTTATAATAATAATAATAATAATAACCTCTATAACAAAGAGATTTGTTGGGAACATCATTAGTTTTGTTCAGTTAGAATATATCTGCACCACTTCCTTCCATCTCACAATTGTGGTTTATGGTGACATTCAAGGCAAAGTAGTGCAATGATTTGCAAATTCCTTTTGCACCTGGGATACTGAGGTTACGCCATCCCTCCTCTCAGATGTGGATTTGTTTTTAAATTTACCTTCTTCTAGCCTTTGGCTAAAGAGGTAGGATATATAAGGTAGCAGGTGGTATGAATTTTACAGTTTCCTTCACCTAGACTGGCTGCCAGCCTAGGCTATAGGACCCACTCTGTCTTGCTATTTTACATATAACCTATATATATTTTCTTATCCTAGACTTCAGGGGCTACAAAACCTAGTCTGTCCTGCTATTTTACCCATAGCTGAGGAGGACAAGAGATGGATTCATGCCTTTGCCAAGGGTATTAGCCCGTAAGTGAATTTAATAAACTCAACAGGAGTTCGAACTTGGCTCTCCGATCCCTAAGCCATTACACAATACTCCATCAAAGATTGAGTATAAGAAGGCTCGGAGAATTTGACACTCACAACATCTTGAAGGCACAAGAGCCAGAGAAAAACAACAAGTATCCTAAAAAAAAAAAAAAAACATTGCTTACAGCTACGAAAAATAAGATGTCGTGGAGAGCCATGATCTTTCACGTCCTGAAGAAAATGAAAAGGAAATCTACTGTGAACTTGGGAGCGATTTAATTTTGTTTTCTAAGCAAATCAATAAGTTTGTAGCCCAGTGATAAAATACGCGTTTATTTTACACCACAACTATTTATTTTTAACGTAAATTCCTTCCTTGTCAATGCACTTAATTCACTGATGGATATTGATCACAGAGATTGAATGCTACGATTTCAGATCCAAATATTCGTCAGGTTACAGACATATTGATTCAGTCGCGTAAATATATTGTATTTATTTATTTTCTGTTTGTGTGTTAATACCATTGCCACGAGAGTTGAAGATGGTTGGAAATGGTGAGGCGTAGGCGCCGCCTGCCGGATTTATTCCCAGACAAAAACATTTTAACCGAATCGAGGCCAGAATATGCCAAGAATTTCTTTGATCAAGAAAAAAATCGTGGAATTCGGCGTAGCAGGGAGAGGTTGTTATTTTCCATCCTAAAGAAGCAATTTCTGCCTACGACATACTTGCTCTCTCTCTCTCTCTCTCTCTCTCTCTCTCTCTCTCTCTCTATCTATCTATCTATCTATCTATCTCTGTTACTTTCTCTCTGTCTCTCGTTCTCTCTCTCTTTCCTTCTCTCTCTCACTCTCTCATTTTCTCTCAATTTCTCTCTCTTTCTCTCTTCCTTTCTCTCTGTCTGTCGTTCTCTCTCCCTCCTCTCACTTTTCTCTCTTTCTCTCGCTTACCCTCTTTCTCTCTTTTGTTCTCTCTCTCTCTCTTTCTCTGTCTCCCTCTCTTTATCTCTCTTACTCTCTCTTTCTATGTCTTTCAGTTACTCTCTCTGCCTCTCTTTCTCTTTCTTTCTCTTTTTCTCTCTTACTTTCTCTCTCTTCCTGTTTTTCAATCTTTCTCACTCTCTCTCTCTGTCTCTCTCCCTTTATATCTCTTACTCTCTCTTTCTCTGTCCCTCACTTACTTTCTCTCTCTTTTTCTCTTTCTCTTTCTTTCTCTTTATCTCTCTTACTCTCTCTCTCTCTCTCTTCCTGTTGTTCTTTCTTTCTCTTTCTCTCTCTTTCACTCTTTCTCTCTCTCTTCATCTCTCTTACTCTCTCTTTCTCTGTCTTTCACTTACTCTTTCTCTCTCTTACACTTTCTCTATCTTTCTCTCCCTTTCTTCCTGCCATTCTCTCTTTCTCTCTCTCTCTTATTTTCTCTTTCTCTCTCTCTTTCTCTCACTCACTCTCTTTCTCTTTCTCTCTCTCTCTCTCGCTCTCTCTCTCTCTCTCTCTCTCTCTCTTACTCCCTTTTTCTTTTCTCTCTAATAGCATACCTATACGGGCAGGTGTGAAATATTTTCGGTCCCACACACTTCGCAAAACTTGATCAATTTTTTTTAGAATCTCTTCATGGTCGAGAGCCGCCCTGGGTATGACGATAAACTACATCCGCGTCCTGGGTAAGACGATAAACTTCATCCGCGTCCTGGGTAAGACGATAAACTACATCCGCGTCCTGGGTAAGACGATAAACTACATCCGCGTCCTGGGTAAGACGATAAACAACATCCGCGTCCTGGGTAAGACGATAAACAACATCCGCATCCTTGGTAAGACGATAAACTTCATCCGCGTCCTGGGTAAGACGATAAACAACATCCGCGTCCTGGGTAAGACGATAAACTACATCCGTGTCCTGGGCAAGACGATAAACTACATCCGCGTCCTGGGTAAGACGATAAACAACATCCGCGTCCTGGGTAAGACGATAAACTACATCCGCGTCCTGGGTAAGACAATAAACTTCGTTCAACGGTGGTGCCTCTGACCGGGAGGTTTTGAGGTGTGTGGAACCGCCTCTTAATTGCTGGTGTTCCCGGGTTTACTCTGACCCTTGGTGGTGGCAACTGTTGGGATCCCAAATATGGACAAATAGTTTTTTTTTTTTGGGGGGGGGTATCAGCAATACATTTTTTTTTTTAAAGTTACCAGCAATACGTTTAAAAAAATTATCAGCAATACATTTTGAAAAAAAAAAAAAAAACACCTGTCAGAGAACCAGCTATGGGCAAATAGTTGACACCCAAACTGGAGACAAAACACTATGAAAGTGTAAAAATAATTTTTAATAACAACAATACATTTTTGTAAAAAATTATTACCAGCAATAAATTTTTGAAGAAAAAAGTATTAACAACAATAGATGTTTTGGAAAAAATATATTAGCAGCAAAACATTTTTGAAAAAATTATTACCTGCAATAAAAGTCTTGTCGGCATTAAATAACCCATTGAGGTATTGATATGCCGTAAAACAAACTGATGTAATGAATATGCATACACCAGGGTTCCCACAGTAATATGATTGGCTGGTGTCAGCCATAAATACAGACTGATGTGGAGGTACAAGACTACACCTATTGCCTACGCATATTGGCCTACCTATACGACGAGGACTAGTTTATTACGGTTGCCTGTTAGATTGTCCTACTCGGTTAGAGTAGTCCAAAACAACTTTGCTACTTCGAATAAATATATCCCTTTCCGGGACATCTCAGAAACTAAACCAGGGGTCAAGAGGAGAATTATCAGCACCTCGTTTCATTCTTACATTTCTCACAATTTCTTTCATGCATTGCTTTTTTCCTGGCAAAATGTTATTATAATTAGAAGTACCTGTGAAGAGTTCACGGTTCTCATATTTTAAATTTCTGATGAATCTTAATTCTTAAGATATTGCTCACTGATTAAGCAGATGGCGAGTTCTTCGACAGTAAAAACATGCGTAGAAATTCCCCTTCAGTATTCAAGCTTAACATCTTTAACAGAATATCGCAATAGCAACCATCAATACGAAGGCTGGCTGTTATTTTAAGAAGGGGATACAAAAGAAAAAATTTAAATTGGCAACTTTTTCCATTTCACTGAAACAGGCATTAAACACAGATTTATCGACTCTTCTATCTTCCTTTCTTTCATTCATTTTCTCATTGAAACCAAGTAGCGTCCCTGATATATATTTCCCGACGTGCCACGTCATTAAAACTGAATAGCCCATTATTTATGAGGCAGGGTGTAACGTTATCTCTTTTACTTTCACACTGAAACCAACTTGCTTCTCTGTTATGTATTTTTCCATCTTCCCACGCACATAGACTATTATTTATTAGACATTGGCAGGACGTAACGCTCGTGTTAACTAAGGTAGAGACAAGCATAATTATAATAAGATGCTCATACTATTAAATCATAAAAATTTAAGAGCCTTTTAAGTATATTTCTACTCTTTCAAGGAGTCGAAATTTTCGAGGGTGTTCATAAACGCTACGCTTTTGACAAAAGATATTGCGACCTTGTGATGCAATAAATGGTTGATAACAATATAAACGATTTGCATGCAACATATTCTTATGTCAGGCTGCACTTTTTGCACCTCTTTTTGACTTTCATATCTACAATTGTTCCAAGGAATATCTCCAGGAAAAAAGGTGTCCTTGTTGTTTCCCCTTATATTTCTATCAGATACCGAGAGGGAGAAAAGCGATATCAAATGAAAGAAAGAAAGAAAGAAAGAAAGAAAGAAAGAAAGTAAGAAAGAAAGAAAGAATAGTGAACACTTCAAAAAAAGAAAGAAAGACGGGAGTAATGAACAGTTTCAAAAAGATAGAAAAAAGAAAGACGGGAATAAAGAAGATTTTAAAAAAGAAAGAAAAAGAAAGAAAAAAACGGAAATAATGAACACGTTCAGAAAGAAAGAAAGAAAAAAAGAAAGGAAGAAAGCAACAATGAAGACTTTCAGAAAGAAAGAAAGACGAGAATATTGAACACTTTAAAGAAAGAAAGAAAGAAAGAAAGAAAGAAAGAAAGAATGGAATAAAGAAAAATTTCAAAAAAAGAAAGAAAAACGGGAATAATGAACTCTTTCAGAAAGAAAGAAAAAAGAAAGAAAGAAAGAAAGACAGAAAGACGAAAATAAGGAAGACTTTCAAAAAAAGAAAGAAAGAAAAAGTAAGAAAAAACGGAAATAATAAACACTTTCAGAAAGAAAGAAAGAAAGAAAGAAAGAAAGAAAGAAAGAAAGAAAGAAAGACAAGAATATTGAACACTTTCAAGAAAGAAAGAAAGACTGGAATAATGAAACCTTTCAAAAAGAAAGAAAGAAAGAAGGAAAGCAGAAGTGTATAATGAACACTTAAGGATTGAATCAATAAATTGCCATCAGCTGTAACCCGATTGCTACACAATTTGCCTTGAAAGGACCATTCGCTAGCATGAATTTCACCTACTCTGTGCGCCCCAAATGCGCAACCTCGTGCTGCACGAATCCAAGCTTTGTAAAAATCAAGAACGAAAAGGTTTCGTAGGTGACTTGGTCAAAAAACGAACACGCCAAAAATGTGGCACAAGAAAAGCATCCCACCCCCAAATCTTCCATATTAAACGCACGAATAAGCAAAAGTGAAAAATAAAAACATGAAAGCCCTCTCCTTGCCAGCAATGTTGTAGTGAAAAAAAAAAAACGACAACCGGAAACCAGTCGCTGTAAGAATCACGTCAAATTCAATAAATCATGCAAAATGGTGACGACGGGGATGCGTCTAAAGTAAAAGAGATGTTGCCGGGAGAGGTTTTTATAAAATGTTGATAGTGGTGTAGTAACGACATAAGAAAGAAAGAAAGAAAGAAAGAAAGAAAGAAAGAAAGAAAGAAAGATTGAAAAAAAGCAAGAAAGACTGAAAGAAAGAAAGGAAAAAAAAAAGAAAAAAGAAAGTAAAAAAAGAAAGAAAGTAAAAAAGAAAGAAGTAAAAAAGAAAGAACGGAAGAAAGTAAAAAGAAAGAAAGAAAGAAAGAAAGAAAGAAAGAAAGACTGAATGTAAGAAAGAAAGAAAGAAAGAAAGAAAGAAAGAAAAAAGAAAGAAAGAAAGACTGAAAGAAAGAAAAAAGAAAAAGAAAGTAAAAAAGAAAGAATGTAAGTAAAAAAGAAAGAAAGAAAGAAAAAAAGAAGTAAAAAAGAAAAAAGAAAGTAAAAAAGAAAGAAAGAAGTAAAAAAGAAAGAAAGAACGAAAGAAAGTAAAAGAAAGAAAGAAAGAAAGAAAGAAAGAAACACTAAAAGAAAGAAAGAAAGAAAGAAAAAAGAAAGAAAGACTGAAAGAAAGAAAAAAGAAAAAGAAAGAAAGTAAAAAAGAAAGAAAGAAGTAAAAAAGAAAGAAAGAAAGGAAGAAAGACTGAAAGAAAAAAGAAATAATGAAAATCTGAAAGAAATAAAAAAGAAAGACTGAAAGAAAGAAAGAAAGAAAGAAAAACAAGTTGTCCGCGCGTGTTATCATTCGGAATCGAGCAAAATTCCATCCATTAAAGAAAGGAATCTTTCTGCCTCATCATTAAAACCTTACCACCTACGCCCA
Source organism: Acanthosepion pharaonis (assembly GCA_903632075.3). NCBI lineage: Eukaryota > Metazoa > Mollusca > Cephalopoda > Sepiida > Sepiidae > Acanthosepion > Acanthosepion pharaonis. The sequence goes on from CAHIKZ030001719.1 coordinate 105,468, forward strand.
TTGTAACGGCTCCCCGATTTTTTTTTCGCTGAAGTAGGCGTCAAAAAGTAGCCTGTTAAACCCCAAAGACCAATCGCATTTGTGTTTTACGAGGCGAGCCGCTTCTGTTGGAGGAACGAGTCTGAAAAAGTTGTCGGACGGAAATCAGGATAAATTTAACGTGTTTAACAGACGCTGTGTGTCGTTTAAGTTTTTTTATCTTATTTTTCAATTCTCTCTTTTACCTTCATTTATTTATTCATGTTTTGTTTGCGAAGCGCCCCAATTTCTTCTTCGTATCTGCTTTTTTGTTTTGTTTTGTTTTTTTCTAAAGAAAATATGATTTAATTATTGCTTTTGGCTCGAGAAAGCTTCTGTCGGTTTAAAATTTCGTCACATGATGAGAAAAAACAGAAATATCAAAATAAATAAAGTCAAAAACAGGCGTATATATCAGTGTCGAATTAAGTTAATGCGAGACTATAACATATAATATATATATATATATATATATATATATATATATATATATATATATATATATTCCAGGTGTAACAACAAAAAATCTAAATCGTGCCACAACATAATTATCCATCCACCAAAATATTTAATACCTAAAAAACCACTAATTACGTTTTTTCCAGGTTTTCTGATGAGACGTTTAGCCATCTTGACATCATTTGTCGTAAGAATCAATGAAAAACCCGTTGAGTTATTCGGCTAGAAAGAGAACACGATAAAATCATTTTGTGCCAGTCCCACTGTCTTCCGAAATGAGTAATGGTGAGAGGAAAATGATCATTCGCGTCTTCAATAATGGTACCATGCACTGGCTTCTATCTTCAAAGTCCATTCAAGAACAATCAAGAGAATGGTGAACGAGTTTAAAAAAAGGGGGAACAGTAGAAAGAAAAACTGGATCAGGAGGTCACAACAGGAAGAGGGGTCTTCATTTTCAAATTACAGCTCAATTAGAAAAGATCCAACACAATCCATAAAAAGTTTGACACATAAGAGAGGAGTTTCAGCTTTCACTCAAAAGAGCAGTTAAAAAAGACTTGAAAATTATTCCAAGACAGAGGTTGGAGAGGGAAAATTCATCTTGAATAAGTTGGAAAATTATCCTGGAATACATATATATATATATATATATATATATATATATATATATATATATATATATATATATATATATAAGAAGCAAATATATGGATATAGATCCGACAGTATGAAGAAAAAATATACGGAAAAAACAAAACAAAAATCCTTATATACGATTATGTTGTTTTAATGTTAATTTGTCAACGTCTGACGTTTCGGTCTAATAAACCATCTTCAGGACATATTCATAAATTATAACATTATCAATATAACATGACAAAGACGATGTACATAAGAACAAGACTTATCCAAACAAATAACTGAAAGTTTTATAAGATCAGCGTTCCTTTTGAAACATGTTCACGTTGTCGTCACGTGGGCGACGCTGTGAAAACGTATTCCTACAATTTTGAGTATTTTGAATGAAAAATGAATAGAATTCTATTTTGGACTAAAATTTATATGTACGCTCGTCGAGCATTAATCTCGCTAAAAAAGGGGAAATATTAAAGAAACCAGGTCTAGTATTCACCGTGCTGATATTATAAAACTTTCAGTTATTGTTTGGATAAGTCTTGTTCTAATGTACATCGTCTTTGTCATGTTATATTGATAAATGTTATATTTATGAATATGTCCTGAAGATGGTTTATTATAAACGAAACTTCAACGTTGACATATTAACATTAAAACAACATAATCGTATATAAAGATTTTGTTTTTTTTTTTTTTATTTTTATTTTCTTCATATATATATTAATCTTAAACATATCATTTTAGTTTTGAAATCAGATTTCATCACGATTTTTCTGTTAAGCTTGAGAATACACTATTTACATTATTCGGACTACTGTCCTGATCTTCGTCGCCATATTAATAAATATGCCGACCAAGATGAGGACAATAGTCCTTTCATTGAATCCACTGTGCCATGTGTCTTCAAGGACAGATGGCACAGTGGATAAAGTCATTAGTTAGATCCAATGACAGGACCCAAAGAGTGTGAGTTCAATACCCGGTTAAAGCAGTGGAGAACTTTCAGAGGGAAATTAACAGGAGATAACTGATAACTGACATCCATCAAACATGGCACGTGGAACTAGAACAGTCTACCCCAGTGAGCGAAATAAAGGGTTCAGTTCGACATTCCAACCACCTGAAGAAGGCCGGAGCGTACAACGGCCGAAACGTTGTGATAAATATGGCGACAAAGATGAGGACAATAGTCGAATAATGTAAATAATTATATATATATATATATATATATATATATATATATATATATATATATATATATATATGTGTGTGTGTGTTTCACAGATTTTCAGTGTCGCTAGACGTCCGATTGCTTCAAGACGGGATCGACACTCAATCAGAGATCCTACACCTAAGCCGTTGTAAAAAAGGGAAAATTTTAGCCTTTTTCTATACGAAATGCACCAGAGGATAAGAGAATTCGTACTTGAAGAGTAATGCATTTATAGCAGCAGCAGCCATTGGTTTTATTAAATTTACCTTTTTCTCTGGAGAGCTCTATCGAAAGGTCTCCGAGAGCATATATATATAGTCATCCACAGACAAACTGTTTCGCTGTATCACAGCCCTTCAGTGTGGCTAGACGTCCGATTGCTTCAAGCCGGAGTCGAATATAGATATTTAAGAAGTTAAATATTATAGAAGTTAAATATTTAAACTGCTAACAAGCATTAAATTTAATTTCTTTGTGTCTTTAAATATTTAAATTACTATCAAACGTTAAAATCTGTTTATCTAAATTACTAAAACTATACCACCCCTCTCCTTCCTCCAAAAACCCTACGTACGTCTCTTATATCTTATCTCTTTACTTCCCCCTTTTTTTCTTCCTTTTCCCTTTTTTTCCTTTTCTCCTATTCCGATATCATTTCCACTGAGTTGACCGATTAAATAGGTCAATGTCTGATCCTTACCCACCTCCTTCCTCAATATTAAGTATTGTAATAAAAATAAAAATAAATTTTAAAACTCTCCCTTCCCTCTCTAAACTCGACCATGTCTCTCACACTATTCCTTGTCACCCTCTATGTAAACTTATATAAGCTTAATACTGCCCGTCAAAAATTTAAATTTTAAATTCATTTTTAGTTTCACCTTTGAAAGTGAAATCTGAAGATACAGAGAAAAATAAAATTCTCTGGTGAAATAAATTATAACAAATGGAGCCTTAAAGCGGTCTGTTTTTCTTTAAATTAAATTATTCGCTCTGAATTAACATTGAGCTCTAGGAACTCCATCCGCTTTGAGATAATCCATACAGATTACCAATATTTTCGTTACTTATATATATATATATATATATATATATATATATATATATAATTGTGTTTTTAGGTAAAATGTATATTTTTTATACAGGTTTCTTTCAAGACGAAAGCGTTTTTAAAAAAACAAGACTGTTTTTTTAACTCCCGTAAATGATTTCTTTGCTGACTATAGTGGATGTAAGAACAGTACAAATGATCTTTCGACAAATTTATTAATATGTAGGAGGATTTTTTTTAATTGATTGATCCTATAAAAAATCAAATTCGATCCTTGTTGTAAAAATTGATTAATATTCGCTCTGTTTTTGACATTTATTGCTACATTGTACTAAAGACAATCTTTCAAACGTAAATAGCGCTTGCGGCCGCATCATGTTTCCATCGGTTTAAATGATTGAAAAAGATTAAACATTACTTCGAACCTTCACCTTTTTACGGAAAATTATATATCAAAAATGTAGAGATAAAGTTTCCCTTTGTTACGGGACCTTACCCATAATAACATAATGGACTATTCCATACGTAATAAATACTGCGCCTCAAGAGGAAGCAGGGAGTTCAGTCTGAAATCGGACGACCGGCTGATCGGTTGAACTCTCTGCCTTCGGGCGGGGAGGAACCCGAATGAGGCTACGCCGAAGGGCGGAGTCTCTTTCGGAGAGGTAAACCGACCCTGAACCCGTTTATACGTGTTCAAAGGACATATTTTTGGCCGAACCCCCGGGCTCGGAGATCCCACGTTAAACCGGCTTTGTGCCACATGATACCCTCGTGGTGGGTGGTGACTAAATACTGTTCAGTCTGAAGTCTGGAGTGAGGTCCGTCAAGAAGTCAGTCAGTCAGTCTGTCAGTCAAGAGTCAGCGAGTCAGTCAGTCAGTCAAAGGCAGTTCAGTCCGAAACAGAGTCGCGTTCAGACAATTACTACTAAACCTGATTGTTCGTACTAACACTTTCTACTTCTCTGTATATATTCCTGTTTGTAATATATCTGTGTTATTCCATATCCGTGTTCGAGTTCTTCTTTATTGGTTCTACCTTGGACTATCACCCGGGGTACAAGGAACCGGACCATAACAATTAGTAAGATTTCTATCACTAAAACCATCCCACCAAAAAAAAAAAATGCGTGCAAAATATTTAGATTTTGGCATTAAATAACCCATGGAGGTGTTAATATGCCGCTAAACAAAATCAACCAAACTAAACAAACATAAATATCTCTAGTTCTGTATAGTGGATGCAAATATCTTTTTTTATTACAGAATTTTCATTACCTTTCCTTCTTATCTTCCTGAAAAAAATATGTTTCTTGAAAGATCGTTTAAATTTCATTGGGACCTGGTACTGGCTGCTCGGTCAATGAATTCTGAATGTTTCCTTATAAGGAAACAGTTGATATTACCATTATCATTCAACTTTGCTGACGGTCTGATTTTGACATTTTTCTATTCGGCCTTCAAAATCGAACTGGGATCAATGTTATACAACAGGATATCTTTTCTCCACACCGTTAACGGCAATGGTAAGTTTTGCCGTTTCCTGATAAGGAAACATTTGGCATCCATTGATCGAACGGCGACGCTTTTCTTCATTCTCTGGGCTCTGACAGCGAATGCTGGACAATCTCCTCAAATATGAAGGGATTTTAAGCAACAGAAATATGGTTCTACAGAAAGATGCTGAGGATACCCTAGACCGAATATCTGAGCAACGAGTTTTCGAGAAAATGGAAACAAAAAGAACACTTATATTTAATATCAAAGAAAGACAGTTTGAAATTTTTGGAGCACATAATGAGGAAAAGATTTTTTTGGAGTATACCATTTGATATGGGGACACAGGAGAGATTAAAAAGAGAAAAACAACACATAAAAATTTTTGGTGAGCATCAATGTTTTGTATGAAATGTATTATCGGATAGGGGAGAGAATAAAAAAGATAAAATTTAAGAGCTTCAAAGGAAAGGAAGATGTGGGGAGACATGATCGCCAACGTACTGATGGGACACTGAACACAGAAGAAAAGCTTGTGTCCATGAAATAGCCTTGAACAACATTAACTAACCACAATAGCGGGCTGTTCATATATCAACTTACAACTTCTCAAACAATAAACGGTTTTAAATACAATTTTAACGGAGCAGTCTACATATTTTGTGATTTATATTTTCCATTAAAACTACTTCAAAACAATCCTTATTTCTCCAGGTGACATTTCTAAAGTGATAAGAAATAACAGGTGTCTGTCGGAGCTAGAGGGTGTAAGTCTATTAACAATGTCTTCTGAACAACACTGCCAGCATAATTGCAAATGCCAATAGTCTAAATCAACTCATTAATTTTAAAAAAATTAAATATATGGATCTGTATATTGACCAGGTTGTTAAACATTCAATATAAGCCCGGATGTAAAAAAGCTGGGCCCAAGGTTAAATGATACTGGTAAACAATTTAACAATGACTGACAATAAATAAAGTATTCATTCTCTTTTAGTATATGCTATATTGATCTAATTCACATATCTATCTATCTATCTATCTATCTATCTATCTATCTATCTATCTATCACTTTCTTTATTCTATATCTCCCGTTCATCTCTGTCTCTCTTAACCTCTCTCTTTGTATTTCGGATCTCTCTATAAATTCTTTTCATCTGAAATGTTATATTTATGGATTTTAAAAATTTCTATGTCTGGTAATATAAATAAATATTTAATAGGCCGTTTAATGAAATTTGCGATAAATAAATTCGTCATCTCTCTCTCTCTCTGTCTGTTCTTTATTTTCTCTTTTATATCTATCTATATGAATATCTATCTATCTATCTATAAAATCTATCCTTTCTCATTCTATATCTCCCGTCCATCTCTATCTCTCTTACCCTCTCTCTTTATCACTCTGTATCTTTCTATCTCATTCTATACATCTTAGGCCGTTTAATAAAATTTGCGGAATAAAAAGCCAACAAAATCATTGCAATGTTTGCAATAACACTGATGATTTTTGAATATATCCGTATTTTTCACTAAAAATATGAAAAAAGTTTTAAAAATCAAATAATATATATATATATATATATATATATATATATATATATATAAGAATAAAAATATAGGAAATTAAAAATAAAATATGCAAGTATGCTGACCCAAAATAAAATTATTTCAATGTCGACGTCAGACGTTTTCGGTCTTAGACTTTTTTCAGAATTTAGTTATTAAAACATAATTAAAATTATGTCTATCGTCTTTTATCGAAAATATTATATATAAAAAATATCGTCTAATTTTAATAGTATGTTAATAATATGTCCAAAAAAGAAGGTCTATAGACCGAAACGTCTGAATTCGACATTGAAACAAACATATTTGCATATTCGGTTTTTTGTTTTGATAGATTTTTCTTATACTTTCAATACAATCAAAGAAGCAATAAATGATATAAATTTTTACACACTTAAACATAACACACACACACACACATTTATTACACACGATCCATTTATATATATATATATATATATATATATATATATATATATATATATATATATAAAAAAAATATGAAATAGTGGTTCCAACGAGAGAAAAGTATGTATATTAAAAAAAAAGAAGAGAGGTGCCGCAAACGTTTTTGGTTGTAATGTGGATTTATTTAGAAAAAATATTATGCTTTGTTTTACATAATTTTACGACACGTGTTTCTGGTCTCGCGACCGTCTTCAGGTAAAAAGTGGAGATTTTACATATTATTAAAAATAATTAATTTTTTTTCTTCATGTTCAATGTTAAATATTCTCGATATGAGACATTCTCTGTTTGTGTGTTGGTAATCCGAATTTTCTTTCTTGAATTGTCAATGAAGAGTTCTGCGCGAAGGGTCATAAAACAATTAAGGTTGGTCCAGAGTATATTATCGTTATCGGCATTTAATCTTTTAATGTTTTAGTGACCCCTATGTGCTCTTGGATCTGTTTCCATTTTTTGTGTGTTCCTGTCAGCATGCGTGTATATATGCGTGCGTATATTTCCCCTCCATACATATATTGTCTTACTACGAGGAATTCGTAAACTTATTTGTACCTATACACGCATACACACACAAACGCACATACATACTATCCCAATACAATTAATCAGTACACATATATACATATATTGAAATAATATTATTTATACATGGAACCAGTACATACACACACATATACACACACGTACTTCTTAAGTTGTCAACAGAAACATATACATAAATAAAATATGCATGTATGTGTACATATATATATATATATATCCTCTTTTTAAATTTTGGAACAATTAAATTTTAACCTCTTTATATATATATATATATATTTGAATTAAAAATAAGAAATTGTTCCAAAATGAAAAAAAAATAAATTTTTTGTTATATAAAAATAAAGTGTCGCTGCTGACCCTTGCGTTTGAACATGGACCGCCAGTGAACAAACACAGACGATCCCATTATTGATTTAAGTAGATCACGTGACCATATAAAAAAAACATATATATAAAAGTGACGTCAAAATGTTTAAAATCTCTTCAATTTTCTGTTTTTCTATACTATACAGACACGAAATGAAATTCATCTTCTCTACTCTATTCACTATACGAAGTACTATTAGCACGAGTATTATTCGAAGGCGTCTGACACTAGTATTGTTCAGTATTATTCGTATTAAAGTTGTATCTGCGATTACAAAGTCTCTACTACGTTTAAACTTTTCTTTGGCAAATTCCTCAATCGTTTGAAGACACAGCAATTTTTAAAGAATAAATTTGAAACCGCAAACGTTTTTGGATATAATGTGAAAATAAAAGTATATATTTTTTTCAAATCCACATTATAAAAAAAAATATATATATATATATATATATATATATATATATATATATATAATAATATAATATAATATAAAAATATTCATCAAACACTAATATTCCATTTTTATAAAAATTACATTGGAATCGTAATCATGATCAAATTTCAGACCTATGATTTAAAAAAATTTTTTTTTGAAATTTCTTTTGAATGAAATGTATATATGATTAGGTTCCAAATTAGAAAAAAAATTTTTAAAATGGATTCAAGTTTGAGTTTTTATATTATATTCTTTATCTGTCCTGGACATTGAGCTCTTTGGATTCTATATCAGAAAAAATTTATATATATATATATATATATATATATATATATATATATAAAGAATAACAATAAGATATATAATATATAAAAATGCTTGAGGATGAAATGGAACTAATGTTTTGAATTTAATTACAAAAAATTAAATTAGGACCTTCCATTTTTAAAAAAACATGGTTAGAACTGTATAGCGGAAAAACCATATTTCAAATCAATTAATATATATATATATATATATATATATATATATATATATATAAATATATATTAATATTCTCTCTATTTTTCATTCTCTCTTTGTTGTGTATATCTATCTATCTATCTATCTATCTAATCTATATATATATATATATATTTAGAACATCAGATAGATGTTTAAATATTTGAAAATATTAGCCAATAAATATATATATATATATATATATATATATATATCAATTTTGATTGGCAAAACGAAAATCAAGAGCATATTTCTGTACACGGCGCTTTCATTAAATTTTTTGACTGATAAGTCCAATGAGAATTAAGACAGGCATACACGGTCGCAGTAATTACAGTTGAAATCCGACCTGGGCTTTGATAGCCTAGCGTTCAGATTTCCTGAATGTTGCCTCTTGTCCCTGATTATAAATATATTTATACAAAATTTTAAAGAAGGAGACAGCATTATTGGTGATGAGATGCCAGATGTCACGGTTCTCAGCTAGGGTTGAGAATAATAATAATAATAATAATAATAATCAAGAAGAAAACCTAAAAGATTCATTTCGGTTATAATTTATTTCATGAATATCTATATATTCATCTCTTCAGACCGAAATGTCTTAGAAAATGGCGACAATACTCCGAACATTAGATTGACAGGGGGAAAGGAAAGCAAGAGAAGGAGGGGAAGAAGAAAAGTGACTTATGGTCAAGTTATTTTAATGTGAAATAAAGAAAGGGTATGAAAAGGAAAAGGAAGAAAAAAGTAATGAATGGGTAATAGTAAGCCTAAAAATACTGACCCGGCCAAGAATTTTTCCCTTAAAATGTTGAACTTTGTACACCGGATTATACAGCAAATTGAACTATATAAACCGTTATTTTAGGCAGGACAAATCAGCCTTTATATATATGTAAATTATATTTCAGATACAATGTATCTGATAAGGAACTACTATACTTAGCCGACGCGTTTCGTCCTCTGAAAAATTTATCAAGGCGAAACGCGTCGACTAAGAATAGATTTTCCCGTATTTACATTAGTCGGACTATTGTCCTCATCTTTGTCGCCATATTTGTCACAACGTTTCGGCCGTTGTACGCTCCGGCCTTCTTCAGGTGGTTGGAATTTCGAACTGAACCTTTTATTTCGATCGCATTTAGATGTTCTAGTTCCACAAATGCCATGTTTGATGGATGTCAGTTATCAGTTATCTCCTGCTAATTTTTCCCTCTGAATTTTCTCCACTGCCTTATTACATGGCACAGTGGATAAAGGCGAAAAGTTAGATCCAGTGACAGACCCAAGAAGGTGAGTTCAATTCCTGGTTAAGGCATGGAGAACTTTCAGACCGAAACGTTGTGATAAATATGGCGAAAAAGATGAGGACAATAATCCGGTCTAAAAATAAACAACTGTAAATTTTACCTCATCTCAGAAATATAGACAGACTCTGATAGATTTTCCCATATATTGTTTCTGGCATAGTGTGTATTCTAATAGGTAAATCATGTTATGACTTCTACAGTTAGAGTTCTGGTAGAATTTAAATGTAGATTTCGTGACTGAGCTAGTGAACGAATTGGTGTGTTTAATGTGGTTACAACATAGGCTCCTTTTGTTGTTACATGGTTGGAAAATTCTTTTGTTATATGGAGATATGATACAGGCCTCTATATGGACGACTATTTGATAATCTTAAGAAATTGTAATAAACAAAAAACAAACAAAACCAGAAAAACAAAACATTTTTTTCAAAAATATGGGATTCGACATAGACATAAAAAAGTAACCTAAAGGAAGTAGATCTTATAGATATCACCTTCAAACTAAGAAAAGGTACATATCAATCATATAGAAAACCTAATGACAAACCAATCTCAATTGACATCTTCAAATCACCCACTATCAATAATAGGTTATCTGACAATTCTGCAAGTGAAACCATTGTCGATGAAGCCAACAAGATTATTTAACAGCCCTAAAAAGTTCCGGTCTTTCGACAACATTCACATAGCGCCCCCCAAAAAAGCCAGCAGAAAAAGAAAAATCATCTGGTTAGACCCACCGTACAACAAAAACGTAAAAACAAACGGAGGAAAAATACACTTCCCAACATCAAGCACTCCCCACGAAATATTGAACAAAAACAAACTAACAATCAGCTGCAGTTAAACCGAAAACATGACGTAAATATTAATCAAAACACAAGAAAATATCCAACAAACCACCCGCACAAATGCAACCCACGTTTAACTGCAGAACAAAAAACGAATGTCCCTTAAGCGGCAATTGCTTACAGAACAATGTAATATACTGAACCACTGTAAAATCAGCAGAAAACGAAGAACAAATATACATAGGAGTAACTGAAAACCCCTGGAAACAAAGAAATTACATACACAAAACATATTTTGCAAATAGCAAATAGACGAACAGCACAATGCTTTCTAAACATGTATGTAACATTAAAAACAAAAAACAAATCACACCAAAGATATCATAGAAAATCAGGAAAACAGCACCACAAAAATAAATCCTAAACTGTATGCCTATAATTACCTTCCCAGACCAAAAAAGTACTAAATAAACGATCAGAACTCATCCTAAAATGCAGACACAAAAACAAATTTTAAGTTACTTAAAAATCGAATAAAAAAATGAATAAAAAAATGAATAAAAAATCAAATGACAAATTAAATAATTGAAAATAAATAAGATAAATTAATCCAAACCAATAAATAAGTAAAGAAATTAACAAACTACGAAAGGATGCATAAATACAAATAAGCGTAATAATAACTATCAATAACAAATAACAGATCAAACAATAATGAAGTTAACAAACAACACCATAAAATAGCCACAAAACTGCATTCAGATCCACACTTATTTCCACCCAATAGCCCATAGAATAATTTTAAACAACTATTACCTCCCACCATATAAACGTTAGAGTGGTAGACCTACCCATAACGCACCACTGGCCAATAATATATATAAATATCACATTGCAAAACAAAACACAACACAATATATATATATATATATATATATATATATATATATATATATGTGTGTGTGTGTGCATGTGTGTGTGTGTGTGTGTATAGTTTAAGGTATGCTATATTTTCACGGGTTAAAGTGCTCAATATCTAGGATAGAGCGTATCTAAATATAAAAGTGAACATTCTTTTGTCATTTTTTCAGAGTCAACACTGTTTTTATGTTAACGGTAATCGTCACACCCAATCAGTGGCATGACGATTATATTTATAATAAATACATATATATATATATATATATATATATATATATATATATATATATATATATATATATATATATATATTGTGTGTGTGTGTGTGTATATATATATATATATATATATATATATATATATATATATATATAGTTTAAAAAAAAACCAGGAAATCCGCATGGGTTTGTTAACGGTATAAAGGAGGATAAAATCACTCTAGAGCTCAATGTAAACTCGATATCAATATATAACTTCCGTTAAGTTAACCGTTTAAATGTGTCAATGTCTGCTAACTCACTCATGTCTTCTCTCCCCCCTTACTTCCTCACTTCGTTAATTTACATATGTTTAATACGGCCCGTCAAAAATGTTTCTTTTTTTTTTTTCATTTCAACCTTTGGAAGTAAAGTCTGATGATCCGCAGTCCTTTTAAAAGGGCTGTGGTGAAATAATTTATTACATGGAACCTTAAAGTGGTCTGTTTTATTTAAAATATACATACATATATATATATATATATATATATATATATATATATATATATATCAGAAGAACACTTATATGTGTTTTCGCGTAAAATTTATGTCAGTTATTTATACCAATACACACACACACACATATATATATATATATATATATATATATATATATATAATTCTGCATGCGCGTTCATGGAAAAAATGATTGCGTGTATCATTTCCATCCGTGTAAGCCCTGACTGCGTCTATTTTTGTGAAACTCTCCAAATGTAAAGAGTCTTATCACAGCAGGTTATCAAAACTTGACGTGGCGGCAGACTGACTTTGCCAATATAATATGTTGTCACGAAAAGTCTAATTTAGAAACTTTTAATACAAAACCATGACAAGTGCGAATGAGAAAATAATAGAAAACTCATAATTTTTTTTTCTCACATATATATATATTTCTTTGCGTCTGCTTTAGTTAATTTTAACACAGCGAAGGCGTGATATTCGCTTTCTGTTCGTTTTAATATTCCACCATTCGAACAGAACTTTCATCAAAGTTTTGGCACTTGCTGGCATCTTCTTCGAGATGTTGCACATATATGTCCGCATCTTTCTAAATTTACATATGATAAAATAAAAAGCAAATAGAAAACAGTTATCAATCTAACATGTTTTACTTTTATTAAAGCTTCATCAGAGAATGGGATAAAAAGAACATAATTCTTCATCTAGAAAATACTTCGACGGGGTCCTAATAAATATTTAACATTTATAAATACATATCAAAGATACTACAAGGTAATCAAAAAAGTTCTGTCCGTTTTTTGATTAGTAATTGAATGAAGTTGAAATATATACGAAATGCGTGTAGCAATTGTTTTTAAATTTGGACAGCCGGAAGTAGGAACATCAGACGTTATAAAAAACACACACACCATGCCTGGCCATCAGTTATAAGCCGGACAGCTGTGAGAAGGATGGAAGTGTCTAGAGATCTCGTTCGGGGCTGTTTGCTTTATGACTTCAAAGTGGGCTTATCAGAAGCTGCATCAAAAGGCCGCATATGTCAAGTGTTTTTGTGGATAGTGCTGTGGATGAACGTACTGCAAGGCGTTGGTTTCGAAAATTCAAGTCGGGAGATTTGTCTCTCCATGATGAGCCTCGCAGTGGACGACCCCAGGTCTTGAATGATGGAGTCCTGAAGGCGACCATTGAAGAGAACAGTAGTCTAACGTGTGGTGAACTTGCAAGACAGTTCAACGTTTCCGATGAAACAGTTAGACTTCACCTGCACCGCCTAGGTAAGACGTACAAACTTAGCAAGTGGGTTCTGCAAACGCTGTTGGAGGTCCACAAAGGACAACGAGTGGCAGCCTGGGTATCGCTGCTTTCTCGCCACCGTACCGAATCCTTATTCAATCGAGTGCTTACCAGTGATGAAAAGTGGGTTCTGTACGAAACTCCCAAACGTTCCAGACATTGGTTGTCTCCTCAGGAAGCTGTCCCTCACACCGCAAGACCGCCTATGCACCCACGCAAGATTATGCTTTGGTGGACAGGTCGTTAAGTGGTTCATTATGAACTGCTACCAATGGGCCAAACGGTCACTGGAGACCTATACTCGCAGCAATTGAAACGTGTGCAACAGGCATTGCGCCAGAAGGATCCAGCACTGGTGAATCGTAAAGGTGTGCTTTTCCTCCATGACAACGCCAGGCCGTATGTCGCGCGAGTGGTCAGGGATACCATACAGCAACTTAGGTGGGAGACTTTGTGCCATCCACCTTATTCATCTGACCTTGCGCCATCCAATTACCACCTCTTCCACTCCCTGGATAATCATCTTCGTGGGAAATCCTTCACCAATGGAGCAGACTTGCACAAAGCCCTCACGGACTTCTTTGCGTCAAAATCCCCCGAATTCTACCGCAAGGGCATTGAACAGCTGGAGACACGTTGGCAGAAGGTGCTGGATGCCGATGGCAATTACTTCGAAGACTAAATATAAGTTACACATAGTGTGAAGCGTTTTCTTTTTTTTCCTTTAAAAACAGACAGAACTATTTTGGTTACCTTGTATATTACATCACCAACTTTTACCGAATCCATTCTTAAAGAATCTAACTTATGTTTATCTAAAACAAATGGCATGTACCTAAAAACGTTCCCAAATCAACATGCGTCCAAACACCGAGCTTACACACACATAACTGACGAATATCCATTGTCATCTGAGTTCCACACAGACAAACTAGAATTATGATACATCTACATACATAAAGAAAATATTAACGTTTTTTTTTCAGTTAGGCTTGGAACTCGTTCATTTCTTGGAGCTTCAAAAAGACGGGTTGTCTGTCCTTGAATCCACAACGCCATAAATTATACTAACGTTTTCTAACAAGTCAAATGCGCGTGAAGCCTGATTAACCAATTTAAATCAAACTATATCTTATCCGCTGAAGAAGCTTTAATAAAAATGAAACACTTTAAATTGTTATTTGAATTTCCGATTTGCTTTTTTATTTATCATTTGGGTGATTAAAATTACATATTTATATATATATATATATATATATATATATATATATATATATATATATATATATATAAAGTACACAAACACTAATATTCCATGGTTATAATTTATTACATTGGAATCGTAAATACGATCAATTCATCAGAAATACAAATTCAAAAGAAATCGATTCAATGTAATAAATTATAACCATGGAATATTAGTGTTTGCGGATATTTTATATTATATTTTTACTCTGTCCTGGAAATTGAGTTCTACCTGGATTCTATCCTTTGTTAAGAATATATATATATATATATATATATATATATAAGAATATTGACCACTAAACTAGATATCAATATATATATATATATATATATATATAATATGACCGATATATTTACTTATAATATAATTGGTAGTAATGTTTGAAAAACCTTCATATTTCGTGGATGTCGTAGAACAAACTAGTACCCAAGGAAAAATGAGAATAAAAACCAAAGAACCAAGAACATGAAATTGAGGCGAAAACCATCGTCCAGAGTTCAAGCCCAGAGTAAAAAAAAAAAAAAACTACAAAAATAAATTATATTCGTAAAGTGCTCAATACATAGAGTAGACCGAACCTAATATAATTTTTTTTTATATATATATATATATATATATATATATATATACATGTGTGTGTGTGTGTGTGTGTGTGTGTGTGTTTGTATTCAAATAATATGAAAAAACAGTCAGATTTATAATACAAAGTTCTTTAGCAACAAATTTAAATTTTAAAAATTAGTCCAATGAATACAAAGTAAAGCAAACTATTATAATTTTTTTTTAAATATGTCTCCGTCGCGACACAGAAATTATAATGTTTCGAAACCGAAACTTAAATCCCCAAATTGAAATTTACAATTTAAACTTAAAATTCGGAGCTTGGTTCCAATCTCAAGCGATTCCAATGTAGGAAATCAGTGTAGCCAAACAGAATTCTTTAATAACTCCGAACCTTAATTGACTTAAAATTTGTAGAAAAAAGATATACATTGCTTTTACATTGAGATTTTAAAAAAGCCAACACTGGTTCCTTAATAAAAAAAAATGATGGGAATTCTCTTAAGACCACCAAAATAAAGTAAATTCATTTTAATCCAACATATTTTTATTGCATCAAACGTTACTTATAGTGGATACCCGTATTTTAGTAGACGTTCTCTTCATTTGAAACAGTATTTATTTCATCTATCTGCGTAATCAGGAAAATATAATACAGAGAACGTCTATGTCCTATGATTGGGTTCAAGCATGTAACAGGCTATCGCTACTCGATGTTGGCGTCTTTTATATTTGAACACGTTTTACACGCTGATATTGATACCATTTTACCCATAAACATATCAAAGCAAAAAATACATTTTTGATAAATATATATATATTTATATGTGTATACGCAATATATATATGTGTTTATATATAGTGTGTAAAGAGGGTGAAAAGGAATCTTCCGTTTCAAATTAGTAGAATATATATGTTAGGAGATATATATATCTATATATATATATATATATATATATATATATATATATATATATATATATATATATTTAAAATATAGAAAATAGGAAGGAACTCGTTGGTAAATAATCCAAAGTTCAAAAAAAAAATGATTTAAAAAAGAATTTAAAAAAATGATGGAACAGAGCTTACTTTAACTCAATTTAATTCAAATAATTATATTGAATTTTTCGGCTTTTGTTTTGAAACATGAGACCTCTTATGTCGCGAGTTGGAATCATATTTTTAAATAAAAATTATATATATATATATATATATATATATATATAATACCAATAGTATAAAAATATAGGATATATATATATATATATATATATATATATATATATATATATATATATATATACCAATAGTAAAAAGATGAAAAAAAACTGCAGGCAGAAATTTCATCTATCTATGCATCTATTTCAGTCTGTTCAATCTACAGCTATATCTATCTAGCTATCTATCTATCTATCTATCTCTCTGTATATCTGTATATATATATATATATATATATATATATATATATGCATATATCTATCTGTTCATATCTATCTATCTCTAGATGTATTCACATCTTTATCTATCTATAGCTTTATACTACTCTCTCTCCTCCTTTATATATATATATATATGTGTGTGTGTGTGTGTGTGTGTGTGTGTGTGTGTGTGTGTGTGTGCGTTTGTGTGTGTGTGTGTGTATTCATATTTCTTCATATATCTATGCAATCTATCTCTCTGTATTTACTTTTTTCAACTATGTATCTAATTATTTCTGTTCCACATCCATCTACCTCCCCATCTATCTATCTATCAATCGATCGATCAATCTATCTATCTGATTCTCTTCATTATCTATCTCTCATTCTTTTCCTATCTATATGGTCATCTAAAAGTATATTTAGGAACATCACAAATTGATTGATGATCTTATCGAAATAATCAATGGCTTTGCCTAATAACTTTCTCCGGTAATCCAATTTACGCAAATTATATTTCTCCTACGAGAACGTTCTAAATACACAAGAATTAAATGCAGTAGACTTCTTATTTCATATATTCCGACAGCTCTCCAGAGAAAATCTCTTAATTCTTCACTCATTATCTAAAGTTTCCATTTCCGTTATTTTTCTCAGAAAGAATATGTATGCACGAATATGGCTATCGGTGGCGATTGAGTGGCACCAATCTCTTTATATCTCTAGCACCTTCCTCAGTATCCTCATTATTATTATTTTTATTATTATTATTTTTATTTTTATTATTATTATTATTATTATTATTATTATTGTTATTATTATTATTATTATTTTTGTTATTTTTATTTATTATTATTATTATTTTTATTATTATTATTTTTCTTATTATTATTATTATTATTTTATTAATTTTATTATTATTGTTATTATTTTATTATCGTTATTATTATTATTATTATTATTTTATTATTATTTTTTTATTATTATTATTATTATTTTAATTATTATTATTTTCTTATAATTATTATTAATATTTTTATGATTATTATTATTTTTCTTATTATTAAATATTTTTTTTATTAATATTATTCATTATTATTTTTATTTTTATTATTTTTTATTATTATTATTATTATTATTATTATTTTATTTCTGGTGTATACTCATTTCGGGGTCCCAACAAGTGACCTAAGAATAAGAATATAAGAATAGAATCATGACATTTTCCACTGAGCATTATTTTTTTACATAGACACAGCCCTTCGTAAGCCGCGGGCTGTACTTGTGAGTACAATTTTTTGAATTTCCTTAAGGCATGTTCTACCAGGAATCCCTTCAATGAGTCTTTTCCATTCAATTTGAGGGCTCCAACTACAACTGAAGCTGTTGATGCCCTCATATGCCACATTTTTTAGATTTCGATCAATGTCCTTGTATTTTGATAGATACATTACAGTTGGCAGGGACTGCCATGTCAAGGCGATTAGCTTTAATTGTTCTGTTTGTGTGTCTTGTGAAGTCCCGTAAACTTGTTACAGGTCCTATCTTTGTAATCGGATCTGGGTGGTGTTCATACCAATTTCTTGCAGTTTCCTTTCTGTAAAAGGTACAGACTTTCCAATGCGTATAGTGACCCTCTCTGTCATGTTTTATATTCAGTGGGTGCAATAACCGCGCAACCTAATACAATACAGTCAATTGTTTCTGGATATTTATCACAGAACCTGAATTTTGGGCGAACATAATTTTTCAATATATGTGCTAGGAAATATCTAGTTGACAAGCATTCGTCATTTGCAGCAAGAATAAAACCTTCGGTTTGAACTTTTATACATGCACTACGTAGCCATCGTTTCTGTATCTGTTCGATTGCATTTGCCTCCTTTTTTAAGGGTTTTGCAGCTGCAGTAGGTGCATTATGTTTTACTTGCCTTTCTTCACCCACTTGAAACTCCATTTTAAAATTGTTGGCTTCCTTTATTACTGAATAAATCGACTTAATTCTTTCATGTTCTTTGACACAGATCATCATCTATTCTTCTTTGGTTTCCAAGTATATTTGAAGGTCGATCGTTGCAGTTTTGTAAGACAGTTCTAGTTGAACTAATCCTCCTCCTCCTTCGGATCTGGGCACATACAGACATACAGCTTTGGAATGATACAGGCGGTGGCAAGTGAGAAGCTTTCTCGTTTTGGCGTTCATTCGCTTAATGTCAGATATGGTTTAATTAAGGATGTTGAAACTGTATTGTACCACGGGAACAGCCAAGGTGTTTATGGCTGATATTCTGTTTTTTTTTTAAAATTAAACTCGGTATTCAATACCAGAAGCACACGCCTAAAGTATTCTTTACTTACATTATCCTTCATTTGGGAATGCACTATTTCAACTCGTCCGCTAATTCCTAGATACCTATAGGCTTCTTCTTGTTCCAGTTCCTTAATCTTTGTTACAAAGTCGAGATCTACTAAGTATGTTTTTGTAATTCCTACTTTCTTGGATGTTACTTTTGCACATTTATCTAATCCGACGTCCATATTATGTCGTCACTGAAACATTTTACACTATGGGGGGAGACGCTTCAAATTATTGTCGCCTTTGACAAAGAGTTTGAGATCATCTATATAGAGTAGGTGATTGAACAATTTCTTGTTTACTTTGGATCCATAACTAATAGTTAGTTCATGCGTAAGGGGGATTCAAAACAGACAAAACAGAAGGGGCAAGAGAAGGTGTCCTTGTAAAATTCCTCGTTGGCTATTCAGGTGTTTGGTGGTGGCAGTGCCTCTGGCGGGATTTATCTATAATGTGGTTTTCTACATTCCAGTGAAAAGTTTAAGGAAATTTATTCTCACTGAGGAGATCTTTTACATTATCTATCTATCTATCTATCTATCTATCTATCTATCTACCTATCTATCTATCTATCTCAGTCTGTTCTTAGCTATCTGTCTCAGTCTGTTCGTATCTATCTATCTATCTATCTATCTATCTCAGGGTGTTCATATTTATCTATCTATCTATCTATCTATCTAATCAGAATCTCTTAATTATCTATCTATCTATCTATCTATCTATCTATCTATCTATCTATCTATCTAAAATCTCAGCGTGTTCATATCTATCTATCTATCTATCTATCTATCTCAGCGTGTTCATATCTATCTATCTATCTATCTATCTTAGCGTGTTCATATCTATCTATCTATCTATCTATCTCATCGTGTTCATATCTATCTATCTATCTATCTTAGCGTGTTCATATCTATCTATCTATCTATCTTAGCGTGTTCATATCTATCTATCTATCTATCTCATCGTGTTCATATCTATCTATCTTAGCGTGTTCATTATCTATCTATCTATCTATCTATCTATCTATCTATCTCAGCGTGTTCATATCTATCTATCTACCTATCTATCTCACTCTGTTCATACCTATTTATCTATGCGTATCAGCATCTATCTATCTATCTATCTATCTATCTATCTCAGCGTGTTCATATCTATCTATGCGTATCTGCATCTATCTATCTATCTATCTAAATATTTTTTTAATTATTCATATTTATCTCTATCACTTCACATCTATCTATCTATCTATCTATATATCTATCTATCTATCTATCTATCTATCTATTTAAAGTTGTTCTTCATGTATGTCTATCTATCAATCCTTCAAATCAAAGATCTCTATCCTATCGCATCTATCTATCTATCTATCTAATTTCAGTCTGTTCATATCTATCTATCTATCTATCTATCTATCTATCTGAGTTTGTCCATTATCTATGTATTTGTCTATCTTTCTCAGTTTGTTTAATATCTATCCCAATTTTTCCATTATATATCTATCACTTGCTGTTCATTATCTATCTATCTATCTATCTATCTATCTATCTATTGCAGTGTTCATATCTATCTATCTTTCTATCTATCTACCTATCTATCTATCTATCTACCTCAGTTTATTTATTATCTATCTCTCTCTATCTATCAGTTTCTTTATTATCTATCTATATATCTATCACTGGCTGTTCATTATCTGTCTCTCTATGTATAGAAGCGGAAAACGTTTTCATGTAACTCGTTTTGTCCTTTACGTTGACGCGTCTACACATGCAAGGCGGGGGAATGCTGAAGATGTTAAATTTATTTTTTAAATATATATTTTGGGTATATAGTCGAACCGATCTCATTAAGTTAGTGTGTTATTTTTGTAAAACATACGTTTTGTGTTCATATAATCAATGAATTTAAATAAACAATTATTAGCGAAATAGAATAAAAGACATCAGTCTATATTTCTGAGATGAGGTATTACATTATTGGGACTATTGTCCTCATCTTTGTTGCCATATTTATTACAATGTTCCGGCCTTACAGTATCTGTCTATATTTCTGAGATGAGGTATTATATACAATATTTACATTATTCGGACTATTGTCCTCATCTGTGTTGCCATATTTATTACAACGTTTCGGCCTTTCAGTATCTGTCTATATTTCTGAGATGAGGTATTATGTACACTATTTACATTATTCGGACTATTGTCCTCATTTTTGTTGCCATATTTATTACCACGTTTCGGCCTTTCAGTATCTGTCTCTATTTCTGAGATGAGGTATTATGTACACGATTTACATTATTCAGTCTATTGACCTCATTTTTCTTGCCATATTTATCACAGCGTTTCGGCCTATGTATGCTCTTCTTCAGGTGATTGGAATGCCGAACTGAAACCTTTATTTCTCTCGCTGGGGTAGACTGTTCTAGTTCCACATATCATCTCTAATGGATGTCAGTTATCAGTTATCTCCTGTTAATTCCTCTTTCCAAGTTCTCCACTGCCCTGACCATGTATTGTATTCACAAATCTTTGGATCCTGATCTAACCAACGTTTTTATCCACTGTGCCATGTGTCCTTAGAACAGTTTACTCCAGCGAGCGAAATAAAGGGTTCAGTTTGACATTCCAACCAACTTCATGGTTGCAAAGATCAACTACTGATAAAAAATGATCCTGGGAAATTGCAGGAGACGATCTAGAAATCTTACGCAGTATGGATAGATTGCCGTAAAGTCTTTGATAGTGTGCCACACTCTTGGATCTTTGGAAATGTAAAAGACTTTGGAACTGTAAAAGATCTCCTCAGTGAGAATAAATTTCCTTAAACACAGCACTGGAATATAGAAAACCACATTATAGCTCAATCACACCAGAGGCACTGCCACCACCAACCGCCTGATTAGACCATGTGGAAACTTACAATGACACTAAACAATAATAAATATGGATGCAAAGTAAACAAGAAATTGTTCAATCACCTACTCTAGATGGATGATCTCAAACTCTTTGCCAAAGACGACAATAATTTGAAGGGTCTCCTCCATAGTATAAAATATTTCAGTGACGACATAGGTATGGAAGTGTAAATCGGCCGAAACGTTGTGATAAATATGTATTGTAGAGTAGTTTCACAGTGGAGGCTTGTATTTCACTAAGTCGGTCCTAAAAGGGTTCGACGTACAAAACGTTAGGAACTTAATATAATAGTTAATGACGCAGCAATCTAGTTGTGGTGGCTGATACTTTAATGTCCGACATCGACTGACTCACTAACTCACTGAGCTAACTGACGACTGCTACTACTACGACTTATTATATGTGGGAGAGTCTATAGAATAGAATAGGTATGTTCCGGTATAACAATATGGCAACAAAGATGAGAATAATAGTCCGAATAATGTAAACAGTAAAAAAAATATGCTGACAATTTTAAACTTTAAATTCTTTGAGTATTCTACTTCGTGCACATGTGTAGTCACATTACTAGAAACATCACATTAGTCCGATGATGTTCTAAATGCAAAACGCGTCTCCTAAAAAAAATTTCCACTCTGTTATTGGTTTTCCTAAAATATATTTTATTATAGAATACAAATTAATTAATGTCATTTAAGGGATTTTTCTTTTTACCGAATGACATTTTCTCTTAAAAAGTTTCATTTTTAATCATTCTTATAAGTTATTGCCCAAACAAACAAGGCAATTAACTCCCTCGATCATAGCATCATTTTTCGTTGACGACTGTATCTTTTCTGTAACTGACATTTTTCAGTCGGCCATTTGCAATCGACATAGTTCTCGCATGACTTTCTTTACCGCGACAACACACGCAAGAAATGGCGCGACCATTTAAAAGAAGCAGAAATTATTTATAATTTTTTCGCTTGAATATTAAAATTTATGAATAGCGGCTTTGCACGTAAGTGTACGATAGGAGTTGACAAATATAGGTGAGATGTTAGTCACGAAAATGGGAGCGAGAACGATGGCGAGACTTCACAAAATGGAAAAGAAATGGCGCCTGGAACCAAGATTTTATATTACTCTCCCTCTCGCTTCTCTCCCTACCATCCTCCTTCCCTCCCTCTCTCTATCTCTATATTTCTCTCGTTTTCTCTCTGTCTCTCTCTCTTTCTATATCTATCTATCTACATATCTATTTGTCTATCTGTCTCAAAGTATGTAAATGATCTTTCTTTACCTCAATCATTAATCTTTTTTCTTTTTTTTGATCATTACTCTCCTTTCTTTTCTTTGATCATTACTCTCCTTTCTTTCCTTTAATCATTACTCTCCTTTCTTTTCTTTGATCATTACTCTCCTTTCTTTCCTTTGATCATTAGTCTCTTTTCTTTGGTCATTTCTCTCCTTAATTTTCGTTAATTATTACTTCCCTTTCTTTTCTTTGATCATTACTCTCCTTTCATTTCGTTGATCATTAATCTTCTTTTCCTTTCGTTGCTCTCAGTAATACTTTGTCTTCGTTGTACCTGTTCCGCCATCCATTTACTCGAAATTATCAAGTAGATTACCCACCGCTTTCCCCTGCTTCGTTTTGTCTTGGAAGTATCAACTTCTCTAAGGCTTCTTTCCTCAGCATGTGTCGAAACATTTTCAGCTGTTTCTTGCTGATCCGATTGTCCTTAAAAACAAGTTACTCCATCTGTCTTACTCTCAATATTCGTCGCTAAAGACAGTACGTAAATGATAATTACTCTCCACGATTTCCTTTCTGCTATTGTTCTCAACAATGGTTTATCACTGTAACACCTGTTTCGTCATCCATTTACTCAAAATTATCAAGTAGTTTATCCACTGCTTTCCCCTGGTTCTCTTGGCCAGTTTTTGTTTTTTTTTATTGAGAGTATCAAATCCTCCAAGTCTTCTTTTCTCATCATGTGTTTAAAAGTTTCCTGCTATTTCTTAAAACTTGTTTCTCCGTCTGCGTTACTCTAAACATTCGTCGCTAAAACAGTTTTTGAAGAACTGGAGCAAGAAGTTTGACTTATATACAGGCTTTCTTGTTCTCAATATATTGCTTCGTTTTTGAAAGGCATATTTCGCTATTCTGATGAGTGACTTCGCTTCTACATTTTATTGTCTGTTAAGTATGTGCGTGTAGTACAGTATCGGTATGATCAATGGCCTGGCATCAGCGAGCCGAATTCAAATTCCATTCGAAGCTTTGAGGATCAAATGCTCTTTGGTGCAGTTATGAATCCATACCAGAGACAACTACTACGGCATTGGTGGTCGTGTAATTAAAACATTCACTTTCCTGCCATAGGAACTGAGTTCGAGAGACACCGGGGTCAGGTTGTCAGGGAAGTGATTTCTTGATGTTAGCAACCTGCAGAGGCGATCCTAGCGTGAACCACCGTCGTAAAGTGCCTGAAAAGCATCCCACGATTCGGTCCAGGCCGTATGAGTAAAATTGGGTATACGGAAGTATTCAGTACAGGTCAATAGTTGTGTTAGCTAGCTAATAGATAGATAGATAGATAGATAGATAGATAGATAGATAGATAGATAGATAGATAAACAAACTGACATAGATAGATAGATAGATAGATAGATAGATAGATATGAACAAACTGGGGTTGTATGGATAGATAATGAACAGACTGGGATTAGATAGATAGATAGATAGATAGATAGATAGATAGGCTGTTCATTATCTGTCTAATTATTTATGTATAGAAGTGGAATATTTTTTCATGAGTCGTTTCATTCTTTACGTTGATTGCGACTACACATGCACACAATGGCGGGGGAGTGCTGAGGATGGTAAATTTATTTTTAAAATGTATATTTTGGGTATATAGTCGAGCAGAAAGAAAGAAAGAAAGAAAGAAAGAAAGAAAGAAAGAAAGAAAGAAGGAAAGAAAGAAAAAAGAAAGAAACCAACAAACAAAGAAACAAAAATGCTACATGGAGAAAGAAAGAAAGAAAGAAAAGAAAGAAAAGAAAGAAAGAAAGAAAGAAAGAAAGAAAGAAAGAAGGAAAGAAAGAAAGTCATCGTGACCGATGTTGTGTGCGTCCGTGCACCATTCAAATTGTTGGCCACACCAGGTTATAAACCCTCTCCAAGAAATTGTTACTGCCATCCATTAGTTCTCGGTTGTGATATCAATGGTGGCGATGTGATTAAAATATTCTTTTTAAGACCACGAGAAACGAGTTCGAAACACACCATGGACAACTTCTCAGGCAAGCGAGTTCTTCAGATTATCAGTCTGGAGAGGAGATCCCAACGTGGGTTACCCTTTTGCAGGTTATTTAAAGCTAGAATAATTATTTAGATTGTAAGCCTTACTAATTAACCCATAGCTGGGGGAAGAGAGGCGGAATCACAACTTTTTGCAAGATTATTTGCGCGTAAATAAATATATCGAACCCAACTGAGATTAAAACTCAGCTTTCAGATTAACAATTTCTAGCCATTATCCTTAACACACCCGCACGTCCAAGTTTACAGAACCGTTTATTGGCAAGCTGTCACTCATCAAGGTAATGACCAGGTTCGACATTGCTTAACTTCGGTGATTGTACGGAAACCGGTGTTTGGACATGATGTGCTCGAAAAAGCAAGAACTGTGATAAATGAGGATGCTTAAAACAGAGAGAGGGAGAGAGTTGAAAAATGAAAGAGCAGTGAAGTGAAAGAAAGAAAGAAAAAAAGAAAGAAAGAAAGAAGCTACAAAGAGAAAAAGAAAGAAAGAAGCTACATGAAGAAAGAAAGAAAGAAAGAAAGAAAAAAGAAAGAAAGAAAGAAGCTACAAAGAGAAAAAGAAAGAAAGAAGCTACAAAGAAAAGAAAAGAAAAAAGAAAAGAAAGAAAGAAAAAACAAAGAGAAAAAGAAAGAAAGAAGCTACAAAAGAAAAGAAAAGAAAAAAAGAAAGAAAAAAAAGAAAGAAAAAGAAAGAAAGAAGAGACATGAAGAAAGAAAAGAAAGAAAGAAAGAAAGAAAAGAAAGGAAGAAAAAAACAAAGAGAAAAGAAAGAAAGAAGCTACATGAAAAAAGAAAGAAAGAAGAAAAGAAAGAAAGAAAAAAAAGAAAGAAAAGAAAGAAAACAAAGAAAAAAAAGAAAGAAGCTAATGAAAAGAAAGAAAGAAAGAAAAAGAAAGAAAGAAATTGCCAAAAAAAGAAAGAAAGAAAGAAATTTAAAAGAAAGAAAGAAAGAAAGAAAGAAAGAAAGAATATAAAAAAAGAAAAAGAAAGAAAAAGCTACATGAAAAAAGAAAGAAAGAAAGAAAGAAAGAAAGAAAGAAGCTTACTAAAGAGAAAAAGAAAGAAAGAAGCAAACATGAAGAAAAAAGAAAGAAAGAAAGAAAGAAAGGAAGAAAGAAGCTACAAAAGAAAAAGAAAGAAAAAGCTAAAGAAGAAAAAAGAAAAAAAGAAAGAAAGAAAGAAAGAAAAAAAAAAAGAATAAAAGAAGCTACAAAGAGAAAAAAAGAAAGAAAGAAGCAACAGAAGAAAAAAGAAAGAAAGAAAGAAAGAAAGAAAAGCTACAAAAAGAAAAAGAACTGAAAAAAGAAATGAAGAAAAGAAAGAAAGAAAGAAAGAAAAAAAAAAAGAAACAAAAGAAAGAAAGAAAAAAAGGTAAAATAAGCTAAAGGAGAAAAAAAAAAAAAAGAAAGAAGCTAATGGAGAAAGAAAAAAAGAAAAGAAAAAAAAAAAAGAAAGTAAAAAATGAAAAGAAAAAAATAAATAAGCTAGAAAAGAAAAAAAAAAAAGAAGCTAAGGAAAAAAGAAAGAAAGAAGCTACATGAAAAAAGAAAGAAAGAAAGAAAGAAAAAATTACAGGGAAAAAAATTCAAAGAAAGAAGAATAAAAAAAGAAAAGAAAGAAAAAGAAGCTACAAAGAAAGAAAAGAAAGAAAGAAAGAAAGAAAAAGAAAAAAGAAAGAAAGAAAGAAGCTACAGAAAAAAAAAAAGAAAGAAAAATGAAGAAAGAAAGAAAGAAAGAAAAAAAAAGAAAGAAAGAAAGAAAGAAAGAAAGAAAGAAAGAAAGAAAGAAAGAAGCTACATGGAGAAAGAAAGAAAGAAAGAAAGAAAGAAAGAAAGAAAGAAAGAAGCTACATGGGAAAGAAAGAAAGAAAGAAAGATAGAAAGAGAAAAAAAAAGAATAATTGCCCTGCACTGATGCAGACACGTCCCAGATATTTGCTGAAATCTCTTCCTTTTCTGTTCGGCTTTTTTTTAAACAATAAAATCCAAATTTAGCAACAAAATTAGCGAAACTACTTTTCTCTAAAAGCAAAATTTTCTTCAAAAGCGCATTCAAAAAAAATTTCACGCATGCGTGCATCTGCACATATAGATGCCAAATGTGCAGAACTGATTTGCAAGCTTGTATAAACATTTTCAGTACATGCAAACATGTTTGGTTTAAAATTTGCATTCTCTTCAAGTTTCAACTGCACAGCCATTCTTCTATTTGCCGTGTCGCTTCCGGCCATTGGCTATCATGGCTCTCCACAATTTCCTATCCTTTGTAGCTCGAAATAATTTTTTTTTTTTGCTATCTCTCCCAAAACCTGCTCCAACATTTATTCACTCACCCTCGCCGAGTCGTTGCTTTCCTCCCTCTGTCTTACCTTCAATCTGTCCTGTGTGTATCAAATTTCCAAGCCTTCTTTCCTCATTATGTGACCCAGTTGAACGTTAATAATTCTTATGTCTTGTTTTCATTAATCTTATTTCTCCTTTCCATCACAAAAATTCCGATCATTACATTTTACGACCGTTTTAATCAAACTTTATTATTCCCGATCCATATTACGTTTTATAATGAAAAATTGAATTAAGATGAACAACTTTTTTGTTTATGATGAAAATACTAGGGCACTTTACTGGGTGCTCTCTATTTCCGGCCTTGTGCCACATGTGAGCTATGCTTAGTAAATCGTTATAATCAAAATACTTCATTTAAAATATGTACATTTTAAAAAGATGAAATAAAAGAAAAACTATTTTCGAAAAATGAAATGGAAACAATTTTTTTTTTTTAAATGAAACGAAAGGAAAACATATTTTTTAAAAAGTGATAATGAAAATTAATCTATTTAAGAAATTATGATATTATTTTAATTACGGACAATTGAACTAATATCCTTATCACAAAATGACAGTACAGTGAATTAAAAAAAAACTTTGTTAATATCTCATAAAATTGATTTGTTGAATAATAGTTTCACTTTATTATTTTTTATTGGCAGTGTATTTTGGCTCAGACCATCTAAGGCTGATCTTTAAGGTCAGATGGTAGATAAAACAGGGATGTCGATTTTGATTGGCTGAGCCGAACGTGGGAATGTTAGAGTTAGAAAGTGTTTTCAGGGAGTTAAGTTTTTACACACCTCATTCTTCGACGTGGTTATTTCGTGTCTCGGGAAACTGAATAAAAAAGGGGGAAGGAAACAACCCCTGACTAGTTAGAAGATGCACACGTCGACTTGTTTAATAAATTAAATAAGTTCAGATTTCCTTTTATTGAAGTTCTCATTTTACCTCCGAATAAATCAACTCGCGATCAGTCGGTCGAAAGAAAAGCAAAAGAAGATGCAACGTTATGAGTGAGACTGTCAACCAAAAAAACCTCCCCCACAACAGAGGGAGTATGCAACATATAGATTTGTTTTTTAAGGCTTATCGACCCTTACAAGTTATTTAAAGCCGGAAACTATTTCTAGATTGTAAGGTTTTTTAGATAACAAGGATCTTACTAATTAACCCATATCTGGGGGAGAAGAGGTGGATTCATGGTCATTTGCACGTAAGTGGATATAACTAACCTAACTGGAATTGGAACTCGGCTCTCAGATTAAACAATTCCGTGTTATCCAATACCGGTATTCCCAAGCCTTCACCCATCTAGGTACTGACTAAGATCGACGTTGCTTAACTTCCGTGATCGTATGGACATCGATGTTTCAACGTGATTTTGTCGTAAGCGAGTTTCTTAAAACATCCTTCGAATAGGTTTTAAGCATGTTTTCGGTCCAAGGCAGATCACTGAACCTTTTCAAAATCTATCTAAATAAACATATATATATATATATATATATATATATATATATATATATATATATATATATAAAAAAAAACAGTAAGATATAAAATCCGGTGTTCTTATAGATATTTTATTTTTACAAAATAGTGCTCAATGTAAATTTACAGAGCATTAATATTATAAATTAATTGATTTAAAATATGGTTTTATCATTATAATTAAAAACCATGTTTCAAAAATAAAAACTAAAAAAATAAATTTAATTCAAAATTAAATTATTCATTAGTTCATTTCATCTTCCAAGAAAATAATAAATACTTGAAGATGAAATGGATATAATTATTTTTTAATTTAATTGCAAAATTAAATTCGAGATTCTATTTTTGAAACATATTGGAACGGTGTATAAAAAAAAATATTTTTATAAATTAATTTAAATCATATATAATATATATATATATATATATATATATATATATATATATATTATGAATGGAAAATTATGAAAAAGAATTATTGACACAAAAGACATTTGGCCCCAAAATATATTTTTTTTATTGATAAAAATATTTAAGTAATTTATTATAAACAAAGAAAAAACTTAAATATTTGTATCTATAAAAAAGGAAATATAAAGTTTTAAAAATGTCTCAAAAATCTATATATATATAATGTGTGTGTGTGTGTGTGTGTGTGTAAATCTGTGCAAAAGTAAAAAAATTTACAATTAGTGAAGAAATCCAAACGATTTACATCCATACAGATGATCATTTCGTCCATAGGAAAGTGGTTTTCCCTGGACTTATCAATCCAAATATATTTACTAAAATGAATAAACCGTTTCTTCACAGGAAATTTCAAAAGCAAAGGAAGGAAAAGATATAAAAAAAAGGGAGAATAAAAAAGAGGGCAAAAAATTGAACTATGATAGAGGAAGGAATATATATATATATATATATTTGAAGAGAGAGAAAGAGAGAAGGGATAAGGGACCTAAAATGATTTGGTGGAGTCGGGGTACAGATTCGAACGGTGAAATTTTTTAAACTAAAAAAACCAATTAAATATAGAATATTTCGCCTATTCTTAATTGTTTTTTAACTACTAATTTTTTTAATATATTGAATCACAACCTCCTCTTGTTTTATTGATCAAACTGGTTTTTACCCATTAACTTCCTTTGTTATTCTTCTGTGATCCATTCGCACAAACTCAATGAAACTATTCACACTTTCTCCAGCTTCTCCTTCCTTCAGTATGCCCTTTGAGTAGTAAATTCTCCAAGCCTTCTTTCCTATTCTATTGCGTCTTCAGATTTCGGTGTCACAGTTTCCCTCCCCTGTTAAAACACTTCCCAGATACTGAAACACCAATAACTGTTTCATATTTTGTTCGTAGCTGACATCTTTGGCCATACATCCTATTTCTACAATTGACGATTTGTCCTTTCTTGCTGCTTGCTTTTACTCCCTTGCCCAGAAAGGATCGCTGTTTTATTACAGTTAATTCTCGGTATGACGATAAAGTACATCCAGCAGCAAGGCCTCTGATCGGAAGGACTAGAGAAGCGTGGAGCCACCTGTTAATTATTGTCGTTCCCAGGTCCATCCTGACTCGGCGTGGTTAGGGTTTCCGCTAGACTTTAACAAAAAGCAAACACTGTGAAATTATAGAAAAAAACTTGATAGTAAAAATGCCCAACATGTTATAGCAAAATGACCAACAAATTATAGGGTCTGTAGTTGAAGACGTTCAAAATATATTTAATTCGAGCAAAAAAATCGTTCAAAACATTTAGAGATTCATATAAAGCAAAGCAAAATCAACCAACCAACATGAATTAATATGTCTATATCTCTGAGATGAGATATTATGATTACTCACTTACATTATTCGGACTGTTATCCTCATCTTCATTGCCATATTCACAACGTTTCTGTCTCTATATCTCTGAGATGAGGTATTATGATTACTCACTTACATTATTCGGACTGTTATCCTCATCTTCATTGCCATATTCACAACGTTTCTGTCTCTATATCTCTGAGATGAGGTATTATGATTACTGTTGTGGTACGATCCACCTAATTTACATAGTGGAGTACCGACCATATAAATATGGGTTGGTACCGGGAAGACGAGGGAAGTAACAAGAGATCCAATCCAGAGACACTGCCCGACTGCGATTAAGTCAACCCATTCTACAGGAACGGTCTTCCCAAGAATATACCAAAACTCTCTATAAATATTGTGTACACTTTCTTTGTTCAATACATTTTGTTTCAGTACATTTTGTGTTGTATTATTATTATTCCATGCTTTATTCAAGTTTCAACAATTACTTACATGATTTACATTATTCGGACTGTTATCCTCATATTAATTGCCATATTCACAAGGACACATGGCCCAGAGGATAAAGACGTTGGTTAGATCAAGAGGACTAGCTTCTATTGATATAATGGCTGTATATATCTGTGAGATGAGGTATTATGATTACTTACATTATTCGGACTGTTATCCTCATCTTCATTTCCATATTCACAACGTTTCGGCCGTTGTACACTCCGGCCTTTATGCCTATGTCTCTCTATATATCTGTCTATATCTCTGAGATGAGGTATTATGATTACTTACATTATTCTCATATTCATTGCCATATTCACAACGTTTCGGCCTTTGTACGCTACGTCCTTCTTCAGGTGATTGGAATTACAAAAAAAAACAATGTTCCTAGCAACTGGAATTTAGAGAAACGCGATATTCATATTGTTAACTGAAAATAACGTCAGTATTTGTCACGTGTTTCTGTTTTTTGTTTTTATTAGTTACCTTGTTCACTTAAATTCATTTCGTATTTTGCTTTGATAAAGTCCACATTGGACGAAACACGTCAGCAATTACTAGTTTTCCTATTGTCATTTTTATTACTAAATACTTTATGTTCAGAAAAGAAATCACTTACATGAACATAAGAAACATTGAATAAAAAAACTTAATCGTTGTACCTTGTCAGTCGTCTTTAATGAAACCTGTATAAAAGAGGGATTGCTACCAAAATACCTATTAATATATATGTGCGTGTGTGTGCGTGTGTAAAAAATCCAGTGTAATTTTCTGAGTGTATCTGTAAAAAGGACAACATGAATAAAGACAAAACGAAAACTTATCTTAGCTGACGCAATTAATCCTCTGAGGGATAAATGCATTTGCCGTGATAAAGTCATTCAAAGGATGAAACACATCAGCTAAGATAAGTTTACTTTTGGTCTGTATGCGTAACGACACACACGGCACGGTGGAGTAATGGATAGCGGCTTTGGGTTGAAACAGTCGGCGAGACGAGTTCGAATTCCAGTCGAATTCACTTACGTGCTAATACGATTGGGAATCCTCTTTTTCTCCCTCCAGCTATGGGTAAATAGCAGGACAGACTGGGTTCTATAGCCTTGGATGGCAACTGGTCTAGAAGAAGGACAACTCTGAATTTAAAACCTGCAGAGGGTCGTTTGGGGACCTTGTGTGGCACGTAGTGCACCAGGTCTCTGTATTCGGCCCTTCAAAAAGCGCGGATGGTCCTGCACGAAACCTTTACCACTATAATCAAATCTCATGTGTTGCTGTCGGTTTCCTAGGAACTGATCTGCTTGACCCTCATACGTCGAATTCAACGGGAGAGTCGAGTATATATATTAGTAGATACACATATACCTACGTTTGGTGTGCGACTCGAGTTTCGTTCGTTGCCCAACTATATATATATATATATATATATATATATATATATATATATATATTAGCTCTGTCTAATTACATTCAGAGATTGAGCACTATTACGTCTACACAACTTGGCTAAATTTGGTAATTATTTACTTGCTTACCAGCGGATGCAGGCCAACATGCGCGTATACGGTCGCTAATATCTAGTTATTTCATTTACCTAACCCTATACATAAAGCATCGGATTGCTAAAGGTTCCAGTGCTTTCGGCCAACTTCGCCATCGCTTGTGGAATGAGCGGGGTATTCGACTGGATACGAAAATTCGGGTTTACAGAGCTGTTGTGCTTACCATTCTTTTGTATGGCTCAGAGTCATGGATTCCATATAGATATCATATTAGCCAGCTAGATGTTTTCCATAATAGCTGTCTGCGTGCAATCTGTGGAGTTAACCTTCAAGATACGACATTTAACGAAGACCTGTTTAACAAGTGTAATATTGGAGGAATCGAGACTTTTATCATACAGTCTCAGTTACGGTGGACTGGTCATGTCTTGAGAATGTCTGATGACAGGATACCCAAGATCCTAATGTACAACCAGTTAGATCAGGGCTACAGGAATGTAGGACACCCATGACTAAAATACAAAGACAAGCTGAAAAGCAACTTGTCAGCAGTTAATATACCACATAACACCCTTGAGCGCTTAGCCTTGGAGCGGGTAGAATGGAGATCAACGTGCTTTAGTGGACTCGGCAGTTTTCAAACTGCTTGTCTAAATCATCTTCAAGAAGAGAGAGCAAGATTTAAAAGGTCAGCCAATCTAACAGTGATCTCATCTCACAATCCTCACACTTGCTCCATATGTGGCCTCCTTTGTAAATCACTAGCGGGTCTTAAATGCCACTTAAGATTATCGCACAAAATTTCATAACTGAATAAACTAAGCTGTCAGATTCTCATACGTCGAAGCCGACGGGAGAGTCCATTATATATATATATATATATATATATATATATATATATATATATATCGTGTCTCGAAGATTCATATAGTAATTCATCGTGTCTAGATTCTTCTAGGCTCGATGAGTTACTATATGATTATTGTAATTCCTCAAAATTATATCACTTGTATATCCTTGCTTGGCCCGTCTAATGCTCTGCGATGAAGCGGCTAAGTGGAAAAGAAAGACGTGGCTCTTGGGACACAACCCGTTGGGTTATGAATACTTGGATGAGTATCACGACGGAATTTGTGAATAGCGGCGCTATATCAAGACTGTCCAGTTTCTTTTTCGTATGACGCTTGCTTTTGTATCGTAACGGTCCGGGTTCGATTCTCGATAGTGGATGCGCACTGCTGATGAGTCCCAAATAGGACGAAATGGCCATAGAGTTCTTTCTAGATTCTGTTGAGGATTCTTCTAGACACAATCGATTACTATATGGTTATTCTAATTCCACAAAATTCTTTCATTTTCACACACACACGCACACACACACATATGTTTACATAATATATATATATATATATATATATATATATATAATGTGATATAATCAAATATAAATAACATTGACGACATTCCGAATGTTTAATATTGTCACAGGATTTTTCTCTTGGTTTATACGATATTAAAAGGAACTGGATAAGCTCCGAATGAAATATTTAAAAGATACCGAATCATATTTTAATCACATATACTGAAAAGAATTCAGACTGAAATCCACGTAAATAGGACTGCGCATGTGCGTGCCTGTGTGTGGCACACATTCAAGACCGACTCCATGGACGGTAATTTTAACAAATACTTTGCGTGATTCAGCAGAACGAATAATAGTAATTAATAATTAATAACTTGGGGATAATTAGTTTTCGCTGAAAGAGCGCACCTGCTATTCGCATCAATATTTGCTGAGCAAGATGATGTATTTTCGAAATTGATTTAAAGACGGGGAAAAATAAAAGCAAAACTGACAAGTTGGATTTTTGATGGAACTATATCTGTAGATTGATATTTATTCAGTTTGGTGAGAAAGAAAGAAAGAAAGAAAGAAAGAAAGAAAGAAAGAAAGAAAGAAAGAAAGTCTCCAGATAGATATATGGATAATTATATTTACAGAAACGGACTGGTTAATTTTCAAAAAAGAAAATATTTTGATAGATAGATAGATATGATAGATAGATAGATAGATAGATAGATAGATAGATAGATAGATAGATTTGAAGAGACGAGATAGATAGATAGATGATAGATTTGAAGAGACGAGATAGATAGATAGATAGATAGATAGATAGATGCGAAGCGATAGAGAGAAAGATTTGAAGCGATTGATAGATAGACATACATGAAGCAACTGAAAAATAGATAGATAGATAGATAGATAGATAGATATATAGATAGATAGATAGATAGATGTGAAGTAATAGAGAGAAAGATATGAAGCAATTAAAAAATCGTTAGATATATAGATAGATAGATAGATAGATAGATAGATAGATAAGAAGAGACTGGAAGATAGATAGATAGATAGATAGATAGATAGATAGATAGATAGATAGATAGATAGATAGATAGATAGAGGAACAAAGAAACAAACAAGCAACTGACCAAAAAAGAAAGACTAACTAAAAAAAAGGAAAAGGTAAAAAAAGATACAAAGAAAAAATAACAAACGAAAGAGAAAAAAAAAGGAAAGAAAGAAAAAAAAATTTAAAATGGAGAAAGCAGCAGATTTCAATAAATTCTCGATATAAAAAAGAAAAACAATTATGAAGTTCTCCAAGTAAAACAGAACAAACGGGAAAAAAGCGAGAAAAGTAAATATGTATGTATGTAGAGAAGGTCATTTGCCGACGTCGCATCTTGGATAATTGAAAAAGCCCACTTTTTCACAGGCTGTCTCTTTATCTTGAAAAGAGTATTGCCTGCGGCGTTTTGTCCGTCTATCAGTCGAATGAGTTGCGGGGGAGGGGGAACAGAAATCTTCAAGTATTCTCAAGATGGTAGGCGAAATACAACGATGATGATAAAATAAATGAGGAAAAAAGTGTTTTTATTGCAAAAACACTGCTTTTACCTGAGACACGTCCATACTAGATTGAAACCCACTGTGCAAAATGACAAACTTAAACATGAATACACACGTGCAGCAACAGAAATAAGTATTAACAAACAGGTTTTCCAATATTTTTCGGGGAAAATATACGATAAATTGTTGCAGATAAAAGCAAAGAAGAAAATACTTTTTTCTAAGAAAGAGAAATCTATTATTATTAATGTTGTTCATTTTTCAGTCGTATTTCTGCCGGATTAAATTTAAAAAAATAAATATTTTGGTTGTTTCCTTCTCTGGCATTCAGTATTACCTCTGTTCTTTTAAGGAAAGGATTTATGGAGACGGATACTAATTTCATAATCTTTCCTTAGTCTGGCACAAGACTTCATTAGTAGAGCGCCGAATCGATTTCAGCGCAATAACTAATTTGATATACGAACCCGAGTTCCGTAAGCAATTAAGGCCGTAGATTCATTATATGTACCGCATCTATACTGTCTTGGGTATGATAGTCTGACGGCGCCCAATCCTCTCCAGGATGGTTTGAATTCAGTGTTTTCTTTCTCTCAGTCTCGTTGCTAACCAAAACCTAGTCTGTTTTGCTATGGTTATGGTCCAGGTTAGGACCAAGGAAGAACAATCCGAACACAAGAGTAGAAATAACGAAGGTATATTACACGAAATAATAATACAAGATGTAGAATATTTTAGTATGACTGTCAGTCTGGTTTGGAGTGAACTACTATTGGCTCGACTCGATTCGGTATCTAGCCACCCCCCACGAGGGTTGCATGTGGCACAAGGCCTAATTTAACGTGGCTTTTCCGAGCCCGTAGGCTCGGCCAAAAAAATGCCCGTAGAATCCGTAGAACCCGTATAAACAGGATCGGGTTGGTCAACCTCCCCGAACGAGACTCTGCCCTTCGGCGGAGCCTCGTCCGGGTTCCTCTCTGCTCAGAGACAGAGAGTTCGACCGTCAAGACGAGAAGCTCGGCTCGATTCGACCCTCTCTCTTGAGAGGCGTAGTATACATAGTGTTAGGAAGAGTTCATTCTGTAGTTATAGGTAAGGACCCATGACAGATATTTAACCCATAGAGATGGATTCATGTCTTTCTCAAGGGAATTTGTACATAACTAAATCTAATGAACTCGACTGGAATTCAAACTAGGCTCTCAAATTTCTTATTTCGAGCCGCTATCCACTACACCACCCTGTAGTCATTCACTAGACCGCCCGAACATCCAGTCTCGGAGATCCTTAATAATTCTCTTAGTAAAAACTTGAATGCCCGGAAAGCTTGTTAAAATCACTTAGACTAGTTCCTGCGAAAAGTCTTAGAGCATGGAAGCATGAAGCTGAAGACAGCAAAAATTACAGCAAAGATATATGGTTGAATAAATCTATATAGAAACATCTAAACATGGTCTTTGGAATTCACTTAAAACACGCTACGAACGTTTGTCTCGACCCAATATTTTACATACTTGAATTTTAGAAACCTTCATATTGGAATATGTCCAGTAATAGATTTTCCCTTTTTTCCCTTGGTGGTCTATCAACAATGGAACGATTAATGATTACAACAGATCTCAACTGTTGAACCAGCGAATAAAGAGGGCTACGCATGACAGACATGTTACAGAAGGCGTCACTCGAAATTATAACAGAGTCATCGGCAGTCCGTTGCAGTTTCATAAATGGATTCTGCATGCCTCATTTCATATCTGCCACAGAGGAAGGTTGAATAGTTTTCCCATTTCGCAGATAGTCTATAATGATTCTGCCATCAGAATCCCCAAAAACAGAATTCTTGATGTTGCCTGCTTGAACCTCCTCGGGGGTGGAGAACCAGAGTGTTTCCACTGTTTGCTTTGAATCTTTGATTCATGTTCCAAGTGGTCATCTTGAGTTACTAATCTGTGGTAGAAATTCTCAGGGTCAGTTTTGAAGCGAATCAGAATTGTCCTTGTAATGGCAACCCTTTTCAGCTTCTGCTCTGATGTCAGCATTCTCGGGGACCCATCTTGCAGACAGTTTACTCATCCCCAAGACCACAGTATAGACCGAACCAAAACTAATGCCTATGGACTTAGCCATCTGCTGAACAGTAAGACATCTGTCATCCAAAACCATACTCTGAATGGCATTAACTTTTTCATCGGTGGTTGGACGACCTGATCAACGGCCCTCTTCTGTGCCGTTCCTGACCCTCTTGAATAAAGCCGCCCAGTCCTTAACAGTTTCATAGGAGGGGGATTCCTCATCAAGTGTCTGTAACATGTCCTCATAGATTTCCTTGGGGGTCATACCATCCTTTTGCAGATAGTGGTTGTGTGTTGCCATTACAAAAATATTAAGCTATGGCTCCTTATTCTGGGTGACCCTTTGAAACTTTTGGACGATCCTTGTATATATGCATTTAATTTTAAGCAGATTTAAGGAAAATATTGTATAATCAGACCCATCTTCTTCTGCGTGTCGTGTCCTTTCAGGGCGTAGATGACCATCGTTCTCCACAATTTCCTGAATTTTGTAGCTCTTGTTAAAATGTGTCTTTTATTCTATCTCTCCTTGTTTTGCCAGCCATTTACACAATCTCGTTAGGCAAGTTATGTACTGCTTTCAAATGTCCCTCTTGTTTTCAATACGTCCTGTGAGTGTCGAATTTTCCGAGCGCTCTTTTCTCATTATGTACCATAGAAATTTCAACTATTTTTAATTGTAAGTGGCCTTTACGTTTCGTGAAACTTCGTCGTTGCTCACAGGTTTAATCCATAGTATTTCCAGCACCTTTATATAAAACCACATTTCTGTTACCTCACTGTGAGGCGATTGGTCAACATTTATTTCCCCAGAGGAAGACCACTTGAAAAATTTTTTATAAGAGACTGTTTGTCATGGATACATTATAAACCTTTTTTTTCTTACTTAAGGTTACTAATTCTATAATCTAAAAGGTTATGTAGACAAAAAGTTATAATCCGATCAATTTATTCAGAAATGGACATTATAAAATGAGGCGTTTTACATTTGATCAGAATTACTAGGGGGTGTAAATTATTAGCGCTAAGGTAATTTTAATGTTTTTAGTTCAGTCAAAGATTAGCAATCACTGCGTAAATGTGTCACCATGCCTAAAGCAAGCAAACTTACCGAAGTTGAGCATGCTCGAATTCTAGATTTCCTTAATCAAGGTTTGTCACAGCGGGCGATCGTAGCTAAGGTAAATCGCAGTAAAACTGTGATTTGCAACTTTCTAAAGGACAGTGCGAATTATGGAAATGCAAAATCCACTGGTAGGTCCCAAAATATTTCTCCGGCATTGAGTAGGAAAATAAGACGGGTTGTTGTGAAAGCCAGTGGACTTTCTTCTAGTCAAATTAAGGCAGCCACAGATGCTGATTGCAGTCCAGTAACCATCAGACGACACTTACGACAAAAAGGCATGGTAAATAAAAAGCGCAAACAAATTCCTCGACTGCTTCCACGTCACAAAGTGAACCATTTAAGGTTTGGTCTTGAATACCAAACATGGGACATTGAGAAGTGGAAGAAAGTCCTGTTTTCTGATGAGAAAAATTCAATCTAGATGGTCCTGATGGCTTCGAAGGATATTGGCATAATAAAAAACATGCCTCCTGAAATTTTCTCCACACGTCATAGTGGTGAAGGGTCCCTAATGGTATGGGGTGCCTATTCTTACAGATGGAGCTCCAGGTGGTGCATGGTCGTCAGACAGCAGTTGGTTATGTTAGCATGCTACAAAAAGCATCGTTGGTGATGGAGGGCCATCATTTGTGTGGGGATGGATGGTTATTCCAACAGGATAATGCTGCAATCCACGCTGCATACCGGACCTTGACCTTTCTACAAGAAAATGGGGTCCATCTCTTGAGACATCCTGCATGCTCACTGGACTTGAACCCAATTGAAAATGTTTGGGGATGAATGGCAAAAGATGTTTATCGAAATGGCAAACAATATTCAACAAAAAAAATGAACTTCGTGAAGCTATCTTCAGAAGCTGGAGCAATATTCCTCGCAGCTTAATGGAAACACTAATTTCTAGCATGCCCCAAAGAATTTTTGAAGTCATCAAAACCAGTGGAGGTAGAACTCATTATTAAATTTGGTTGTTAAATTTTTTCGTACACTTTTCGTACAATTTCGTAGAATTTTTGTCTCTGCTCTTATAATTTTGATCAAGTGTAAAACGCCCCATTTTATAAAAATGTCAATTTCCCAGTAAAATGTTCAGATTATAACTTTTTGTCTACATAACCTTTTAGATTATAAAATTAGTAACCTTAAGTTAATGTTTAACTTTTTAAAAGAAATTTTCAAGTTGTCTTAAATTTTTGATCAGAAATGTATAGTCCTTTCTTTTTGTTTCTATTTACTGCATTCTACCGGAGTTTATGTAGTTCCATTATCATTAAACATGTTTAAGAAACATTGTGTGATCGCCTTAGGATTAGAATAAGAACAGAAAAATGGCAGTAAATACCCAAGTCTCGCTGAATCAATTCGCGCTTGCGTCGTATAATCGTTTCGTTGGAATAGATATTTATTCGTACGATTTTACAAAATGTGGCACAGGGCCAAAAAGGAGGATTGGGGAAAAGGACGGTCTTCTTCTGTCTTAATTTCTCAATTTAGCTAGTCACAAACATTGACCCAAATATACCAACAATAGTCCTATCACCAAAACAACACATTATCTCTTACCTTTCTTACAACATTCACCGTAATACCACAATGTCTCTATGAAATCCTAACTAGTCCCCATATGTACATTTCAAAGTCTGGTGGGAGGGGAATAAAAACAACAATTTAAAAAAAACCCAATGATTATTTACAATATGAATTAATACTATTTATATGAAAACAAAACAAGGTTAGTAATAAAAAAAAACGCACTCTAAAGACTAAATCTGAATTACTATCAGTATATCTAGGGTAGTGATAATATCACATCACTGAGCGAGAGGCTTCATAGACTGAAGTCATATTCTTTCATTATCAGTAATCCTTTGCTTTTTAGTGAATTCATTGCCTTGCTTGGGGTGAAATGGTAGTCAAAAAAATAAGAATACCTATCTCGTATTTAATTTTAGATATTTTTTGCATAACACTGTCTATATCACATTTAATTATAAACTATAAACTTTATAACAATGGCTAGATGAATAAAAATAATTGCATATAAATATGACTACACCTTTCATCCAATGATGTTCAATCTGTAAAAGGCCCAAGAGCCACTCGAGATAAAGTGTTACAGTGTAAGAACTGCAGCTTATATGGATAAATAACGGTTAACCCTAGACATGAACATGGTTGTCGTGATCGAGGAAGCATGACCTTGGGAGTCGGTTTCTCTATACAACAGTTCGTCTGAACTAAAATCACTGTGTTCATCTCTTGTATACGCTAGTTATATAGATATTTATTTGTACGATAGTAATAAAAAAATGTAGCAGAAGGCCAAAAGGTGGATTGGGGAAAAGGACGGTCTTCTTCTCTCTTAATTTCTAAACTTAACTAGCCACAAACATTAATTCAAATATACCAACAATAGTCCTACCACCAAAACAACACATTCTCTCCTACCTTTCTTACTACATACACCCTAATACCACAATGTCTCTATGAAATCCTAACTAGTCCCCATATGTACATTTCAAAGTCTGTGGGAGGAGGGGAATAAAAACAATAATTTAAAAAAAAAACTATATTTACAATATGAATTAATACTATTTATATGTGATACTTCCCGAAAAGGGATATATTTGTTCGAAATAGCAAAGTGGTTTTGGACTACTGTAACCGGATAGGACAATCTAGAAAGTTTAAAACTGGTCCTAATCGTACTGGTCCTCGTCAATTGGCGAAGACAATAGGCGAAGGCAATATTTTTTAGGCAATTGATCAATAACATTACTGTATTATCTTTAGGCGTTCATTAAGGCTCACCAGTCTGTATTTATGGCTGACACCAGAAATAAAAAGAAGGCCAATGAGCATACATACCCTAGCTAAGTTATTCCGTTGGAATAACGTTGTCGTTTGGTATATGCTTTGTTTTGTTAATCTTATTATTATTGCAAAAAAATGACAATTGAAACAACATCTGTCTATTAAGGAACATGCATAGACACAGAAATAAAAAGGTTTATATATATATATATATATATAAAGGTTTATATATATGTGTGTGTGTGTGTGTGTGTGTGTGTGTGTGTGTGTGTGTGTGTGTGTATGTATGTATGTAAATTATATAAAAATGTATGTATTAATAAAAAATCCATTAAATATAAATTTCTTTGTTTACGTTTGGATGTAAAAACAATTTCGGGAGATCTATGACAGAAGAAATTGAAAGCGTGAAATTGGCTTCGCCTGTCTTTTGGACCCGGGCGGTGGAGCGTGCTAAACGGTAGCTCCCTCAGCCGTGATGGACGCAGGTTCGATATTTGCCGAAGAGCGCAAATTCTTCTTTGATTGGATTTCTTGAGCATTCAGGCCGGTAGGTGGAAATAAATAAATAAATACACCATTTAATAAATAAAATACAATGAGTTCGTTATAAATTCAAATACATATATGTGTGTGTATCCACTATAAATAACGTGTTGTGTGTGTGTTATAAATTGATTATACATATATATATATATATATATATATATATATATATATATATATATATATATATATATATATATATGTATATATATAGTCTTAATCTATCTCTATCTATATTTCTGGGATAAAATCCTCTAATATGAGATATTTTTGAAAAAATAAAAGAATGGACTGGTCGTTGATTAAGTCTGTTGAGCCGTAGTGAGCATAGAAGAACCGACAACACTTGATTTGAATATAGTGGTGAAGGTTTTGTGCAGAATCAAGTCTGTTTCGAAGACAGACTAGATGCAATCACAAGATCCCAAAGGCCTGACGATTGCATAGACCAGTTGCCATGTGTGTGTGTGAAATTTACCTAAATATAGAATAGTGGAAAATTGGAAAGAACTCTTTAGGTAAATAATCCCAAAAGCTCTTTTAGTATTTTTGTTATTATTTTTAAAAAACAGTGCTCGATACAAAAGAAGAGATAAAATATAATTAATAAGACATTTTATGTTTATATATTCTTTTTATATATATATATATATATATAATAAACAACATTTGTGTGAATGTATATATAATATTTAATAGAAAATATATATATATATATATATATGTGCCTTATATATATATATATATCTTCCATATATATATATATCAAAAGACATCAACATTATCTGTTTTACTCTTGGATACTACTTGTGTTTTTATGTCCATCGTTTTCGTCATATTGAACTGAATTTGTATTTTAATGAATTTTGTCTTGAAAATGGGACTGACGTCGACAATTCTTTCATTTTCAATTTATGGACAAAAACA
This sequence comes from Acanthosepion pharaonis, assembly GCA_903632075.3. Classification (NCBI taxonomy): domain Eukaryota; kingdom Metazoa; phylum Mollusca; class Cephalopoda; order Sepiida; family Sepiidae; genus Acanthosepion; species Acanthosepion pharaonis. Next base: position 149,106 of record CAHIKZ030001719.1, read on the forward strand.
TGTGTGGCTTATATATATATATATATGTGTGTGTGTGGTTTTGTAGCATGTGAAAAATTAGAAAATAGGAAAGAATCGTTAGATAGTTAACAAACTCTTTATATTTTCAGAGTTGATTTAATTATTTTTTATAAATAGAGTTGGTTGGCAGCCAAGTCTGAAAAGCCCAATATCATTTAGCCCATACCTGTGGCGAGAAAAGATGGATTCGTACCTTTCTTGAAGTTATTTACGCAACCTTGAATCTATATTAGATGTTACATGTTTACACGGTCAAAGACTTCAATCTTCTATTCGTATGAATTGAATATAATAATGTTTTTTGCTGCTATGCCCCCGTTGACAGTAAAGTCGAAGACAAGGACCCAGACTGATAAAGACTAATTCCAAAGACCCCAACTGTGGAAAAAGGGGTGATGATTACAACAGATCTCAACAGTTGAACCAGCGGATGAATAGGGCTACGCATGAGGGACATGCTACAGAAGGCGCCACAATATTTATAACACAGTCAGCGGCAGTCTGTTGCAATTAACTGCATTCTGTATGTCTCGTTCCATATATACTGCAGAGGAGGGTCAGGAAATCAAGTGTGTGGGTCACTTTCTAACAAGTTGAGGTTTACCTTAAACATATTCACGCCATCCACACTTTCTTCTACTCTGTTTTTCTATCACATCCAACCAACTCTTGGAAAGCTAAACGGCCATAGGGAATGAATGACGGAAGAAGGTTTTGGTTCCCTTCCCAAATCGAACCCGCAGGCATCGACCGTAGTGATGGAAAGCGGCCGGATGTAGTTACCATTTTCCCTTTTAAAATGGGGAAGTCGTTGATTTGGGATGCGACCTGTGCGGATATATTTTCGGTCGGTAATTTGATCAGGTCCGCGGTTGAGCCGGGGTCCGTCGCCCGGGACTCAGAGATAAAAAAGAATAGTTAAATATTCTTCTGTTGTTGATAGATTTTTTTTTTACTCCTGTAGCGGTGGAGACTTCAGGGTTTATTGACCCTCGTTCGATGGCGTTCCTTCGGAGGATTGGCGCGATTGCGTCTCGATTAAGGGACGAGCCTCATGAAACGGAGTGGCTCTTGCAGCGTGTCTCACTGGCGATGGTTCGAGGTAATGCTTTCTCCATTATTGCGGCTGGCAGAGGATAGAAAAAAATTGTTTATAGTTACTTTGTTCAAATTTTTTTCAATAAATAATTTTTATTATTAAAAATTTGGTGAAACTGGAAGTAAATTTAATTCCCAATGACGTCTTAAAGGACATGATCAGCTTAGAAGTAATTAAACTCTTGGATAGATATTTATGTATAAAAATACAATTATAGCACAAGGCCGAAAAAGGGGAGGGTTGAGTTTGATCTTCACTAATTATTTTATAGCTAGCTAATCCGATTCACGACCCATTCACTCATTACAATTTGCCCATTCAAAAAACTTGTCCGTCGCTAACCAATCCTCCATACACCATAATACCACATCCTCTCAATGGGGAGCCTACAAAATGCGCCCCATGCCATAAAAATTTAATGATAATAAACTATATATACAATTCTAAAGATGAAAAAGGAGAAGGAAGGGAGATGGACCAAGTAACAAACTAAAAATGAACACAAAGTGAACTAAATATAATTGATGTTAGTAGGGCCCGTCCAACCCTCAAGAAGGAGAGCGGCCGCTGTATTCTGCCCATGGGAAAGAAAAAGCTGGCCCAGTCGAGATAAAAAGGGGCTAAAACAAACTGGGGAGGTTGGGAATCTCAACATGGATCATAACCAAAGATGCAGATGGGAACAGGCCAGGAACAACACTTACTCCCATTAACTAGGTACGCAAAAAGCTTGTCTAACCTAACCAAGGGAAGTGTTCCACAGGAATCCACCTCGATGTGACGTAGGTTGATCTAAAAGAGAAAATCAAAGCTTGCCCCGTTCAAACGAACCAAGCTCGCCTCAGTCACCCACCTTTCGCTAAAGACTGTCGAATGCAAGCGTTTTCTATCAGTTCTAATCTTCATCTTGATCTGATGCTCAAAGAATCGGATTATATCTTGATGAGAAAGACACGCAAGACTTCCTCTTGGATATGAGATAAAGTCGACATCGATACCTGATCAAGTTTTTCTCGTGATACTCTGCGGTCTGCATCAATTGAAACCTCGCTATTAAGACTGCATTAACTCCTCCCTTGGCTGTTAATTTTGTATTGCCTTATCACAACCTTTTATTCATCTCTCTTGTCTAACGTTTGGGGTCTTCCGCAGTTTCTTTCGACTTCTAGAAGTAGCGGGACGTCTTTTGGATGATTTAAACACTGGTCCTTGAAACTCCTATTTGCAGAGTTGTTTCGATTTGATTCATCTTCTCCTTCAAAGTCACAACTTTCTTCTTCCTTTCAGTTTTGAATTGCCTTTTATTTTTTGGAGCTTCAAGCTGCACAAAACGGCGAATCTCTAGCAATACGGCACCTCTACGAAAAGGCAACAACTTATTTTCTAATCCGCTGCATCCACAGACACGACTGCAAAACAACGTGAACTTCTTAATTAAATAAAAGGTGTTTAATCAATTGATGGAGTTGGACAGATAAAATTAAAATTTTTAGATCAAATGAGATAGATAGGATAGATAGATTTAGATAGATAGATAGATAGATAGATAGATAGATAGATAGATAGATAGATAGATAGATTTGATCAAACTGAGATAGATAAATAGATAGATAGATTTGATAGGCTGAGATAGATGATAGATAGATAGATAGATAGACTGATAGATAGATAGATAGATTTGATCAATTTGAGATAGATAAATAGATAGCATGGAATAATAATACAAGATAAAATAGATAGATATAGATAGAAGATAAATGATAGATGAAAGATAGATAGAAAGATAGATAATTTTTAAATGAGATAGTCTTTTAGATAGATAGATTTTCAGGCTGAGATAGGAATAGATGTAGATGGAGAATAGATAGATAGAATAGATACTTTGATCGCATTGAGATAGATAGATAGATAGATAGATAGATAGAAGAATAGATAGATAGATTTGATCATTCCTTTAAATAGATAGATAGATTTGATCCAACTGAGATAGATAGATTATATGGTAGATAGATAGATAGATATAGCATTTGATCAAACTGAGATAGATAAATAGATAGATAGATTTGACTGAGATAGATAGATAGATAGATAGATAGATAGATAGATAGATAGATAGATAGATAGATTTGATAGATAGATAGATAATAGGTTGAATAGATTTGATCAGGCTGAGAGATAGATCGATAGATAGATAGATAGATGATAGATAGATAGATAATTTTGATCAAATGAGATAGATTAGATAGATAGATTTGATCAGGCTGAGATAGATAGATAGATAGATAGATAGATAGATAGATAGATAGATAGATAGATTTGATCAAACTGAGATAGATAAATAGATAGATAGATTTGATCAGGCTGAGATAGATAGATAGATAGATAGATAGATAGATAGATAGATAGATAGATAGATAGAATAGATAGATTTGATCAGGCTGAGATAGATAGATAGATAGATACATGGAATGAGAAGATATTTAATCAGATGGGATAGATAGATAGATAGATCGATAGATAGATTTGATAGATAGATAGAGGATAGATAGATAGATATCGATAGATAGATATCGATAGATAGATGATAGAATGATATTTATATTTAATCAGACTGGGATAGATAGATAGATAGATAGATAGATAGATAGATAGATAGATAGATAGATAGATAGATAGATAGCGTTGTCAGGGAAGGACGTGAGAGACAAGTAGCTGACTAATCAATACGTAAAATATACCTACTAAATTACAGGTTATTCTGTGTTAGTACTTTTAATAACCTGAGAAACATCCTAATAATGCAATAATATCACACCTTGATAGGGCAACACTTGGGGTGTGTACTGGGTGGAGTGTAATATGCTGAGTTAGGATAGGGTATGAATTAAACGCTGGTGACTGATGTTAGGGTTGGCACCCAGCCGAAACTTTTCTGCGACCCATAAAGAGAACACACAGCACCCTGGAAAACAAGAAACGTGACGCCCGACTGTAGCATGCCGTGATCATTACCGACAGTCTTATGTGTCTTTCCCTCCCCAGAGGAATTTCTGTAAACGATTTCCCGCCAAAGATTTTCCCACGCTCTCATTAAATGCGGTTTTGCCTGTGATGAAAAGACACGCGTGTAATACATAAAGATAATACAAACACGAAAATGTACGTAGATATAAGCTATACCACATGCTTATATGCATTCACACGGGCATTGAAACATAAAAGTGTATATTTTAATAAGGCAAGAAGGTAATTATATATTCTGCAAACTTTATATTTTGCTTTCGTTATTTTCTTTATTAATTATATATATATATATATATATATATATATATATATATATATAGTCTTAGTTTTTTGTACTATATTTATGGGATAAAGTCCTCAATATCTTGAGATAGAACGTTTGCAAATATAAAAATGAAGATTTAGTCAACACTTGATATATCATCTGTTTATATTTAGACGCAATCGTCAGGAGTGTTGTTTTTGTGTCTGACGATTGCGTCTAGCATGAAACATACTGTTTTCTAAGTGTTGACTACAATGTTAAATATATATCTTATGTGTGTTTTTGTGTGTGTGTGTGTGTGTGTGTGTTTTAAGCAAAATTTCTTTTTAGGCATGTCTGATTGAATAAATTACAGACATTATGTCTGCTAATTTTTTTTTAAAAAATCCGTTCATACTCACGAATAACATTCCTGTATTGATGTTAAAGGATGAGAGAAATGGCTATAGCTGTTTAAATTTTTTTTTCGTTTTATTTCCCAAGTACTTTCGATTTTTTCCAAGATCATTTTCAGGGGACCCAATTTCAAAACTATATGTTATTCGTTAATATTAATTTGAGAAAAAAAATAATGGATAATTTTTTTTATTTTTTCATCACATTGTCAACCGTTTTGCATTGAAAAAACATAATGAAAAATTATTTTAAATGAATAACAACGCAACTTTGTATAAATACTTATATTAATGAACAATAAATAGTTTTTACATATATATATATATATATATATATATATATATATATATATTATATTATATATATGATTTCTATTATTCTTCGCTACATAAGAGTTCTCATGTTTCAAAAAAAAAAGCCAAAAAAATTGTAGATGTAATGTTTATGTAAAAATAACCCTTTGGAAAAAAAGAATTTTTAGACGCTTAATACGAAACAGTTATCTGTCGCTGTTCATGGGACCAGACGATGTGCGTAATGAATAAAATGATTTAGCTTTTTCAAAATGGACGAGATTGGTCTTGCCTCGGCTTGACCTCTTTTCGAAGGTGATGATGTGTTGATATAAATTGTTAACTCTTATATTTATATTATCGGAATTGTAAAATCCAGCCTTTTCCATGTAATTAATTTTACGAATGAACATGTTTATAAAGATGCGTAAATTTCAAGATTAGTTATTTCTAAATTTTCGCTTGAGGATGAAACAGGGCTTGATACTTTAATTCAATTTAATTTTAATGATTATATTGAGGTTACGAAAATGTTTTAGGAAACATGAGAACTATTATAAAATGAAGGAATCATTTTTTTTTTAAATAATTATAATTTAAGCTCTACTTATGTATGGAGCACTGTTTTTTTTTTTTTGTTTTTTTTTTTTTTTATTTTTATTTACCTAACGTGTGATTTTCCTATCCATTATATATATATAACACACACACACACACACACACACACACACACACACACAAGGGGTGTACAAAACACACACATAAAATAAATTTTAATGATTACCTATTTTTTTCTTTATGTGATTTCAGGCATTATAAAAAATCAGTTAACAAATGTTTTCCGTGAACTGCAAAATGGTATTACCCTTTGTATTGCTAATGATGGAGGATATGGAAATTAAATAAAATTTCAATAAAGCTTTAAAAAATATAGATTTACTTCTTTTCTAATCCTTTTTATAAATTATTTCTATCGCAAATACAAATAAAGTTATGTTTTTATTAATTGTTCGTGGACACCCTGTATATGTATATATATATATATATATATATATATATATATATATATATATATATATATATATATATATCAAAAATACATTTTACAAATTTTGGGGGAAGGTTCTCACCAAAAACAAGGACAAATGTCTATATAAACATATATCCACAAATCCAATTTTCTTCAGTTAAGATGAAAGTTTACGGTAGACGTTTTTATGGACTTTTACAAAATATTAAAAAGAAAGTCAACACGTCTACAAGCAATGTAGACGTGTTGAATTGTCAGACCGTTAACTGGTTAGTTAAAAGATTATGTCGACGTTAATAAAGTGGATAAGTTAATTCTTTGTAAAAAGTTCTTTTATTTCTGAAGTGAAACAATTAATAAAAACAATTATTTTGAAAGAAAATTTTATTATCGGATGGAGACTGTCGACCAAAACTTCCCCACCATGAAGGAGGGGGGGACTTTACAACAACCTTAAGCTCCTTAGCAATGGCATTAATTGAATTCTAGGCTTCTTATCGTTAATTTTCTAAACCTTTCAGTGTTCTTATGCTATTAGAACCCTTAGCAGGGGTTTTGGCTATATAGATGCTGATTTTCAATATGAGACATTTAGAACGAAAATTAATATATATGATATACACAAGAAAGAGAGGGAAATTGAAAGAAATAGATATATATAGAAATATATAGAGAGAGAAAGAGACAGAGAGAGAGAGAGAGGGAGAGAGAGGCCCCCACTGGCTTGTTAGAAGATGTATATGTCGACGTTAATAAACTAGCTAAGTTAAAATTCCCTGTACTAAATTACTTTAATCTCTGAACTGTAAACAACTAATGAAAACAATGGCCGTGAAAGAAGAATTCAACTTTATTATCGGATGGAGACTGTCGACCAAAACTTCTCCAGCATGAAGGGGGGAATTATAAAACAACTTTAAGGTCCTTAGCAATCGCATCACTCCTTACCCCAGGAGTTTTATGTTTAGCTCTTGCTGTACGATCTCGTCAACGGCATCTGAGACATTTAGAACGAAAATTATGGTAAAAAAGTCAGGGTTTTTATTATACATAAAGACGGGTTTTCAGAAGTTTTTTATTTCTTATTTGAAACAGCAAGATTGCCTTATCGTAATATCCAGCACGCAAAGCCTGTCGGCCGGATCTGCAAAGACAAGAGCACACGTCGCGTTCAAAGACTTGCTTACCAGTCAGGAATCTCGTCTCGCGCGACTACAAAAACATGCTGAATAGAGGGAAAGCCACATAGAAAATATAATCACGAATTTAAAATGACTGAACCAAACAAACAACCCCGAGACTCTGAAGGACACTTATTTGAGATCAACCTCAGCCTGAAAATTTATACAAAAGCTAACCATTGTCATTATCAGACCGATTAGGGTTGCACTGAACATGGCCGGGGTGAGAACACCGACGGCCTGCTCCATTGAACCTATTCTTATCTCAATATTGGAGTACTATCATGAGACAGGCCATTAATGTCCGAGTGAAATGCTAATTTCAATGCCCTGTAAGAGGAGGGGTGAACTAAATGCGGAAACCTCCCAGAGCAAATCTGTTTTATTTTGGGGGGAATTTGCATTATTATAAAACGCTATTAGGGGAAATATTCCAAAAGTATTGTACGCTTCATCCACCAATGCTCCAAATGTGTTGGCCACCCTGACGAGATTTTGCAACTGTTAATATTCTATCTACATTGGAGAAATATCTCGAGTCTTCAATGTCTAAACCATTTAGACTTTTGAAATTAATTAGGAATTTCAGATCTTTAATTTCCCTCCATTAAATTTATGCCTTCTTTTCTTGAGCGTTCGAACCCGTCACACGTCTTTATGTTATAAATGAGTTTAGACTTTTTTTTAGGCATTCGCTGCAAAGTTTCTCAAATATAAGTTGATAAATGATTCCATTTTTTTTTTTTTTCAATAACTCTAAGAGTTCTTTAGGTGATTTTTCACTCATGCTAATTCTGGTGTTTCAAACTATGAATATATATATATATATATATATATATATATATATATATATATATATATATAGCCAGAGAAAATATTTAGGTTTTCACCTAAACGGATCGTCAGGGAAAGTTTGGCCAAACTTTCCCTGACGATCCGTTTAGGTGAAACCCAGGTAGGTTTGTCTGGCTCACTAGGTGTATCTAGGTCTGCTCTACGGTTGTATTGAGCTCTTTTGTTAGTTAGTTGTTACTCGTATCGGGGTTTTTTCTTTGGGCTTCAGACCTGCATCTGTGCGATTTTTTTTTCGGCAGAAGTTCATGTTTGTAGCTCTTTCTTTTTTAAAAACTTTTTTTTCCTCGAGATTGATTTGATTAGCAAATCAAAAATTCGAGGGTTTTTCGAAACGAGTCTAGTTATCTATATTTATATGTATATATATATATATATATATATATATATGGATTGATTTTGTGACCTAGGTTTCAAAGCTTTATATATATATATATATATATATATATATATATATATATATTTTATATACATAAACTATTCATATATATATATATATATATATATATGTGTGTGTGTGTGTGTGTGTGTGTGTATAAAGATGTATACACACACACATATAATCTCTATCTATAAAAGGCAGGATGTGTGAAATTGTGTGTGTGTAACGAAATAACGGCCGTAACGACGGATTTGCACCAAAATTTATAAAATCTCAAGGGAGGGCCAAGACCGACTTTGCATTTCATAACTCCCATCGATTTTTTTTTTTTTTTCATGCTTCTACGGCAGTTTTTCATGTAGTTTGCGGCCATTTTTTTTAAGAGTGAGAGCTGAGCTGACACGAATAAAATAGGAAGATTCTATTGGCCAGCGTGAGAGAAACATGACTGACACGAATGTTAAATGCTAGCATGCAAAAAATCGATAGCTGCATTCGTCACAAGTGGGAAAAATTTAAATCTGCATGGCACTTTACTCCAATTGGCTCAAGCTTGCTTAAACTCAACGTTGAATTCTGCAGAACTTTTTTGTTTATTCTTTTTTTCATTCAGTTTTTCCAGTTACAAGTCCTTTTTAAAGCTGATCGTTTTGTGTTCATTTTGTTTAGTTCTTTTTGAGCCACTGTTAACGTCTTCACCTGTGTTAAAAAAATGAGTTTAGACTTTTTTTTTTTTATTTGTTGAAGAGACTCGTGTAAAGTTCTTTTGTATTTTTGTTTTCGGGTTTTTTTTTGAGCTGAAAGAACTATTCTATAGTTATTTACCTAACGTATTTCTTTCCTATTTTTCAGTCAGTCGATGCCGGACGACCGTTTGTCGGATATATCAACTCGATTTTGTCACATCAAGTTCTATACGTCGAACCTATTTTAGGACCGACACACACACAAAAACACACACACACACACAGGACACACACACATAGGCTTATATTTGTACTAAATGGTCCTAAAAAGGTTCGACGTACAAAACGTTAGGAACTTGATATAAACATGTTATTATCGCAAGGCCAAAATGGTGAATGTTGAAAGACCGGTCTCTGTCTTAACATTAAAAAATACAATCACTGACCCACATTTTTACACCCCAAAAAATAATTCTTACTTATCTTTCTTACAACATTCACCATAATACCTCAGTGTCTCTATGAAGTCCTAACTAGTCCTCATATGTACAATTCTTTTTTGTTGGTTGGAAGGGAAAATAACATTTTAAAATCTGAACCTGTGTATTTTTAAAAAAAACTATCTGCAAGAAACTAAATAAAATAGTGTTAGTAATACCCCCCACACATACACACCAATGCTTAATTGCAACAGAAACATCACTTCACTGGATGAAATCAATGAGGGACTTTCATAATATAAAACACTCATTGGTCCAAACACTCACTCAAACAGACACTCACAACAAATACGAAAATTACACCGGAAACGAAAGGTGTCCTGCATTTACCAGAGAACTGAAAACTCTGCTCAGCTAAAACAGGGGAGAGAAGTGGAATTAAACTAAAGAAAATAGGGAGAGAAATAAAATGAACCAATGAGCACCTGCTACTCGGACAATGAATACCGAATGTTACTTTATAAGGAGAACTAATATCATTGATTCCAGCCCGATGTCCAGGGAGTGAAGAAAAGCGTAACTCGAGTCGAGATGGCTTCTTGATCAATCAATGTTTCTTCATAAGGAAACGACTAAGATTACTATTGCCATTGCCACTTTTAACAGTTCTTCGCTTAAAACAAATGTCCCGACTTAATACAGCTGTTGTAAATAGAGTTCAGGTAAATACAATCTGTTTAGTATCCAGATAAAAATGTTTATTTTGACAGAAAATCCAGATCTATCTTCGTCAACAGTGTTTACTAAAGAATGACAACATCCAACCAGAAATAGTTTTGTTTTTTTTTGCATTAATTTTGTATCTCATCTGATGCATATATTCCCTGTTTTTCAGATGGTTCCCGACTATCTATCTATCTATCTATCTATCTGACTGTCTGTCCGCCTCAGTCTATTCATATCAATCAATCAATCTTTGTCTTCTCATATTTATTTATTCATAGCTATATATTTCACACTGTTTATTGATATCTATCTATCCCGGCCTGTTCATTTTATCTATCTATCTATCTATCTATCCCAGCCTGTTCATTTTATCTATCTATCTCAGCCTGTTCATTTTATCTATCTATCTATATCTATCTATCTATCTATCTATCTATCTATCTATCTATCTATCTATCTTATCCAATCACTGTATAGCCTTACCATTTTCCCTCATTCGCTTTCCTTCCGAATAAAATGAAGGAAATGTCACAATCAAGCCTCAGGTGTTCTAACCGCGCGCTTTCTGGATGCGTAGAACATTAAACCTAACCTCGATTCAAACGTGGAGACACGTAGAGTTAAGTAAATATATATATATATATATATATAGATAGATATATATATATATATATTTTTTAGAAAAATTGCAACACAAGAAAAGGCGCCAGGAGAATTTCATCGTCAGGAACTTTTTTTTAAATCACAGATATAGAAAAAAAAATAGCTACAAAACTCCATTTCTTTGTTTCAATTTTTTCCCTTCTGTAATAACTGAACCGCCATTGGATTGCTCTTCATGTACTGGATAGATTTGCAGCGTTAAAAATACAAATGGTTATTTAATGTACCCTCCACTTTCTACTTGATTTGATTATTCTAAAATTGACCAAACATTTATCTTGTTCGTCATTTTGACTATTATGTAGTCTTTTAATAATAATTCCTCCTGCCAAGTATAGCAACAAATGCCACTAGGATTCAAGGGGTTACTTAGAAAGAGAGACGACAACTAAAAAAAACAGGATCCAAGACGGAAGATACCAATTAACGTTACATTTAATTTTTTCTTTTAAACCGGGAGAGAGTTTCACGAGTTAGAAGTACGAGAGAAGGAAAATTAGCATAAATAAGCGAATAAATTCAACGGTGACATTGTGAGACCTAACTGCCAATCAAGTTCTGCGACTAAATTTTGACTGCAAAAAAAGAAAACAAAAACAAAAGTGGTTGATGAGTGTTATAAAATATGAGAAAAAATTCTATTAAGCAAAGAGGACAATAAAAGAGGAATTAAGAAAGGGAAAAATAACGATTTTTTTTTTAATCATTTCACCCCAAGCATGGTCATAAAGCCACTAAAACGTAAAGGGTTCCTCAGTGTGAACTAAGAGAAAAGGAACACTATTGGGGAGAGAGAACAATAAAAGAACAGGAATTAAGAAGAGAGAAGATGACGATTGATATTGCATCTAAAAGTTTGAAGATCAAAGTTGACTGAGAAGCAAGAAGGTGGAAGAGAGTTCCACAAACAAGAAATGTGATAGAAGAAACTGTTCCAGCTTAATATTCCAAGACTATTTACATTCTTCAGACTATTATCCTCATCTTTGTCGCCATATTTATTACAACGTTTCGGCCGTTGTACGCTACGGCCTTCTTCAGGTGAGTGGAATATCGAACTGAACCCTTTACACTCATCCTCTTTGGCACCTGTCACTGGATCTAACCAACGCACAGTGGTAAAGACGTTGGTTAGATCCAGCGACAGGACCCAAAGAGAATGAGTTCAATACGTGGCCGTGGAGAAATTGGAGAGAGGAATTAACAGGAGATAACTGACATCCATTAAACATGGCACGTGGAACTAGAACAGTCTACCCCAGTGAACGAAATGAAGGGTTCAGTTCGATCAATGAAGAAGACCGGAGCGTACAACGGCCGAAACGTTGTAACAAATATGGCGACAAAGATGAGAACAATAGTCCGAATAATGTAAATAGTGTACATAATACCTTATCTCAGAAATATTGAGATAGCCATTTCAAATTTAAAATAATTAGACCTTTCTGCCAATCAGTACAGCGCTTAAATTCATAAATTCTAGGTACTATAGAGGAAAGTTCATCAAAACAATTACTATGATAGTATGTAGGTTAATTTGCAATAAAAGCCCACGGTAATGCAAATGTTCCATTATGGTGTGAAATAGCATGATTATTTCGAAAATGACATTAAAAGTTTAGGCTCTATTACCGTTTAGGAGTTATGATCAATGGAAGTTAGACTTCTTTCGCGTCGCGTCAACAGAACGACTGCCATTACTGGCTTTGTTTACATATGTTTTCTTCGAGAAGTAATGCGCAGAAGATTCACTTATCTTGATTACTGCGCAATGGGCGAAGTTTAAAATGAATGCGCGATTCCAAATATCGCAGTAAAAATGAAAAAAATAAAAACAAAATTAAAATTACGTAACTCAGATGATAAAAAGTATGTTTTCCTTTTTTTTTTCTTTTTTATTCAACGACTTTTTTAAAATTGTGTCGTGTAAGTTTCCTAAAAATCCGATAATTAAAATAAAATAGAAATTACGTACCTGAAAGGTAAAAAAAATGGTTTCTTTTTTTTCAACAATGTTTTATTTTTTCATCATTTTTTTTTTTTTTTGAGGGGGGGAGATTTACCCATAACATATTTAAAAGCACTCAACTGTTTCTATAACAAATTTAAACCAATTTAATAAAAAAAAAGAATTCGTTATTTTATAAAGCTTCACTTCTATAAAGAAACAATACTTTTAATTGGAAAAAGGGAATTTATACCACTGAAAAAAATTACTCATTTAAAGCTTCATTACAAAAAAGCAAGCATATTTTAAAATAACTTTCGCGAAAATTACGCAGTAATCAAAACGAGTAAGATAAGAAAAGCAGTAAAAAGGCCGTTAACTAAGTAAGCTTCCGCGCAATAATGCTCGAGGCAAATATATATAAACGACGGTAAAAATGGCGGCCAGACAACGCGAAAGAGATCGAACTTACATTGTCGATAAATCCTAAACGGTAATCGAGCACAAACTTCTATTGACATTTTCAAAATAATCAGACAATATCACGCCATAATGGAACATTTTCATTAGCGAGGGGCTTTTGGTGTTTATACTGCAAATTGACCAGTATTTATAGAAAAGGCAGACGGAAGCTACAATTACGTTAACGGGAAAGCGATGATTTTTGATGTGTTGTCCCCGTTTGAATTTAAGCGCAATACTCAAGGTCTCTTAAAATTAAAATTGTAACCCAAAGTTCTATGCTAACACTTTATTCTCTCACACTTCTCAATTGTGGAACCCCTGTTCTTTTATTGTTCTCTCTCCTCAATAATGTTATCTTTGGCTTACATTTTTTCACACTCAGTAACTCCCCCGTGTTAATGGCTTTATTGCTTTACTTGGGGTGAAATTATTTTAAAAAATATCCGTAGTTCGACAGATAGTTTTAGATATTATGTACACCGGCCAGTGTTTCTTTCCTCACTGTGCGTCTGTCTCGCTTGCACCTACCATACTCTATGAGAAGTTCTCCAAGTCCTATTTCCTCAATATAAGCGTTAGTAATTTCAGATCTTTCTAATTCTTTTTGCTTCCATTTTAAGGGCTTCCTCATTACGCACATTTTCAGTTCATTGCATTCTCAGTGTACTTCTGTAGAAGTGATGTCTGTTTACACACTCTGATAATTACCTGTCACAGAAATCCGTCCCTGCGCTTGTAGTATCTCAGCTATGACTAGCTTAGACCGGCTCTGACCAGTTTGGACAAGCTATGACCAGCTAAGATCAGCTTGAACCAACGGCTAGAATGAAAACACTCTAGTATCCACGTTAAAAAATGACCTTGTGTCACAACCTGACTGAGTTCGGCGGGTCAAGTAAATCTCTTATTCTGTAGAAGTACATCTATAATACTTGAAGTTTACTCTTCAAATCGGAAGAAATTTTTCAGCATTTTATCTGATCAATAATAAATTATTCAGTTCCCTAGATACCATTGCCCATCCAAACGTTTTTGATCTTAGTTTCCAGAATTTCAAGTCTGTTATAGTAATTAATAAATGTTTTCGTTCTGTTATCTCTCTTAAACCATGTTCGGCCGCCCATTTGCTTAAGCTTTCTAGGTAAGGCATGCATCGTTTTCCTCTGTCCTTCTTTCCTTCAGTCAGCCCTATGGGGAACCAGCATTCACTGCCATATAGGAGGACTGATATTACGTAACAGTTGAATACTCTTTTCTTTGTTTCTGTTGCTTCAAGTCTCTTCTTCATCTGTAAGGAAATTGTCCAGCATTCACTGCCATATAGGAGAACTGATATTACGTAACAGTTCAGTACACTTTTCTTTGTTTCTTTTGCTTCAAGTCTCTTCTTCATCTGTGAGGAGATTGTCCAGCATTCACTGCCATATAGGAGAACTGATATTACGTAACAGTTCAGTACTCTTTTCTTTGTTTTTGTTGCTTCAAGTCTCTTCTTCATCTGTGAGGAGATTGTCCAGCATTCACTGCCATATAGAAGGACTGATATTACGTAACAATTCAGTACTCTTTTCTTTCTTTCTATTGCTTCAAGTCTCTTCTTCATCTGTAAGGAGATTGTCCAGCATACACTGCCATATAGGAGGACTGATGTTTCTTAACAGTTCAATACTCTTTTCTTTGTTTCTGTTGCTTCGAGTCTTTTCTTCATCTGTGGGGACATTGTCCAGCATTCACTGCCATATAGGAGGACTGATATTACGTAACAATTCAGTACCCTTTTCTTTGTTTCTGTTGCTTCAAGTCTCTTCTTCATCTGTGAGGAGATTGTCCAGCATTCACTGCTATATAGGAGGACTGATATTACGTAACAGTTCAGTAGTATTTTCTTTGTTTCTGTTGCTTCAAGTCTCTTCTTCATCTGTGAGGAGATTGTCCAGCATATAGGAGGACTGATATTACGTAACAGTTCAATACTCTTTTCTTTGTTTCTGTTGCTTCAAGTCTTTTCTTCATCTGTGAGGAGATTGTCCAGTATTCACTGCCATATAGGAGGATTGATATTTAACAGTTCAGTACTCTTTTCTTTTGTTTCTGTTGCTTCAAGTCTCTTCTTCATCTGTGAGGAGATTGTCCAGCATTCACTGCCATATAGGAGGACTGATATTACATAACAGTTCATTACCCTTTTCTTTGTTTCTGTTGCTTCAAGTCTCTTCTTCATCTGTGAGGAGATTGTCCAGTATTCACTGCCATATAGGAGGATTGATATTGATAACAGTTCAGTATTTTTTCTTTTGTTTCTCTTGCTTCAAATCTCTTCTTCATCTGTGAGGAGATTGTTTGCCATATAGGAGGACTGATATTACGTAACAGTTCAGTATTCTTTTCTTTGTTTCTCTTGCTTCAAATCTCTTCTTCATCTGTGAGGAGATTGTCCAGCATTCACTGCCATATAGGAGGACTGATAACATTTCAGCACCCTTTTCATAGTTTCTAAATCAATTTTATTGTTTCTTAATACTTTCCTCATCTTATTGTAATCTCACCGGCTTTTACTTATATTCCTCAGGGAATATTGCTGATATTTCTATTTTCTATTAAATTTTATCTACATTTTTTTATTTGTTAGCGATGAAGTTCACAACGTACAGATGATTATCGAAGTAGCCATTTTCCTTAATATTCAGAAATATATTTGAAGTTTTCATCCTCTTTATTTTTGCCACTCTTTAAAGTTAAAACCTGATGTCGTCTCATACGGTTTCATTTATAATTAAGCCCTTTTTCTTTGACGTCAAAGTTTAAATATTTATAGTGATTACGATGAACCGTCTGCAGTTCATTTTCTCTTCTTATTTTTATTGTTATGACCAGTAAGGATAACATTTAATTTCCTTAAAGATTCGTTAAGTTGTTTACTTTAACGATATTTCAATCTTGTTGAGATATCGTCTTTTTAATATGTACACTTTTCTCTCGTTGGAACAACTAGAAATTCTTCCCATTATACACACATAGATAGATAGATAGATAGATAGATAGATAGATAGATAGATAGATAGATCGTCCTGGGTATGACGATAAACTAAGTCCAGCAGCAAGTCCTCTGATCAGGAAATTTTGAGGAGCGTGGAACCATCTCTTAATTACTGATGTTCCCAGGTCCACCCTGATCCTGGGTGGTAGCACCTGTTAGGGTCCCAGCTATGGGCAAATAGTTAACCCCCCAAAATCTGTGTAAAAATAGATTTTAATACCAGAAATACTTTGTAAAAAAACAGCTAAGACCAGGTTGAACCAACGGCTAGAATGAAAACACTCTAGTCTCCACGTTAAAAAATGACCTTGTGTCACAACCTGACTGAGTTCGGCGGGTCAATTAAATCTCTTATTCTGTAGAAGTACATCTATAATACTTGAAGTTTACTCTTCAAATCGGAAGAAATTTTTCAGCATTTTATCTGATCAATCATAAATTATTCAGTTCCCTAGATACCATTGCCCATCCAAACGTTTTTGATCTTAGTTCTCCAGAATTTCAAGTCTGTTATAGTAATTAACAAATGTTTCCGTTCTGTTATCTCTCTTAAACCATGTTCGGTCGTCCATTTGCTTAAGCTTTCTAGGTAAGGCATGCATCGTTTTCCTCTGTCCTTCTTTCCTTCAGTCAGCCCTATGGGGCTTCAGCATTCACTGCCATATAGGAGGACTGATATTACGTAACAGTTCAGTACACTTTTCTTTCTTTCTGTTGCTTCAAGTCTCTTCTTCATCTGTGAGGAGATTGTCCAGCATTCACTGCCATATAGGAGGACTGATATTACGTAACAGTTCAATACTCTTTTCGTTGTTTCTGTTGCTTCGAGTCTCTTCTTCATCTGTGAGGAGATTGTCCAGCATTCACTGCCATATAGGAGGACTGATTTACTTTGTACAGTTTTACTTTGTTTCAAGTTTCTCTTCTTCATCTGTGAGGAGATTGTCCAGCATTCACTGCCATATAGAAGGACTGATATTACGTAACACTTCAGTACTCCTTTCTTTCTTTCTGTTGCTTCAAGTCTCTTCTTCATCTGTGAAGAGATTGTCCAGCATTCACTGCCATATAGAAGGACTGATATTGCGTAACAGTTCAGTACTCTTTTCTTTGTTTTTGTTGCTTTATGTCTCTTCTTCATCTGTAATACTTTCCTCATCTTATTATAATCTCACCGGCTTTTACTTATATTCCTAAGGGAATATTGCTGATATTTCTATTTTCTATTTAAATTTTATCTACATTTTTTTTATTTGTTAGCGATGTAGTTCACAACGTACCGATGATTATCGAAGTAGCCATTTTCTTTAATATTCAGAAATATATTTGAAGTTTTCATCCTCTTTATTTTTGCCACTCTTTAAAGTTAAAACCTGATGTCGTCTCATACGGTTTCATTTATAATTAAGCCCTTTTTCTTTGACGTCAAAGTTTAAATATTTATAGTGATTACGATGAACCGTCTGCAGTTCGTTTTCTCTTCTTATTTTTATTGTTATGACCAGTTAGGATAACATTTAATTTCTCTAAAGATTCGTTAAGTTGTTTACTTTAACGATATTTCAATCTTGTTGAGATATCGTCTTTTTAATATGTACACTTTTCTCTCGTTGGAACAACTAGAAATTCTTCCCATTATACACACATATAGATAGATAGATAGATAGATAGATAGATAGATAGATAGATAGATAGATAGATAGATAAATCGTCCTGGGTATGACGATAAACTACGTCCAGCAGCAAGGCCTCTGATCAGGAAATTTTGAGGAGCGTGGAACCATCTCTTAATTACTGATGTTCCCAGGTCCACCCTGATCCGGGGTGGTAGCACCTGTTAGGGTCCCAGCTATGGGCAAATAGTTAACCCCCAAACTCTGTGTAAAAATAGATTTTAATACCAGAAATACTTTGTAAAAAAATTATTACCAGTAATAAATTTTAAAAGAAAATATCTCTTAAGAGCAATGCATTTTTGAAAAAATATTACCAATAAGGTTTTTTAAAAAATAAATATTACCAGCAATACATTTTTGAAAAAAAATTATTATGAGCAATATATTTTTGAGAAAACAAATTTTTACCAGCAATAAAAATGTTGTCGACATTAAATAACCCATTGAGGTTGATATGCCGTAAAACAAACCAAACCAAACCAGATAGATAGATAGATAGATAGATAGATAGATGTTACATTTATTTATAATTTAACAGATTAGTAGATAATGGTCAGGTTCAGACTTGACTCAAAAAAGTTAAACATGTATATGTTTTACACTTCTTCTTCTTCATCTTCTTCTCTTCCTTTTTATCTTTATATCCACCTCTTTCTTCTCCTCCTCCTCCTCCTTCTATTTCTTCTACTTCTTCTACTTCTTCTTCTTGTGCTCCTCCTCCTCCTCCTCTTTCTTTTTCTTCTTTGCCTTCTTCTTCTTCGCCATCCATTTACACCTGCTTATTTTTCGTCTTCTATATGCCGTGTCCCTTTAGGATGTAGACAAACATGGCTCTCCACAATTTCCTCTCCTTTGTAGCTTACTCATTTTTTATAATTTTGTTATCTCTCCAAAACATTCTATAAGTTTCTTTTAGGTTCAGTTTTGACGAGAACTTCTTCGTTGCTTACATATTCGGTTCATGGTATCGTCAACATCCTTCTGTAGAACCACATTTCTGTAGCTTCAAATCTCTTTTTCATCTGTGAGGAGATTCACTGCTATATAGGAGAAGTGATATTACGTAATATTTCAGTACTCTTTTCTTTGTTTCTGTTGCTTCAAGTCTCTTCTTAATCTGTGAGGAGATTGTCCAGCATTCACTGCCATATAGGAGGACTGATATTACGTAACAATTCAGTTCTCTTTTCTTTGTTTCTGTTGCTTCAAGTCTCTTCTCCATCTGTGTGGAGATTGTCCAGCATTCACTGCCATATAGGAAGACTTATATTACGTAACAATTCAGTACTTTTATTTCTGTTGCTTTAAGTCTCTTTCTCATCTGTGAGGAGATTGTCCAGCATTCACTGCCATATAGGAGGACTGATATTACGTAACAGTTCAGTACTCTTTTCTTTGTTTCTCTTGCTTCAAGTCTCTTCTTCATCTGTGAGGAGTTTGTCCAGCATTCACTGCCATATAGAAGGACTGATATTACGTAACAATTCAGTACTCTTTTCTTTGTTTCTGTTGCTTCAAGTTGTTAGACATTTTCATGACGGTCGTCCTCGAGTATTGAATCCAGAGGTCGGCAGTGAATATTTCGGAGACAGTAGGAAAGCGTACTTTAGGTTCGCAGTGGATATCACAGCAGAGTGTAGTTCATCCTTCTCCTGGTCGCCTTTGGTCCTTCCGGTAGGAGGAAACAAGATGGCCGCCTTTATACACGACGAATACAGTGTTGGGCGGCTTCTGATTGGTCAAACTTCCATTGGTCGACTATAAAGGGAAATAAGTCATTCTGACTCGCTCACTAGTTATACGCTTATATTAGCCTCTGTGGTTTTCCTTTTTTATGTGCGTATTACTTGGACGTCAGAGGACGTTTTTTCAAAGGGAAAAAGTAAGTGAGATTTTTGTTCCTTGCTCTTCTTTGTATTTGTTGTTAAAAAAAGAACTGTTTGTGTGGGATTACCCGACCGCTATGGCGGAGGGGACCCAAGAAAAAGATCCTTTGGCCACCACTTCAACGGCACCATCTGTTTGGGGGCCCAGCAGAAAGAACAAGGGTCCCGAATATTATGAAACGCAGAAGCAGCAATTAAAGGACTTCATCAAGAAGGATGAGCTGGTTCCGGTGCCTTCAGTCATGGAGACTGTAGCAACCAGAACAATTTCCTTTTTAACTGTGGATATTAAAACAAAAAAGTTCACAGGAGTGAATAGAGAACCAATGGAGGAAGCCCTAAAAACACTGAACATTGGGGCAAAGGTCCTGGCTCGCAGGTCGAAGGCGTGCTGGGACATCTTGTTGCCCACTGAGGAGGCAGCCAAAGCATTGGCTGGCTGCACCCTCACAACAAAGACTCTAAAGCTCCAGACGGAGTACATGGGCACAAGAAAGACTAGGATCTTGCTACATGATGTGCCCATGTACATTACCGAGGATCAAGTGGGCGGCTTTTTCGCGCATTATGGACCTGTGGAGGGGGTGTCGGCAGTCCGAAGCAAGGCGGGGATTGCCACTGGTGACTTGGAAGTCATGGTGACATTGAACCGCCATGGCTTCAAGGACATCTCCAACACAATTCTCTGCAAGGAGAGGAAGATCTACGTCGTGGTCGAAGGTCGCCGACCCTGTTGCTGGGTGTGTGGAGAGGCAGGACATCTGGCCAAGTTATGCCCAACTAAGAAGCCGGCCTCTAAGGAAAAACAGGCGCCAGTATCTACCCCGGTGGTGCCAGCCAAGGAGGGGAAAAAGACGGCTAACACTGAGTGGTCGGAGGTGGGGAGGAAGAAGACTAAAGGAGCAGCTACACCTCCCAAAAAGCAGCAGCCACAGCAACAGCAGTTGCAGGACAGCAGCAGCAACATCAGCAGAAGCAACAGCAGAAGCAACATCAGCAGAAGCCGCCTCAGCAGCAGCAGCAACATCAGCAGCAGCAACAGCAGTTGCCAGCAGCAGCAGCAACAGTTGCCTCAGCAGCAGCAAGCAACATCAGCAGAACAACAACAACAGCAACAGCAGAAGCAGAAGCAGAAAAACGCAGTAGCCTTGGAAGACCGGGAACAACAGCAGGAGGCGAAAAAAGCAAAACCTGCCAGTCCCAACAAAGAGGCAAACCAAAAGAACCTGCAGCAGCAACAGATGGAGGTAGAAGAAATGCCTCCGCCTAGTGCTTCCAAAGAGGAAGAGGCATCAAAACAAGATAGTACTGAGGTAGCAGGGTCCCAAGCCCTCCCGGCATCCCAGGACCAGGTGGAATCCCAAGTTGAGAGTTGTCCCTCTTCCCCTTCTAGGGTTTCATCACCCTCCCCTTCAACCTCTTCCGTTGCTTCGGTAACTACCCCACCTGGTACTTCCACCCCTTTGCCCACACCTTCGCCTGTCTCCCCTCTCCCAGATAAGAGAAAAAGAAAGAAGAGGAAATTCTTTCCTGGGCCGGACCTCATTTGTAAGGTGGACAGGAAGGAATTAGAAAGAGAAATGTCCTCACATAGAAGAGCGCGGCTAGGTCCGCTCTTTAAGTGTATATCTGTGGATGGGAAATCCACTGAGGATCCAAGGAATTTCCCAAAGGCGCTGGGTGTCACTACTTGTGTTAGGGACACGGGCGGGAACTTGAAAATTTGGTATTTTCTGGAGGAATGCAGAGAAGCATTCCCAGACATTAAGATCCTGGAGACAGGTACTCCAGATCTCAAAAAGTTTCGCACTTCTGTGCTGGGAGGGTCCCCGTTATTCTCCATCCCTCTGTATACAGGGCTGCAAAGCTAACTTTCCCCATGGACGTTGGCGGCATTGTCCCAGACGGTCGAATGACGACCGAATTAGGCACTGGTAGCCTGGGACATTCTGTCGGGGTCCTATCGCCCGCGGATTTCCGCCCCGTATGTGTGTAGGTTTTTGCTCTCACTTTTTTTTCTATTTGCAGGCTTAGAAAATGGAAACCAAGTTAGCGACTCTGAATGTGAGGGGCTTAAGGGATCGGGTTAAGGCTGCCCGCCTGCTCCGGGACCTTCTGTCCCTGGATGTGGATGTCGCCGCGATCGAAGAGACCCACTTTGTTTGCAGTGCCGATGCGTGTGTGCTGGACGATGACTTTGTTGTCTATTCAGCATATGGGGACCGGTTTGCCAGAGGAGTTTCTTTGCTAGTCAGACGGACTCTTGATGCGAAGGTGGACCTTGTGCATACCGATGCTGAGGGCCGGTTGATCGTGGCCGATATTGCCGTGAAAAGTGGTTCGTTCCGAGTCGTTGCGGTTTATGCGCCCAATGACCAGGAGGAGCGGGTCTCGTTTTTTTCGGCGGTTGGGGCCGTTCCTGGTGGATTCAACGCGCCTAGTTTTAATGGGGGACTGGAATGCCATCCTGGACCCCGAGTTAGACAGGGCGGGGTGCTAGTGGGAGAAGGGACGATCGTAGCCTGGTTGATCTGATCGACGATTATGGTCTCGTCGATAGATACCGGGTCGATCATCCTGGGGGGAAAATGTGGACGTGGGCTCTTAGTTGGCCTTCTGAAAAGGTGGTTAGCTACCTTGACAGAATGTTAGTTAGAAGAGCCGACATAGATCTACTAGATTGCCCTACGTTCCACTGGGTAGGCTATTCGGACCACAAACTCGTTTGTGCCCGTGTGGCGTTAGATCATAGGCCTAGAATGGCTGGTACTGGAAGTTCAATCTGTCTTTACTGGACAGGCGGGACTTCCAGGAGCAGCTAACTAGATTAGTGCAGCGGGAATTAGTGGGGGCGGTTATCGGGAATAAGTGGTGGGAACGCCTTAAGTGTAGGATTAGGTCTTTCACCACTGATTTCAGCAAACGGCTCGCTCTAGATAGAGCTGAAAAGGTGAAGACACTTAAAGCTAGTTACACCCGAGCGGTGGCTGGGTTGGATCCCCTAGAGATAGCCTTAGCTAGGTCGGCCCTGGATCGTTTGAATAGCGAGCGGTACATGTGCCAGGTAATTAGACATAAGCTAAGCAAGATGTCTTCCGAAGCTGTGAACTTGGGCGCAGATCTGCGCAGGGAAGAGGTCCGTCGAGGTGGCGATCGTTGCATTCGTGAAGTCAAATCCCCGGAGGCACACTCTTCGGGCCACTGACGACATGTGCGAGGCGTTTTGGCGCCATTTCGAGAACCGGTTTACCAAGGAGCCTGGTCTCCGTGAGGAGGAGTTTCGCAGCTATTTGGCTGACTTTCCTTGGCTTTTGCCGACTGAAGCGGCTAGCTGCGAGGGAGAGATTACGGAGGGCGAATTCTACGCGGTATTGAAGAAGGTCGGCAGAGGCAAGTCACCCGGTCTGGATGGTTTGCCCTATGAATTGTACTTGAGGCTGTCGCACATCTTTGTTCCGATTTTGACAGCAGTGTTCAACAACTGGTTTCGGTCGGGGTCCATCCCCAATCAGATCACCAGGGGTGTGATCACTCTGTTGAAAAAGGGCAAAGGTGGTGGGGGGAACCTAGATGATTATAGGCCCATAACTCTGCTAAACACAGAGTTAAAGATTATGGCCAAGATCCTGCAGGAGCGTTTGCAGTCAGTTGCCGAGTCTCTGTTGGGACCTGAGCAGACTTGTTCTGTGAGGGGCCGAACAATTCAGAGCAACCTGCATCTGATCCGCACGATCATAGAGGGTGTAAAAGACGACGAAGAAGCCGCGCTGATCAATTTGGATCAGTCCAAGGCATTTGATAGGGTTGACCATCGCTACCTTGCTACTGTCCTGCAGGCCGCTGGATTCGCACCCAACTTCTGCCGCTGGATTAGCCTCCTGTATCGCTCCCCAGTGCTGTGGTACAGGTGAACGGAAGGTTGTCGGACGCGTTCGTGCTGTCTAGGTCGGTTCGTCAGGGTTGTCCGCTGTCGCCTCTCCTTTATGCTTTGGCGTTGGAGCCTCTCCTTCGCCGGCTGAAGGACGAGACCGGCAGTCCGGCCCTACGTGGAATTGCCGTGCCTGGAGGGTCTCGAGCCAGGGTTTCCGCGTACGCCGATGACGTATCTGCTTTCGTGTCGTCCCGCAGCGACATTGAGGCGGTACAGAAGGCGCTTGATCGGTACGAGAAGGTGACAGGGGCCAAGATAAACCGCGACAAGTCGTCCGGCTTGCGGTTAGGTGCCTGGAAGGGGTCGATCTTCCGGGCCGCTTCGGTTGGACGGACGGTCCTGTCCGCATTCTTGGAGTGTGGTTTGGGCCCGACCACCAGCTGAGAAGAATTGGTCTGAAGTACGAGCAAAGGTCGATTCTGCCGGTCAGACTTGGAATCGACGGAGGTTGTCCGTGAAGGGCAGGGCGGAGGTGTGTGTTACATACATTTTCCCCTGATTCTTTATCGATTGTCCGTACTTCCTCTCTGTAAGGACCACAGGAAGGTGCTCGAGCGATCGCTATCCTCCATTTTATGGAGGGGACGCGGGAACAGGGTCGACAGACGAGTCTGCACCAAACGTCCGTGTCATGGGGGCTGGGAATGCCGCACCTTATGAGTCACATCCGTGCCTCTAGGTTGGCTTTCCTACGCCGCGCATTGATGGAGGAGGAGATCCGATTCTGGAGGGGATTGTTAGGGACGCCTTCCCTAGCCTTACTATCAGTCCCCCATCTCGAGGGTTGAGCGCCGTTGTAAACCCCGGGATGAATCGGATTTCATCCGCGAGTGTCGGTTGGCCTTGAGGGCCATTCCCCGGTCCAGTGACCTTTCACGGCCTAGGAAGGTCTTCTATCGTGAATTAGTGGAGGGTCGCGCGAAGGATAAACTACGTGATACGCTCGGCTTGTCGGAGGAGGAGTATCGCTCCTATTGGTCTTGGGCGCCAGCGGCGGATTACCTCAGTAACCCTGAGTTTTCGCTTACCTGGCGATTGGCTCGGAATCGGCTGCCTCTCAATGACAAGGCTTTCATATGGGGTTTGGCGGATTTGCCAGACTGTGAACGGTGTGGTCTTGGTTTAGAAGAAACGGCTGCGCACGCCTTCTACCATTGCCCCTGGTCCGCCCCTTATGGGACCATGTCGGCGAGCTGACGGCTCGTCTCGCTCCCCGAACAGCTTGTCTCCATGGATCGCGCATACGCGTGTGACAATGTGTCGCCCCCGTATTCCGGGATGAAACGAATGGTGTTTCTGATGCTGATGGCCACGGCTCGAATGGTGATTTGGACGACGCGAATGGAGGAAGTCTTGCGGGGCAACCGTCTTTCTTATCAGCATCTAATCCAATTCTTTGAGCATCAGCTCAAGATGAAGATTAGATCTGATAGAAAACGATTGCATTCGACAGTCTTTCAGCGAAAGGTGGGTAAAAGTAGCAAGCCTGGTTCGTGTGAACGGGGCTAGCCTTGATTTTCTTTTTAGGTCAACCTATAGCACATCGGGGTGGCTTCCTGTGGAACCCTCCCTTGGTTAGGGTTAGACAAGCTTCAGTGTACCTAGTTAATGTGAGTAAGTGTTGTTCCTGGCCTGTATCCCGGCTGCTCTTTGGTTATGGTCCAAGTCGAGATTCCCAACCTCCCCAGTTTGTTTTGGTCCCCCTTTTTCATCTCGACTGGGTCAGTTTTATATTACCCATTCCAGCATAATATTTTATCCTTTAAAAACTCCCTTAGCGAGAGTGCTTCTTGATTTTGTCCTCTGGGCAGAATACAGCGGCCTTTCTGTTTTGAGGGTTGGACGGTCCCTACTAACATATGTTATGTTTAGTTTGAATGTTGTGTTTATTTTAGTTTTTATTGGGTTCATTCTCCTCCCTCTCATTTTATCATTATTAGAATTTTATGTATAGCATTTTATGTATCATCAAAATTTTTGGATGGCATGGGGCGCGTTTTGTAGGTCCCCTTGAGAGAATCTGGTATTATGGTGCATGAAGGATTTTTGGTGATGGATGAGTTCTTGTGGTGAATGAGTAAATTGTAATGAATGAATGGGTCGTGAATCAGATTAGCTAGGTATAAGATAGTTAGTGAAGACCAGCCTCTACCCCCCCCCTTTTTCGGCCTTGTGCCACAATTATGTATTGATACATAATAAATCTTCTAGTTATACGCTTATATACCAAAAAACCGTAACACTAGTCTCTTCTTCAACTGTGAGGAGATTTTTCCAGCATTCACTAATGTTGCCATATAGGAGGACTGATATTCTTTAACAGTTCAGAAACTCTTTTCTTTGTTTCTATTGCTTCAAGTATTCTTCTTCATCTCTCAAGAATATTGTCCAGCATTCACTGCCATATAGGAGGACTGATATTGATAAAAAAAAATTCAGTATTTCTTTTCTTTGTTTCTGTTGCTTCAAGTCTCTTCTTCAACTGTGAGGAGATTCTCCAGCATTCACTGCCATATAGGAGGACTGATATTACGTAACAGTTCAGTACTCTTCCCTTTATTTCTAATTAAATTTTCCTGGTTATTATTATTTTTCTTGGCTTTTGGAAGGCATCTTTCGCCAACCCAATGCAACTTCTGATTTCGTTGTCACGTTTTCCGTCCTAAACACTTCTCTGATATTTAAACTGTTAAACTTGACTCATTTATATAGTATATATAGTCCTTTTTCTTCTACTACTCTGTCTTAGACTTGACGGCTATATAGGATGGAGCTGATTTTGAATATTGTCTTGATGTTTTATGCTGTTCAGTTCGAAATTTGGTGAAAGTTACTCGGATCAACAATCGCCTGAGGAAGTTCGGAGAACACAACGGCCGAAATATCGGTCCTAATCTGGCAACTCAGCTTTAGTCATTTTCCCACCTACGTAACGTAGCTTCCTTTTGCCTCTTCTGTAAAGATTTTCACTGCAATTATTTTGATGAGCTTTCCTCGTTGGTAGCTTGATTTTAGCGAATTTTAGCGCAGCACTGGATTGGCAGTTAGGTCTCATAATTTCTATGTTGAAATTGCTATATGTAACTATAGCGTCTGTACTAATTGTTTCTTGCACTTCTCTTTTGTGGAACTCCGTTTTTGCTTTCCTGTCGACGACGATCTTCACACATTTAAATGCAAACTTAATCGTCATCTTCTGTATTCTTGAACCCGTTCTTTTATTGTTCTATCCGTCCCTTTCGCTCCCATGGAGCCCTTGCATCATAGTCGTTTTTATTGCTTTACCTTGTGTGAAATTATTTTCTTGATCCCAGAAATGTAGACAGAAATAATAACGTTGTTTGAAATAATTATGGTTTCGGGCTAAGTAGATGTGACCGTCTGGAGTAGAATCATAGCCAGATATCATCATCTGTTCGAGAATTCTTTTCGGATTCTCCTGAGTCGTTCCCTCTACCCGCCTCTGTCAGACATCGCTGTCGGCAGGTCATCCAGCTGGCATCTAGAGTTATCTAGAAGTTGGTCAATGAGGCCTTCCAACCGATCTTTTGCCGCACAATGGGTTCCATAGGAATGTGTCAATCACAAGTCCTGGCCTACTTCTCCAGGAGTGACTAGCAAGCCGAAGCCTCCTCTCTCTCTTAGCGAAAAGAAGGAAGGTGTCCATATAGGCGTTTCTTTGATGGATGTTTCTTCCAGCTGATGTCTAATGCAACTCGTAACATCCTTGTGTATGTTTCGTCAAGTGACACTTCTTGGTGCTTCAAAAGTGTCCATGTCGTTGAGCCATAGCGCAAGACAGATTCTACCGTGGCCTTAAAGAAGTCCCTCTTAAGATTGTCAGAGAGGAAAGACTCAGACCATCTAGGACACCCCAGGCCTTGCCTTTTTCGGATTTTGATGTCTCTCTCCTTTGACTGAATATTGTTGCCGAAGTAAACAAATAGATGGACTTGATGTTACCGTTTTTCAACTTAATTTCTCTGTCTTTGTTGTAGTTGCCAAATTCTGTTTTGCCAGCATTAATCTATAGACCAATTTCGCTGTCTGTAGCTGATAAATTCAGTTTTGCCATCTATAGTTGTGGCGCACATAGATGTCATTAACCATCGAAAGGTTCAAATGACAGCAAAATACCTACATTCCCTAAATAGAGAAAATAAATTCAAAATTCTTTTTAACATATTGGGGGTAGCTGAATTGTAGTGAGTTTTTCCATTTCTGATTAATAAATACAGTCTTAATTTAATAACAATATCACTTGACTACTACAAATCAATACAGAATTTTAAAAGATTTAAAACTTTATAAATTCTTGTAATTAAAATTTTTAAAAAAAATAAAATCATTTCTCGTTAAAATTCATTATTATTGAATTTTCTTCATGATTTACATTATTCAGACTATCGTCCTCATCTTTGTCGCCATATTTATTACAACGTTTCGGCCGTTGTACGCTCCGGCCTTATTCAGTACGCCCCGGCCTTGGAATGTCGAACTGAACCCTTTATTTCACTTACTGGGGTAGACTGTTCTAGTTCCACGTTTAATGGATATCAGTTATCAGTTATCTCCTGTTAATTCCACTAACTATTGAACTTACACTCTTTGGGTCCTTTTACAGGATCTAACCAACGCCTTTATCCATTGTGCCATGTCCCCTTGAGTATATCTGTGTATGAATTTCTGGGCATTAAAAACCTAATGTCTCAGCAACCATTTTTACCAGTGCTCATATTGCAATTTTTGCAATTATCGTTCTCCCTTTTTTTTTTACCAGAGCTCATATTGCAACTTTTGTTGTTATTATTGCTTTTCTCTGGCACTCCTTATTACTGGTTCCCATATTGTATTTATTTCTATGCTTGTAATAAATATTGCGACAAAGATGAGGACAATAGTCCGAATAATGTAAATAGTGTGCATAATACCTCATCTCAGAAATATAGACAGATACTGAAAGGCCGAAACGTTGTAATGAATATGGCGACAAATATGAGAACAATAGTCCGAATAATGTAAATAGTGTACATAATACATCCTCTCAGAAATATAGACAGATACTGAAAGGCCGAAACGTTGTAATAAATATGGCTACAAAGATGAGGACAATAGTCCGAATAATGTAAATAGTGTACATAATACCTCATTTCAGAAATATAGACAGATACTGAAAGGCCGAAACATTGTAATAAATATGCCGACAAATATGAGTACAATAGTCCGAATAATGTAAATAATGTACATAATACCTCATCTCAGAAATATAGACAGATACTGAAAGGCCGAAACATTGTAATAAATATGCCGACCAATATGAGGACAATAGTCCGAATAATGTAAATAATGTACATAATACCTCATCTCAGAAATATAGACAGATACTGAAAAGCCGAAACATTGTAATAAATATTTGACAAATATGAGGACAATAGTCCGAATAATGTAAATAATGTACATAATACCTCATCTCAGAAATATAGACAGATACTAAATTTTCTTCTTAAGACAATAATGTCAATAATATATTTTATGCATAAATGCAATTAAAATCTTTTCTAATTAAATAATTTGTTTTGTTTTATTTTATGATTCAGAGGAGTTTTTATTTTTTTACTTATTTATCACAGCACACCCCTTTTCTACGAGTACATGACGAGAAGCTAAGATACTTATTTTATCAGTATATGAAAGGAAGGAAAACAATTGACTGTAGGCGCTAAGGTGTTAAAATCGTACTTATCAAGGAAGCATCCCCTCGGGAGTCGTTTCCACAAAGTAGCGGTTCTTGGGAAGAAACTACCCGAATGGAACTTTGTTCTTATTAACGAAATGCGAAATGAATGGAGATGACACACAGATCTTTTATCCACCCATTATCTTTAAAAAATATATCTTGCTGCACACGTGCTGATTTACCAATACTGTAAAAAGAATTGATCATAACAGGGTCCGGCGACTTTCGTCGGGACCAGCTGATCGAGATAGGACCCGGAATACTCATCTCATTAACCGGCTGCAAACTACAGAAGAAATAGATTAAACTGTTTTTGTTTTTATGTTAAACTGTAATTTGCTTCATATAAAATTTTAATGGGATTAACGTTATTTCTTTTCCTCGACGGTAATTTATTGATGAGTTTCAAAGAAACTCGTTAATCTCGATATCTCTATAGAGACGCTCTAACAATAAAATGAATGTTGATGAACGAAAAGTGTGTGTGTGCGTGCGTGTGTTTGTTGGACGTGCTAAAAATGTATTTTTGTGTGTGTGTGTTTGAAAGTTTTATCGTGAATAAATAATATTCTGTTTCGTTCAAACACAGACACACACACACACACAGACACACACACACACACACTACACATATATATATATATATATATATATATATATATATATATATATATATATATATATATTAAATATATAATAAATCCTTTGTATATGATCCAAGTGGATCCTATTTATATAAAATATTAAACCTGATCCACAAAAAGATCTCAATGTATTTATTATTACAGAGCAAAAATTAATACACAATAAAAATCACATCATATGGGGAATATCCTATTTCGGCAGACGGAGATATTTGTCAGCCTTATTCAACCCCAGTATAAACTGAGTTCATGTCAAAATAGAATTTTAACTGTGAAAGCTCAAAAAATAAATAAATAAAAACCCATCAAAAAACTAATACAGAATAAACTGAGATATAGATAGATAGATAGATAGATACGAACAAACTGAGATAGATAGATAGATAGATAGATAGATAGATAGATACGAACAAACTGAGATAGATAGATAGATAGATAGATAGATACGAACAAACTGAGATAGATGCGAACAAACTGAAATAGATAGATAGATACGAACAATAAGAGATAGTTAGATAGATACGAACAAACTGAGATAGATAGATAGATAGATAGATAGATAGATAGAAGAAATAGATGAGATAGATAGATAGATAGATAGATAGATAGATAGATACGAATACGAACAAACTGAGATAGATGCGAACAAATGAAATAGATAGATAATAGATAGATAGATAGATAGATAGATAGATACGAACAATCAGAGATAGATAGATAGATACGAACAAACTGAGATAGATAGATAGATAGATAGATACGAACAATCAGAGATAGATAGATAGATAGATAGATAGATAGATAGATAGATAGATAGATTTGCACAAACTATAATACATAGATAGATAGATATTTTTATTGAACATAACAAATGTATACAATGATACAAAATCTCTTCTAGAAATGAAACATACCCAACTCGATTCGGCCGTTCTGTCTCCTTTTTTTTCTGATTTTTCTCGTGTGCAAATCAAAAATGACCAAATCTGCGATCGCGTGAAACAATTTCTAAAATAACACAAACTGTCCGAAGATTAAAGCCGTCGACTCCATACGTTGATGTTGTCATGTCAAGGTCAGTTTATCAAATTCACACTCCTGCCTGCCAATGGGATTATCGTTGCTTGTCCTTCTGAACATCATTTATTGATGAGTTTACGAGAATCCCCTAAACCTCGACGTCCATAGAGATCATCTATCGATAAATGGATGTTGATGAACTAAACACAATATTAATCACGGACTATAACAACCAAGAAAACAACACACACAAACACACACACAAACACACACACACACACACACACACACACACACACACACATATATATATATATATATATATATATATATATATATATATGGTGCTGTTCAATAAAAGTGTCTCACCTTATCCTTTGAATTTAGGTCAACTTTCGTTTCATCGAAAAAGAGAACATTCTTCCAGTCTTCTACCGTGAAACTTTTGTAATAGTGGGCCCATTCAAGTCTCTTGGCTTTGTTGGCTTTGCTTATTAGCGGATTAAACCTTCGTGTACAAGATTTGTAGCCTTGTTCTAACAGCCAGCGACGGACTGTTGAAGAGTCAAGACTAACACCTTGCTCTTCGCTTAGACTGGCTGCAATTTCTTGGCTAGTTATAGTCCTATTCTTCGCAACTTCTCTCTTGATTACCCTGCCAGTTCTATCATCAATCTTTTTCTTTCGTCCCCTTGTTTCCTTCCTTCGAGCAGAAGTGGCATCATTATGTACCCTAAGCACTCGAGAGACAGTTGATTGCGAGGTTATAGCAATTTCTCTCGTAGACTTGCCTGCTTTTAAGATGGCAATAATAGATGCCTTAAGTGGTTCTGATGCGTGTGTGTACCCTTTCATCTGGTTAGTGACTTGAGTGGCTATTTCAAGCTGTTTTTATACTGTATGAAGCTTTATGGAATATTCTGGAATACTCTAGATTTAATTTAAGGTGTTCTAGAATTCTCTAGAATATTGTTCTGAGTGTATTGTAAAATAATTTTCAATATTTTTTCAAAAGCTCCTTAAATTTACCAGTTTAATCATTAGAATGCGATATCTGAGTCACTTTATTTTTGCACAGAGTTTTTTCCTGAATCTCATTTATATCCAAATTTATAATTATCAATAGAATACATTAGGGTGAATAAACTTTTTTCCTAGGTGGTCGGGAAGGGGTCTTTATATTAGTAAGATTAAAAATTATTTTAACCTCAAAAACAATAGACAAAAATATTTTTAGTAAAGAAAATCAGGTGAGTCAATTTTATCGAACCGAACTGTATATATATATCGTAAAGGTAATAAATACAAGTGGATCCTAGTAATATAAAATATTAAAACTGATCCACAAAAATATCTCAGTGTATTTATTATTACAGAGCAAAAAGTAATGCACTACAACATTCAGAATCATTTCGTATGGGAAATATGATTTTTTCGACAGACGAAAATATATGTCAATCTTATTCAACCCCGGTATAAACTGAGTTCGTTTCCTAAATAGAAATGTAACTGTGAAAGCTAAGAATAAATAAATAAAAGCCGTCGAAAAACGAATCCAGAACTTTTCCTTTATTTTTCACTGTTAAATTTCTTTTTCCGACACGGACTCAGTCTAAACCGTGGTTGAATAAGTCTGAAAAATATTTTCGTCAGTTGAAATAAGGTTTTTCCCTATATGATGTTATTTGGGATTTTATTTTAGATTTTATTATATATATATATATATATATATATATGAATATAGACAAAAGGAAAAATTATCTTAGACGACATGTTTCGGCCTCGGAGGGAGGCGTTATCAAGACAAATTTGAGGATTTTTATTTTGTATCATCTATTTATATACAAGAGCAAAATGTTATTGGTTTCTTTTTTAAATCAAGAAGATGAGTTTTCCTTTTGACTTTATTTCTATTGTCCTTTCACAAATATACTCTATCTGAAATTTTTATAATATATATATATACGAGAAAATATATATATATATATATATATATATATATATATATATTATTAAAATTGTTCAAATAGTGTATATATATATATATATATATATATATATATATATATATATATATATATATAAAACAATATATATATATTAATACTTTCTCTGTTTTCACTGTCATTGTGGTAATGTGTTACGTCATGATATAAGTGCGATTTTTCGCTTTTCAGCGTCTCGTATATGCACGAGTTTGTCGTTGCCTGAATTCTTCCATGTAAACATAAACAGACTATCATTATTGTGTTGTCCGTATATTGGTTAATATATTGTAATGTAATTGTCATCTTTGATAATGGCTTATGTATATGTTGAAAGCTTAGAGAGGATTCAAAAATATGTATCAATATTGAATATTTTTGTGTTATGCTATTTAAATTTATCAGACGATATGAAAAGAATTTACAAAAACTTGTCTGTATTATTTAATGAAACATGCATCAATAGATAGATAGATAGATAGATAGATAGATAGATAGATAATATTAGTGGTAAATATACACATACATATGGGTAAATATATAAATATATATACATAGGTGCATATATACATACATATATTTTTTTGAATAAAAAATTCCAAGAGGATAGAATCCAGGTAGAACTCAATGTCCAGGTCAGTGTGGATATGTAGATATATGTGTATGTGTGTACATGGGTATATATATGTGTGTATGTGAGTACACGCCTATGTGTATGTATATACGTGTATATGTTATTGTGTATGTGTTTATTCGCATGTGTTTTTGAACATAAAAATATAGGTCCTTGCTAGATTATAGATAATCGTTATATTTATTTTTTATATGTTTATATTTGATTTGTAACCTGTAATCGATATTAATTTTGTCAAATTTTCTCAATTACACAGCGGCCCTTTCAGTAAATGTCCTTCAATTTTAGTTTCCCCGCCCCATCCCTCCCCCCCACCTCTTCTTTCCTTTCCTTTCCCTTCCTCTTATTCTGATCTTTAACATTAGAT
Organism: Acanthosepion pharaonis; assembly: GCA_903632075.3. Classification (NCBI taxonomy): domain Eukaryota; kingdom Metazoa; phylum Mollusca; class Cephalopoda; order Sepiida; family Sepiidae; genus Acanthosepion; species Acanthosepion pharaonis. The sequence goes on from CAHIKZ030001719.1 coordinate 183,494, forward strand.
CGTCTATAGTGTGTGTATGTCACCACGAAATATATCGTTAATGTATTAGACAACATTCATATTTCCCACTTCCACTCACCTCTATAAAACTCTTCACTGTTAAGTTTTAATCTCCCACCTTCTCTCGTCTGTTACCCCTCTCTTTAGCTCTAATATACGTCTCACACTCTCATACTTACACTCTCTAAATTCTATTTTTATTGCCGGAGTTGTTTTTTTTTCTGTTTTCTTTTTTGAATTTGTAGGTCTGATGAATTGGATCGTATTTACGATTCCAATGGAATAAATTATGACCATGAAATATTAGTGTTTAAGCCTTTTTTTATATATATATATATATATATATATATATATATATATATATATATATATATATATATATATAGTTTCGGACTGTTCGAAAAACCTCTTCTGTAGCTCCAGTCATTAAGAACTCAGGAAAGGTACTAGACGCCCAAATCAATCTGAATTGGTCATGTATCGCACATCGCTGGGTTTTCTTTCAGATAAACAATATTGCTTCATCTTCTTTACGTCCATTGCTGATGTTTTAACGATTATTGAGGAAAGAGACTATTAAACTTTAGATATGAATAGCTAAGCTCTGGCTGTTGCCTTAGACACCACGAAAGAATTCAATAGGCTTTAGCATACTGTCTTTCTTCACAAATTGAAAGTTCATGCTAATTGTGGGCGAATTATTGAACTGATTCAGTCTTTCTTATCGAATCTGGAAATGAAAGTCGACTTGAAGGTCTTTCTGCAGTAAAGTAGGTGTCCCCGAGAGCTTGATCCTTGAACCTACGCTCACCTTACTGATGACATCTGTTCGGTCTCTATACTGATGACGCAACTATTAACTCCTTTCTTAATAGTAAGTTTGATCAGTCGGATAGGGTCAGGTTAGCAGCTGATCTCAAAATCTACTCTTAACTGGTAGTTACTTAAAACACTTCCAAAACGAAACTGCTCTCTATCAATCATGTAAGTGACCCCCTTCTTCTTCCTATCTGTATGGCTGATGCTAACCTCCCGAAGAGTGAGTCATTGCGCCTTATCAGGTTAGCATTTACTAAGTCTTCTACTAGGAATGTTGGTCGATAAATTTTCTCTCCTGAATCTATCTTACCGATTTACAGTCGACCATTCGTTCTTGCTTTGAATATTGCAACTACATCTGATCTAGTTCTGCTGCTATATACTTAAAGATTCTTGATAAAATAAAATAAAAAGAATCTGAAATGTTATTGGTCCTGACCTACCATCTCGGCTTCAAATATAGCTTCCCTTTGCCTTTTCTATAAATACTTTCATAGTAATTGTTCTGATGAACGTTCTTCTATATTACTTTCGTAGTAGGATCGTTCGTTTTCGACAGACCAATGCAAGTCTTGCCACGTGACGGGTGAGATTTTATTATCGAGTGGAACATACATTTGTATTTGTGTGCTTGAACAACTGTTAATATTACGTTAAGTTTAATCGTTAATTTTTCTTAGTTTTTTTTTTTTTTTTCTGTGAAAAGTTTAAATTTTCTTTTTCAGTTCTGACACCCACCGGCTCTAAATTTTTTTTTTTTTAAACACCTATTTACCACTGGACAATTGAATTATTTTTTAAATGTAAATTATACGGAATTTTCAGTTTTTCTTTTAATTTTTAATCTCCGTCCGACATTAATTTCATTTTATTTTTTTCTCGTATCTTTGTTTAATTTTCTGCTTGTTACTTCGTTTTTTTGTTTTGTTTTTTTTTTGTTTCTTTTGTTTTATTTTTTGTGTCCTAAGTAAACAATTTTTCTTGTTTTTTCTTTGCCTTTAATTCACGCCCAGTCGAAAGGCTTTTTAGTTTAGTTTCTATTTTAACTTTTCTTTTCTATTTGTTTATTGTTTGATGTGTTTTTTATTTCCTTTTCGTGTTACGTCGGCCATTTTGTTTAATTGCTAAGACATGTTATTTTTTACACGTGTCTGATTTTTAATTTTCCTTTTGTAGTGTTTCTTTTTCATAATTTGTTTTAGTTTGCTGTCCTAATTAAAAAAAAAAAAGAAAAACCTTTTTACGTTGTTGTAGTTTGAGTAATTTTTTTTCTTTTTTTAGTTTACACGTCAAGCGTTTTTTCGTCTATCTTTTTTCTTCTCGTTTCTACATTGTTAATTTTTTTTAATTTTTTCTTCCCTTTGTAGATGGACTTTGTTTAACTTGCGTATATTTTAAAGTTTTCTCGTTAAACCGTTTTTGATAAATTAGCTTGCGTTGGCCTTTTTATTTTTTCGTTTGTCTTGTTATTTTTTTTTCTTTTTGTGTATCTGTTTAAGATTCTTTTTGGTTTTTCTTTATTTCTGTAGTTTTAATTTTTTTCTTATTTATAGAATATCCCCTGTTTTCGTTTAAAAAAAAAAAAAAAAAGTACCCTCATACTGGAACTCCCCACCGAAGTACATTATGAACATGACGGAGTTCCTGGAGAGAGCCAAGAGCTACGGGTTTTCTTATTATGAGTCCTTAATAGAATTGCTGGATTTTGAAAAAAGAAATTTCACAATCTTTGTGGTCAGCAAGCGTTCGAACAAAATTGGCCGCTCCACAAAAGACACTATAATTAAATCCTTAACACAAAGAGTCATAAGAAGCAAGGGATATTTCATGTAGGTTGCGCTGTTACACACATCTGCCAAATGCGAGTACGCCTCCACTCGAGATCTTATAACAGAAGAACTCATACTAAAAACTGAATATGAGGGCAGGCGGAGGATCCTGTATCGGTATTTGAGGGGCACTCCACTCTCTTAAAGGAACACTTTGCTGCTTATCTGGCTCTCTCGACATGAACGGAGGATATAGTTACATGATTATCCTAGATCGCAAAGCCTTCATCTCCGTCCCAAACTGTCTGGATGTAGAGGGCCAGAAAATGCCGGACATTGTGACCGGCCGTAAACCAATTTGCCGGAAGTGTGGAGAGTGGTTACTTTTCCTCTTCCTGCCCACAGTTCCTGGAGTTCTGGCTCCTGCCGACACAAATCACCTTTTGTCTTAGTCTGTTTTATTTTTCCATCACGTCTCTAATGGACATGACAACGTCCATAAGCGGTGCGATAAAACCCTAAGAGGTATCAAAATGCCACACCATGTCAGTTGCTTATTAGGAACTCTTTTGAACATAAGCAAACCTGTCTAAAAATAGGGTTGTTTACGTTTGTTTTATCCTTAGTTTCTTCCATCAAGTTAACTTAACTAGGGAATGTATGTTTATTGGTCTATATTTCTGAGATGAGGTATTATGCATATCACTTACATTATTCGGACTATTGTCCTCATCTTTGTCGCCATATTTGTTACAACGTTTCGGCCGTTGTACGCTCCGGCCTTCTTCAGGTGGTTGGAATGTCTCACTGTGCCATGTTTAATGGATGTCAGTTATCTCCTGTTAATTTTCCCTCTGAAAGTTCTCCACTGCTTTAGCCAGGTATTGAACTCACACTCTTTGGGTCCTGTCACTGGATCTAAACAACGCCTTTATCCATTGTGCCATGTGTCCCCCAAGATTGGATAAAGGCGTTTGTCTATATTATAAGAAAAAAAATATATATATATATATATATATATATATATATATATATATATATATATATATATATATATATATATATATATATATATATATATATATATATATATATATATAAAAAAGGCTTAACCTGGACATTGAGTTCTATCCTCTTAGAATTTTATTCAAAAAAATATACATGTATTGTATTTATATATTTTGCATATATTATTATTATATTATTATATAATTATATTATTATTATATTATAATATTATTATTTATATATATATATATATATATATATATATATATATATATATATATTAAAAGTCAAAAAAGAATAAATAAAAATATACAAAATAAAAAATAAGCAAATAAATAAAAAATAGGTAAAAATTAATCTAAATAAATAAAATTAACAAATCGCTCCCGCTAAAATAACCGTAAGAACTAAAGAAATAAACATAAAATAGCAAAAACAAGTAAAAATAATCAATACAAATAAATAAATAAAATAATAAACAAATTAAAAACAGACCTCCGCCAAACTAGCAGAAGAGACTACGGCAATCAATCCAAAAATTGGACGAATAAATAGCTTTATCTCCCCAGACCAAAACAAACTATTAAAGAAGCGACCTAAACGATTCCTTTACTACGTTAATAAAATATCGAAAACCGAATAGAATAAATAAATATACAGAATAAAAAATGAAAATAAAAAACACGTAAAATAAATTAACCCAAATAAATATACAAGCCAATCCTGCCAAAATAACCGCCAGAATGGATTACCCACAATGCACCAATGATCAATATATATATAAATAGAGGAGGAAAATCCAACACTTGCTGCCTGACGATCGCGTCTAGCATGAAACAGCCTGTCACCTCTGAGTGTTGACTTCAATTTTCACTTTTATATTTATATTTACATACGCTCTATCTCTGATATTGAGCACTTTATCCCATAAATATAGCACACTTTAGAAATATATTTCTGTATATATATATATATATATATATATATATATATATATATATATATATATATATAAGGAAATAATCACACATAGAATCAATTAGTAATATTAATGGTATTATTGGCGACATCCATCGCTAATAATGTATAATGTATGCATTAAAAACTTGAAGACGAAATAATACTTTGTCGACCGATAGATGTTTTTTTGGAGTATTTGCTTATTGACCGTCTTCAAGATTTTGATTTTATAAAGAAAATATATGCCTGACGATGAATAAAGGATTATTCGAAAGTACTTGCATTTTAAAAAATATATAAACTGGAAACAACAGACAACAGTCTTATAGATGAGGATCACGTCACTCTATGGATTCACAGTATTTTAATGCATACATTATACACTACTAGTGATGGATGTCGCCAATAATAGCATTAATATTGCTTATTGATTCTATGTGTGATTATTTCTTTGTATATAAATTATATGCTGCCTAATGTTTTATGGTTATATATATATATATATATATATATGTATGTATGTATGTAGTATATTATTGGTATTTATTTTTCTAATTTCAGATCTATAAAAATTTCCATGAGTCGTCAAAAGAGAAAATCTGAAAAGAGAAAAAAAGTAACGTTACTGAGTGTTGGAAGGACAACATTACAAGCTGCGAAAATATTGAACGGTGATCAGCGAACAATGAAAACTAATGAGACAAAAAAACATTGGTAACATAAAGACGGAAAATAAAACAGGCTAAAAATGCTAAAAAAAAAGTTAAGAAAAATTCATACGGTTACATATGGCCAGCAAGAAAGTATTTGAAGAAGTCAAAGTTGCGAAAATAAACAGAGAGAAAAGATGAGAATACTTGACACACTGCAGACTTTCAGATCTTTCTGGAAATTGAAAATAAACTTAGTTGAAGTTTTATCCTTAAAAATCTAAGTTTGCAGACTAAATGTGACAGTTTAATTTCTATTGTTTTATCGACATCTTTGTCTTGTCTAAGAAGATCATTTGTTAAAGAATGTAGATGTCTAACTGTTCTTAAATATATTTTATTGCAATTATTAATACACACAATACTGACGGAATCTCTCTTCTTTTTGTAATGGGACTAATAACTTTGACGAATCTACTCTGACGAAGAATTATTTTAACTCAGTCAAGATAATATTATATTTAACTGAAGATACAATCTTCTGTAGAATGTATTGCAATTTGCAAAAAGGAATTAGTCGTTGAATTTCTTACGTATAAATGCATTCTTATTAAGTTACACTTTAATCGATAATTTTGAAAAAGTTTTTAAATTGCTGTAAATAATGGTTTCCATACAGCTTTTTGTTTAAATAAAATTAAGATCTTTTTGCATATATATGGACAATTATGAATATTACAGATTGTATCATTGTGTTAATGTCTTATTTTTTAGCAACATATTTTAATGTGCGTTTGGTCAGAGGAAGAAATGTTCAGCAAGGTGAAGTTGAAATGTATTACAATGGAAAATGGAATTCAATTTGTGGGTCATGGACTAGTAAAAATGCCGCTGTTGTTTGCCGAGAATTGGGCTACAAGTAAGTAGAATTCTAGGCAATTGTAAAGATCTGAAAATGATTTTAACTCAATCAAGCTAATGTTATATTTAACTGAAGAATGAAAGTTGGCTGACTGAATCGTTTTGATAAAACATCATAAAAATGATGATAATATATAATCATCGAATAGTTTATAATTTGCCTCATGTTCAGATTATATAATAAAATCCCAATACTTGACACACTGCAGACTTTCAGATCTTTTTGAAAGCGAAAAGAAAATTAGTCGAAGTTTTATCCTTAAAAATCTAAGTTTGCAGACTGAATGTCAGTTTAATTTCCATTGTTTTGTCGACATCTTTGACTTGTCTACTTAATTTTACTTTCTGGTCATGAAAACTGATATCTGAAGAATAATTTTTCATGATTAATCGAGAGCTACATTGGATGAACCTGAAGGCTGGTATAGAGGCCGTGTCATTCATGGAAATAATCAGTCAACAGGATTTAAGTGACCACAGAGAAGAGTTGGAGTATGGTTTTGAGCTAATATTATGGGCAGTAAAACTATAGATCTATCCAAAATTGATAAAGACGTCAAGATAAACTAATTTTGTAGACTTAATATCACACGGTATTCTTTCTATTGTTTTATCGACATCTTTGACTTGTCTACTTAGCTTTACATTCTGGTTAGATGTTACAGATTTCTATTCTTATGAATCAAAGATTTACTTGACTCCAACATAATGTCAGTTTTTGTAATGCAAATCAATATTTTCGCAATAGAATTCATATTAACCAAACAACGTTCGTGAATTTTCAAGGTTTCCTCAGATTTTTATGATAAATAGCCCAGATGAATTTGAGTTTATTATATTTATTTGTATTAGAAATGGAATAACGTATTTGGGCGAACGATATTTTAATGGTCTCAAAAGTTGATCATCATCATGTGATATTTGCATGGGTGTATATACAGTATATCACAGAGCAAGATCTTTAATATTACCTTCAAATATTACCCGATATTAACTTAACTAAAATTTAAGTAAAAGAGATTACCTATCTAGAAACAGTCACGAGTTAAATTCATGAACAAAATTCAAACGGATAGAGATGTCAACTTAATAAATAATTTTTTAAAGAGTTTAATAAAAGATTACTAGAAGTAAACTTATATTTTAAAATAAAATTTTGTATTTTCTATGAATATTTTTCTAATCGACTATTTCGTAGAAAATCCCCAAAATTTTAAAAATAATTTAAATCACTAACAAACATCAAATTAAATTATTTGTAGACAGTCTAGATACATTCAAATTTATATCAAACATTATAATCTTTATGAACCCCCAAAATAACACTTTCAAAGTAAAACAAAATAACAGCGTCTGTTTCTAGCCTTTTTTTTGACAAAGAAAATTAGTGACATCTTCTCTTCTCTCTTAACTTCCTTCTCTCTTTTTCTCTCTATGAGTTTTTTCTTCTCTACCTCTTCGATATCAATATATAACTTCCGTTAAGTTAACCGTTTAAATGTGTCAATATCTGCTAACTTACTCATGTCTTCTCTCTCCCCCCTTACTTCCTCACTTCGTTAATTTACATATGTTTAATACGGCCCGTCAAAAATGTGTAAATTTTCTTTTCATTTTTTGTTTGGAAGTAAAGTCTGATGATCCGCAATCCTTTCAAAAAGGCTGTGGTGAACTAATTTATTACATGGAACCTTAAAGTGGTTTGTTTTTATTTATATATATATATTAAGTCAAGTCAGTTTTAGGTGGGCAGTAACCCACCAAGCCTGCCTATTTCATGCGTTTTCATGATTAATCGATTCATTACATGGACTTACCTCAAGGCTGATCCCCCAAGGCTGTATTCATAGAAATAGTCAGATCAACAGGATTTAAAAGACCAAAGAGTTGTTTTATGGTTGGTTTTGTGCTAATATTATGGGTAGCAAAACTATAACTAATTTTATCAATTAATTTTTTTGTAGACTTAATATCACACAGTATTATTTCTGTTGTTTTATCGACATCTTATATTTGTCTACTTAGCTTTACAAAAATCTTCACTAAGTATAATATGTTACAAGATTTTTTCTTTTTGAGAATTCTTACAAAATATAAAATATTTGATTTAACTTTAAATAAACCTGCATTTAAAAAGCATTAAAACATTGAAAAATAGGAATCAATCAAATCATTTAAATTCGTTTCAAATAAATTGATATTTTGTCAAGGATTTTTCAGGTGTATTCTTATGAATCAAAGCTTAATAGATGATATTTGAACACTTTTTTTTTAGAAAAATCAATACTTTTTAGACAATCAAGTTAATATTAATGAAATAATTTTTCTTTTTGCAATTCTCATTTAAGGGCGACTATGCGAAGCTTTTCGTATTGAAAATTAAAAAAAAAAAGAAAAGAGACAGAAAATAAAAAGGATTTGGCAAAATGCAAATTAAAAACAGAAAATAAAATAATATTTATGGCCTATTTTTTCTTAATGCGACCACCAATTTAAAAAAAAGTGGATTTTTGTTTTGTTTATTTTTTATTGCAAAAAATTTAAATTGTTAAGATTTATTTTTGTAAGGTTTTATTTTTTTTTTACGCATTGAATCGCCATCTTTTGTGTTTTTATTTATATTTATAAGAGATATTGCTAATGGCATTTTTTATTTTGTTCTGATTTAGGAAAGTAAAGTTTTTAATGTAAACTTCTGTTTAAAAAAAGCTTTAAAATATATTTTGATCATTTAATTCTTGGTGTCATTTTTAAATTCTCTTTGTTAAATTTATTTTTGTAAAATCCATTGTCTTTTAGAAAATTTATAGTTGATTTCTTTTTCCCTTCAATGTCTTTCATTTTTTTTAAGAAGACGACTTTAAAAAAATAAAAAGAAACGAATTTTATCATAAATAAACTTATGCGAAATTAAGGTGATTCCTCTAATAGTACATTTATACACATCCCATTTCATGATAGTCGATTTATATAAAATTAAAATAATGATTTGAAACAATCACAAATTATGGAGAAACAAAAAAAACAAAAATTTTATAATATTGATGACATTTACAAATCTATAATTAATATTGTCATGTCACGTTGAAAAATTTATTGGAAAAATTTTGGAAAAATAACCAAGAAACAACATTATTTTTTTCGACATGGCGTAATAAATTTTACAAAGCCTTTGTCTTGAGTTTAGAAAATTTAATATTTAGATCTATTTTTTGTCAATGAAATCATTTTTTTCATTATAAATTTATCAGCCACAAAAAATTCCCAAAATTTTCAAATAAAAATTAAATCAAGAATAAATTTTTTTTTTTTCAATTTTGCAAAATATGGCAATTTTTTAGTTTAGAAAATTCACATAAGTTCCAGTTAGAGCAAAGATGATTTTTCAAAGGTTGAAGATTAAGGATAGAGATAGAAAAAGCATCTTGAATTTCAATTGATTTAAATTTTTTATTTTTAAGATTACAAAGTATATCCATTTTGTTTTTTACCATTTTTTTTTTTTTTGTTTTGAAAGTTATTTTCAACATTATTTTTCATCTTTTAGATCAATTTACCATTTTCCAATTTTTTTGTTTAAATTTCAAAAAACTACCATTGAAAAAAAAATGCAAAAACTTTACTCATTTAAAAATATTTCGATTCAAGATAGCTGAGAATTATTTTCTTATTAATAATGACACTTACATTAAATTAATTAAATTCATTTTTTTTTTTTTAAACCTTATAATTAGGAGTTTCCTAAATGTATGTGATGTGGTTTCTGATTATTTAGTTTCATTTATTTTCTTTGTTTTACAAAAACCATTAGCATCAAATTTCCAAAGGTCTGTCAAGGATGAATTTTTGCAAATTTAACGAAAATTAATTTTTTTTTAGCAAGATAATTCACATCCAAATGAGTTTATTTTAAATGTTTCAAATAAAAGATTTCAAATTTCTTTGGTTTATTTTTTTTTTGGATGGATTTTTAGAAACAAATTAAAAAACGAAAAAGGATGAAAATTACCAAGACTTTATATCAAATATATATATTTTTATTTTTCTCAAAAAAACTTTGAAAGAAAAATTAATTTGATCTTCCAAGACAGTCACAAATAATAGCACCTTTCCACAAGGTTCAAAGAAATTTTTTATATAAAAATCAATATATATTATATATATATATATTTATATATATATAATATTTAGTTTTGTTTAAAATATATAAATATATATATATTATATAAATATATAAATTATATAGATTCAATAAGATATGATGAATTTGGTTTCTTTTATTATATATATATATATATATATACTCAATATTTGAAAATTGCTGTTTTGTTATATAAATATATGATTCTGTTTGATTTATCATATATAATTATATATATATATATATATATATATATATATATTTCAATGAATTTCCTGTTCAAAAAGGTTCAAAGAAGGATGATTTATATAAAGACACTTTGAATTCTTTAAAAATTATTTTTTAATATTTTTATATATATATATATATTATATGTGATATCCATATATATATAGTTATTATAAATAAACTATAAAGTCATTTCAAGTGAATAATTTTTCCACTTTATCATATAATATATATTATTATGTGATTCTGTTGAAAAATCCAGTTATTTACAAGGTTCAATAGAAGGATATATTTATTTATATATAAATATATTATCATTATATACAAGGCAAAATTCAATAATTTTTTTATAATTTATTTATATATTTATTGATATTAAACTTGATATATTTTTTTTTTTTTGTTGCTGCTGTTTTGAATTCCTGTTTGATGTGGTTTATGTTATTTTGTACAGTTCTTTGTTTTGATTCTGTAGCACCATTCCACAAGGTTCAAAGAAGGATGATCTTTGCCAAGACACTTAGGCTTCATTATTTTTCTTTAGTTACATATGATATATATTTTAGTTGTAATTTGTTGAAATATCCTCAAGTGATGTGGTTTTGTTATTTAACATTTTTCTTTGTTTTTGATTCTAAATTAAAACCAGTCCACAAGGTTCAAAGAAGGATGATCTTTGCCAAGATATCAGGCTTCATTATTTTCTCTTTGACTTACATGTGATATCCATTTTAGTTGTTGCTGCTGTTGAAAGTTCCTCAAGTGATGTGGTTTCTGTTATTTGGTACAGTTCTTTGTTTGTGATTCTGTAGCACCAGTAAAAGGTTCAAAGAAGGATGATCTTTATTAAAGACATTCAGGCTTCATTATTTTCTCTTTGAATTACATGTGATATCCATTTTAGTTGTTGCTGCTGTTGAAAGTCCTCAAGTGATGTGGTTTCTGTTATTTGGTACAGTTCTTTGTTTGTGATTCTGTAGCACCAGTCCACAAGGTTCAAAGAAGGATGATCTTTCAATAATTTAAACTTCAAGAAATTGATATCCAGGCTTAAAATTATTTTCTCTTGAATCTTACATGTGATATCCATTTTTTTAGTTGTTGCTGCTGTTGAAATCCTCATTATTTTCTCTTTTGATTTATATGTTTTCTTTTATTTAATATCCTCAAATTCTTTGTAAAATGATTCTGTTTTTATTCACCAGTCCACAAGGTTCAAAGAAGAAAATGATTTTGCCAAGACACTCAATTTTCATTATTTTCTCTTTGAGTTACATGTGAAATCCATTTTAGTTGTTGCTGCTGTTGAAAGTCCTCAAGTGATGTGGTTTCTGTTATTTGGTACAGTTCTTTGTTTGTTTTGATTCTGTTTCACCAGTCCACAAGGTTCAAGAAGGATGATCTTTGCCAAGACACTCAGGCTTCATTATTTTCTCTTTGAGTTACATGTGATATCCATTTTAGTTGTTGCTGCTGTTGAAAGTCCTCAAGTGATGTGGTTTCTGTTATTTGGTACAGTTCTTTGTTTGTGATTCTGTAGCACCAGTCCAAAAGGTTCAAAGAAGGATGATCTTGAAACCTCAAGACAATTTCTGTTTTATTCATTATTTTCTCTTTCTGTTACATGTGATATCCATTTTAGTTGTTGCTGCTGTTGAAAGTCCTCAAGTGATGTGGTTTCTGTTATTTGGTACAGTTCTTTGTTTGTGATTCTGTAGCACCAGTCCACAAAGGTTGAAAGAAGGATGATCTTTGCCAAAATTGTTTTCAGGCTTCATTATTTTCTCTTTGAGTTACATGTGATATCCATTTTAGTTGTTGCTGCTGTTGAAAGTCCTCAAGTGATGTGGTTTCTGTTATTTGGTACAGTTCTTTGTTTGTGATTCTGTAGCACCAGTCCACAAGGTTCAAAAAAAAGGATGATCTTCAAATAGACACTCAGGCTTCATTATTTTCTCTTTGAGTTACATGTGATATCCATTTTAGTTGTTGCTGCTGTTGAAAGTCCTCAAGTGATGTGGTTTCTGTTATTTGGTACAGTTCTTTGTTTGTGATTCTGTAGCACCAGTCCACAAGGTTCAAAGAAGGATGATCTTTGCCAAGACACTCAGGCTTGTTATTATTTTCTCTTTGAGTTACACGTGATATCCATTTTTGTTGGTGCTGTTTTTCAAAAGTCCTCAAGTGATGTGGTTTCTGTTATTTGGTACAGTTCTTTGTTTGTGATTCTGTAGCAATTCCACAAGGTTCAAAGAAGGATTCTTTTTCAAATGAACACAACATGATTCTTTTAAGACATTTTTTTCTCTTTGATTTATTTAATGCCTTCCATTGATATCCATTTTAGAAATTCCAAAAGACTATTTGAAACATGTCCTCAATTATTTTTTTTCTGTTTTTGTAGAAAATGAATTTTTCTTTTTTGTGATATGTTTTAAGTACCTGCTCATCAAAAGGAAAAATGTGACATTTTCAAAAAATTTACAGTTCTTTGTGGCAAAAAGATTCTGTACCAACTTTCAACATTTTCAAAAAAGAAGGATGAATTGCAAGATATCCATTTTAGGAATATTACATTTGATATCCATTTATTTTCTCTTTGAAACTTCCTCAAGTGATGTGGTTTCTGTTATTTGGTACATTTAAAAATCTTTTGATTTTGCAAAAAATCTTTTAGGTTCAAAAAGGATGATAATTTGCCAAATCTTTGATGCTTCATTATTTTCTCTTTAGTTTGGATATCCATTTTAGTTTTGCTTTGTGATTCCTCAAGTGATGTGGTTTCTGTTATTTGGTACAGTTCTTTGTTTGTGATTCTGTATAAGTCCACAAGGTTCAAAAGAAGGATGATCTTTGCCAAGACACTCAGGCTTCATTATTTTTCTCTTTGAGTTACATGTGATATCCATTTTAGTTGTTACTGCATAAAATTTTTCCTCAAAGTGATGTGGTTTCTGTTATTTGGTACAGTTCTTTGTTTGTGATTCTGTAGCAGCATTCCACAAGGTTCAAAGAAGGATGATCTTTGCCAAGACACTCAGGTTTTTCATTTATTTTCTCTTTTGTTACATGTGATATCCATTTTAGTTGTTGCTTATTTGAATTATATAATTTCAAGTGATGTGGTTTCTGTTATTTGGTACAGTTCTTTGTTTTGATTCTGTAGCACCAGTCCACAAGGTTCAAAGAAGGATGATCTTTTAAGACACTCAGGCTTCATTATTTTCTCTTTGAGTTACATGTGATATCCATTTTTAGTTGTTGCTGCTGTTGAAAGTCCTCAAGTGATGTGGTTTCTGTTATTTGGTACAGTTCTTTGTTTGTGATTCTGTAGCAGCAGTCCACAAGGTTCAAGAAGGATGATCTTTGCCAAGACACTCAGGCTTCATTATTTTTCTCTTTGAGTTACATGTGATATCCATTTTAGTTGTTTGCTGCTGTTGAAAGTCCTCAAGTGATGTGGTTTCTGTTATTTGGTACAGTCAATTTTGTTTGTGATTCTGTAGCAGCAGTCCACAAGGTTCAAAGAAGGATGATCTTTGCCAAGACACTCAGGCTTCATTATTTTCTCTTTGATTTACATGTGATATCCATTTTAGTTGTTCTGCTGTTAAAAAGTCCTCAAGTGATGTGGTTTCTGTTATTTGGTACAGTTCTTTGTTTGTGATTCTGTAGCAGCAGTCCACAAGGTTCAAAGAAGGATGATCTTTGCCAAGACACTCAGGCTTCATTATTTAAAAATTTGAGTTACTAATGTGATATCCATTTTAGTTGTTGCTGCTGTTGAAAGTGCTGTTGCATGAAATTGTTTATTAAAGTTCTTTTGTTACCATTTTGGTTTGAAAACCAGTTGGTATGTTCAAAGAAAAAATTCGATTTTTTGTTTAGAAAAAATGTGGCTTCATTAGACAAAAATAATTTTGACTTTCATGTTATATCTTGATTTTAGATTATTTTTGCTATGGTACAAGTCCTAAAGTGATGAATTAACAATATTTTTCTGTTATTTTCTCTTACAGTTCTTTCAAAAATGTGATATTTTAGCAGCAGTCCACATTAAAATATCAATGATGATCTTTCTGGAAAAAGACACTCAGGCTTCATTATTTTCTCTTTGTGGTTTCCATTTTATTTCTGCTGCTGTTGAAAGTGTTGATGTTTTTGATTCTAAAACAATTTTTGTACAAGATTGGTTCTAAAGCAAAGATTATCATGTGTCCAAATCAAGGTTCAAAGAAAAAGGATGATCTTTGCCAAGACACTCAGGCTTCATTATTTTTCTCTTCATACTAATGATAGTGAAATATATCCATGATTTAGATCCATTTAGTTGTTGCTGATTTGTTGAAAGTCCTCAATTTTGATGTGGTTTCTGTTATTTGGTACAGTTCTTATTTTGTGATTCTGTAGCACCAGTTCCAAGGTTCAAAGAAGGATGATCTTTGCCAAGACACTCAGGCTTCATTATTTTCTCTTTGACTTACATGTGATATCCATTTTAGTTGTTGCTGCTGTTGAAAGTCCTCAAGTGATGTGGTTTCTGTTATTTGGTACAGTTCTTTGTTTGTGATTCTGTAGCACCAGTCCACAAGGTTCAAAGAAGGATGATCTTTGCCAAGACACTCAGGCTTCATTATTTTTCTCTTTGAGTTACATGTGATATCCATTTTAGTTGTTGCTGCTGTTGAAAGTCCTCAAGTGATGTGGTTTCTGTTATTTGGTACAGTTCTTTGTTTGTGATTCTGTAGCACCAGTCCACAAGGTTCAAAGAAGGATGATCTTTGCCAAGACACTCAGGCTTCATTATTTTCTCTTTGAGTTACATGTGATATCCATTTTAGTTGTTGCTGCTGTTGAAAGTCCTCAAGTGATGTGGTTTCTGTTATTTGGTACAGTTCTTTGTTTGTGATTCTGTAGCATCAGTCCACAAGGTTCAAAGAAGGATGATCTTTGCCAAGACACTCAGGCTTCATTATTTTCTCTTTGAGTTACATGTGATATCCATTTTAGTTGTTGCTGCTGTTGAAAGTCCTCAAGTGATGTGGTTTCTGTTATTTGGTACAGTTCTTTGTTTGTGATTCTGTAGCACCAGTCCACAAGGTTCAAAGAAGGATGATCTTTGCCAAGACACTCAGGCTTCATTATTTTCTCTTTGACTTACATGTGATATCCATTTTAGTTGTTGCTGCTGTTGAAAGTCCTCAAGTGATGTGGTTTCTGTTATTTGGTACAGTTCTTTGTTTGTGATTCTGTAGCACCAGTCCACAAGGTTCAAAGAAGGATGATCTTTGCCAAGACACTCAGGCTTCATTATTTTTCTCTTTGAGTTACATGTGATATCCATTTTAGTTGTTGCTGCTGTTGAAAGTCCTCAAGTGATGTGGTTTCTGTTATTTGGTACAGTTCTTTGTTTGTGATTCTGTAGCACCAGTCCACAAGGTTCAAAGAAGGATGATCTTTGCCAAGACACTCAGGCTTCATTATTTTCTCTTTGAGTTACATGTGATATCCATTTTAGTTGTTGCTGCTGTTGAAAGTCCTCAAGTGATGTGGTTTCTGTTATTTGGTACAGTTCTTTGTTTGTGATTCTGTAGCACCAGTCCACAAGGTTCAAAGAAGAATGATCTTTGCCAAGACACACAGGCTTCATTATTTTCTCTTTGAGTTACATGTGATATCCATTTTTTTAGTTGTTGCTGCTGTTGAAAGTCCTCAAGTGATGTGGTTTCTTTTATTTGGTACATTTCTTTGTTTGTGATTCTGTAGCACCAGTCCACAAGGTTCAAAGAAGGATGATCTTTGCCAAGACACTCAGGCTTCATTATTTTCTCTTTGACTTACATGTGCTATCCATTTTAGTTGTTGCTGCTGTTGAAAGTCCTCAAGTGATGTGGTTTCTGTTATTTGGTACAGTTCTTTGTTTGTGATTCTGTAGCACCAGTCAACAAGAATCAAATAACACACAGGGATTCAAGAACTCAATTGAGGATGTTATTTGGTATTTTCTTTGTTTGACTAGCACCAGTCCACAAGGTTGATATATTTTGGTTGTTGCTTCATTTGAAATATCTTTCCTCATTTGAATAATTTTAGTTATTATTTTGAAAGTCCTCAAGTGATGTGGTTTCTGTTATTTAAATTGTTTTATTTTTTCTGAAGAATTTATTTTGTTTATTTAACCAATTCTTATATCCACTACAACATCATGTTTTTAAGATGTGATTTTTGGAAGTTCATTTAATGTTTTTCATGTTTCTAATTTTTGATACACAGATGGGGTACTAGAAAATATGGTTATTATTTTAAACTTGAGAATCTATCAGATATAGTGTTGAACACAATTGTAGGGACAAGCAATGAAAAGGAGTTAATCTTTTTAAAATTTTAGGTTCTTTTCAAGAAGATCCCTTTGGTTTCCAACTCTATTTCTCTTTTTTTTTTTTCTTTCACCCTCTATTTTCCTTTTTTTCTTTCTCTGTCTCTTTTCTCATTTTTAATGTTCTTTTTTTCTTTTTATTTTCTTTACTCCAACTCTCTCTGTCACTAAATTTCACTACATCTTTGGTTACCTTCCATTTTTCTTTCATTCTTTTACTATCACCTCAAAAATTTTCTCTTCTCCCTCTATCTTTCCTTATTGCTGTCCTAATTTTTCTCTTTCTTTCCTTTATTTCTATCTATCCCTATCTCTCTAAATTTCTCTTTTCATTCTGTTTCTTCCTCTCCCTCTCTATTTCTTATTCTATGCCTTTCTCTTTTGTTCATCTCTATTCCTTGTTCTTTCTTGGACATTTCCAATTTCCCTTCATCATTATTCTTTCTTTTTTTTTCTTTTTTTATGTCTGCTTTTTTTTCCTTTTTTTCTTTCTCCCAACTATTTTTTTTATCTATCTTTTTTTCTTTTCTCTTTCCATCTACTTCTCTTTCTGTCTCTCCTTCTCTCTTTCTTTAACCAACTTCTTTTTCTTTTCTTTTTCTTTATCTCTACTTCTCTATCTTACTCTCTCTTGTCTTCTTTCTTTTCCACCTATCTTTTTCGTCCTCTTTTTCTCTTCTTTCACTTTACCTTTTCAATTTCTCTCTCTCCCTCCTTTTGCTTCTCCTTTTTTTTGCTCTGTCTTTCTCTCGTCCCCACCCCCATACCCAAAAAACTTTTTTGCTTGTTTGCATAAAAAATGAATTCCCATTTCCTGGAGAACATCTTTTGTTGCAAAAATTCTCCGCTTCATAATCAGCAAGTTCCAATCGTTGTGATTTTTGCATCGTTCTTTTACATAAATATACAGCTGAAAAGAAAGAAAGAAATCCACAAAATAAAATTAAAAAAGCAGAAAATTCCAGGTTATCTACAGAATAAGTCACATTTTAAAGTAAGTTCGATTTGCAGACATTTTTTGAGAAAGTTATTTTCCTACACATTTAACAGGAATTAATATCCTCAATTATTATATGATGCAAAATCTAAAATAATTCACAAGAAAAACTGAGTTCTAATCATAAGTATGATGTAATCAAGAGAGATGCAAAAAGTTTGAAAACTTTTGGCCAGATAAACAAAAGTTATTTACTAATCTCCTTTATTTTTAACCGACATCTACAAAAAGGGATTGGTCTTGCTATTACTTATAAAAGCAATTTGCTACTAATTTTGGTATCTTGTGAAATACACACTGTGGCAGGAAAATCTCTCATTAGATCCGACATACTTTAGACTGACTTGTGAGTGCATTGTTGATTGAGCAAAAGTTGGATGGTGTCTTATAAATGCAAATCTATCTCATACTCTTGTAAAATTTATATCTGCACAGTTTTGTATCCTAACATAAACAAAGCAATTTCTAAAGAAGTAATGGATTTTTATTTATTTATCTGACAGATTTTATTACTTAAACATTATTTTTAGTGGATACTCATATTTGAGTAGATGTTCCATTTATTTATTATACAGTATATTAATTTATTTTCATCTACTGGCCTAAATATTTAACAAATTTTATTAAAGAAAAACATCAACTCTCTGGCAGGATTTTTAACCTGTGTCCCCCTGAACAGAAGAAACTTTTCATTAGATTCAGCATGTTTTAGACCCTCTCAGCCATGAAGTGTATTGATGATCAAGAATATATGAATAGTGCCTTTAAACATAAACCTTTCCCAGACTCTCAAAATTTATGTATCTGTTCAGTTTCGTATCTTGATATAAACAAAACAATTTCTAAAGAAGTGATGGATTTTTTTTTTTATTGCTATGACATATTTTCTTACTCAAATATTATTTTAGCAGATACCCCTATTTGAGTATATTTATTTTCATCTACTGGCCAGAATATCTGATTAAAGAATAATATGTGTCCTTCAACAGGATCTGAAGCTGAACAGATATGAATGTTTTGAGAGTCAGAGAAAGATTTGCATTTATGAGGCACTATTTAATGTGATTAAAGGGTGGCTGAAACAACATTCAAAATTATCCTGATCTTTTGGTTATATGGTCATGTATTTGTCAAGTTGAGAATTTCCAAACATCACTTGTAAAGAAATCAATTTCATGTAAAATTCATGCACCCCATGAAAAATTTTATTTCTAAATCATAAAATTTAATTTTTTGACCCCCAAATTTTATTTTTCTTAAATCTGTATCATAAAGGAAAGTGTCTTCTTGCACCAACTCTTAGTGAGAATATCAAATTCTTCTGTTGGGGAGCCAACATACACTTTGTAAACTCTAGTCCTCTGAAGTCCTAAGTTTGAAGACGTTTTCTCCAAAAAATATGCATACATCTATATTATGAAAATTGACCTGTCACACACTGTCTGCATGTGAGTTTGCCTGCATATACATAACATTGATTGATTCATTTTTTACAACTTATCAACCCATTGCATGTTATTTAAAGCCAGAAAATACTTTTTAGATTGTAAGAAATTTTTTTGGAAAATAATGATTTAGTGATACAAGTCTTACTAATTAACCCATATCTGGTTAAAAAGAGGTGGATTTATACCTTGCCCAAAAGAATTTGCACATAAGTATATATAACAAACCCAACTAAAATCAGAATTTAGCTCTCTGATAAACAATTCCAAGCCAAATTTACAGCATTTGGTATTTCCAAGTGGTCACCCATCTAAGTACTGACTAGGCTCAACACTGCTTAACACATTTTGAACAATTTAATCAGTTGCTAGGTCTACTGCAAGGAAAGTTGGTTTACTGTGTCATGCCAGACAATTTTTTTGATATGGTTCGATTCTTGACTGTCAGATCAAGAATCGAACCAGTTTTTATAACATTTGGACACCCACACAACTTCACATGGTTACACTTTTCTTCTAATTTGTCACTTACACAAGTTCTTGTGGACACGCCTCTTCTGCCATGTGCCCACGCAACTTCATTTTCTTCTAGCATGCACCCATGCAAGCATGTATTTTACAATTGGGACACCTGTGCACCCTGTTTATTTTAGCCACTGGATGCATTTCCTGTTTATGCTATCACCCATTTCAATTTCTGCTCATGCACTGATGTATCAGAAGTAAGGACAAAGGTCTTTCCCCAAGTGATATCCAACAGAATTAGGGAAATTTATTCCAAGCAAGAAGAAACAGACTACTTAATATTTTCTAATGAATTTAATATTTTAACTGGACAAACAATTTAGATTTGAAATTGATTCATTGGTGAATGACATCTACGATAAAAATGTCTTCTCTTGCAATGGTAAAAATGTTGTCTTTTAAAGTTATAATGCTTCAAAACTCTGAAATGCACTGAAAGCAACACACCATTTGACAGAAAGAGAATAAATTCATTAAAGATACTGTTTCGTACCAAACGTTTATTATTCATAGTTTGGAAATATGTTATTATTTTCTAAACACCCTAATAGAAAAGATGATAAATCAATTCAGATGCAGTTTCTAACCATTTAACAAGAGTTCTGCCATGGTGTGAATAGAAGAGATAAACTTATGTTGCAAATGGAACTTGTCCGTATATAAAAAAGCTGGTAGTAATATAATTGTTTATGTGTTAATGATGCTGATTGTCTTATTCTACTGATGTAAGACACAGACAAAATTTAGCCTTACAAAAATTTAAAAAAAAAAATGAAAAAATAAGAAAGGCTTACTTACCATAATCAGTATTTTCAGGCTCTCCAGACGTGAAGGCCCAAAAACATGGAGTCTAAAAAAGACAAGGATGGAAACAAAAAGGTTAATAATTGACAAACTTTCTCAAGAGAAAGGCATCTATATTCAAAGTTTGATGTCAGTTTCTTTCTTCCATTTACTGAAATCAAATCACATAATAATTATCAATGTGTATTTATTAATATATTTCCTGTCCCATGCATTGTGGGAAGGGATAAATTAATAAGTTAATAAATTTATAAGTGACTAGCAGTAGAGCCCGGCATTGCCTGGGGATGTAACAGTAAGAAATAGATCAAGTATCGACCATCATAAAGACTGAAAAATAAAATTGACAAAGATTATTGTTTAAGGTTGACGGACACGCATATCTTAATTTTTTTTTTATTTTTTTCAAACCCAAACTCAAACAAAAAAAAATGCTTTGTTTTCAATCGTTATGAGTCTACCGATTGAATAGAATTTTATTATAAACACTTGTCTTGTAAATGGAATTTTTAAAGCATTCTGAATGTAAAATACATAAGACAATAAGAAACACTACCTGCCAAAAAAAAAAAGTGAAGTTTTGTTGAAATCAAAATTAAAATAGAAATCTCTTCCGATGATGTCGGAATACTGGGTTTGATCAATTGGTTCTTATATCTTCAACTGTCTTGAATTTCTTCCCGTTTCATAAAGGCAAATCAAAAATGATTTCAAAACGATGGAACAGTTCTAAAAAACAGTTCGATAAATCCATTCTTACTTGATCTATTAAAAAATCCAAGCTTGAAATCTTCCACGTTATAAAGTATAAATAAATTCAGGTTTGTATTTCCAGTAATTTTTGATGTATCTCAAGCAAATGATGAATATGGGTATAAATCTTTGAAAAAATAAAAATACGACAGTATGAAAGAAAATACAGAAAAAAAAAAATCTGAATTTATGTAGTATTAATGTTAAAATAAAGTCGACGTCAGACGTTTCGGTCTATTAAAGACCATCTTCATGGACATTTTCATTTAAACATAATGAACATTATAACTTATAAAAATATATATAATCAAACAAAGGAATGTATATGGAAAGAATGTCAGGCCAAAGAACAAATAGGAAACGTTTATCAATCTAACATTATTTTATTAAAGCTTTAATAAAATTAAAACATGCAAGATGATCACTTTTAAATAAACAGCAGAATTTTTAGTGATGAATATAGAATCAAATATGGATGGTCCTGATGGCTGGGATAGGGGATGGGAATTTCTTTTGTGAAAATAGTCAACCAGACACGAAGGGAAAGATGTGGAGGGTACTAATTTGGGCTAATAATGTAGACACTAAAATAATGAATTTCATTTTAGGTAATGGTTAAATCAGAACTTGATTAAAAGAATAAACAACAGACAAAAAGTGTTCAACCAGAAGGCAAATTTAAAGCGATAAATTGAAGAAATCAGATTTGAGTTATCGATACTAGATGAGATTTCAAGAAATTCAAATGTTTCAACACAGAACAGCAAGGAAATCAAGCAAATGAAATTCCACAAATCATGGAAATACTTAAACAAAAACCATAATTAAAGGCACATAGAAGAAGACGATATGAAAAGCGTTGTAGGTTCTGTCGACAAAATGAGATATTTCAAACGGACCTCATGAAGTTTTAGACAGAAATTGAAAAAGTAGTTATAGAAGTAAAAACAACATCATTTATTGAAGAAGTAAAAACATTTTGACAGAATATTTGGAACAACCTATATGAATATAACCCCAATGCAAAGTGGATCAAACGAAAGTATGGAAGAATGAAGGATTAACTTGTGCAAGAATTGAAAAATATAACCAAGAATAATAATAATAATATTAGGCAAGCTCTAACAAAATCCCCAAAATGGAAATCCCCAGTAAATGATAAGGTACCCAACTTTTGGCTCTATTATCTGTTATCAATCCATAAGATTCTTGCGCAAACTTTCTCAATGCTAATTAATAACACAATTAAAAGGTATTTCCTACCAAAAATGGATGAAACAGATAATCCAAAAATTATAGGCCATTAATATTAAGCGAATGGGCATCAAAACGAGAAAGCTTCTTACTTAAATTTACATACATCATCCTAAAACTGACGTTGATCCTCTGAATGTACCCAGATCCGAAGGAGGCAGAGGATTAGTTCAACTAGAACTGTCCTACAAAACTACAACAATTGGCCTCCAAAGATACTTGGAAACTACAGAAGACTGGATGATAAGATGTGTCAAAGAAAGTAGTAAGCGTCATAACGTAAGCCAACAAATTCAAAATGGAGTTTCAAATGGGCGCAGAAATACAAGTAAAGCGCAATACACCGGCTGAAGCTGCAAAATACTTTAAAAAAAGAAAGCAAAGACAAAAGCAACCGACCAGATACAGAAACAATGGCAAGATAAACCTCTTCATGGCCAATACTCTACCCGTACCAAACAAGCTGACGTAGACAAAACCCGTACCCATCAGTGGCTACGTAGTGCAGGGTTGAAAGCTGAAACGGAAGGTTTTATCCTTGCTGCATAGGACCAATGCTTGTTAACTAGAAATTATCAAGCACATATACAATATATATTTAGCGCTTTTACAGATAATAAAAATAAACTCATTCCAATCAATTTAAATTCAGTTTGCATTAAAGCTAATATTTTGCTTACAGGAAATTTTAAATTTAATTTATTGGCTTGAAATTAAAAGTAAAATACAAGCCTTAAGAAAAATCTTTAATTTTAAAAAATGTGTTTTGAATTTTAGACATAGCTTTTCTTTGAAGGTACCTACTTTATAGTATGTAATAAATAAGCAATTTCAAACATTTGCGATATTTGAATCATTATCAATGATTCAGATTGGAATTATTTTCATGTAATTGTTAACAAACAGAATCTATAAAGTTTGTTGTTTCATGGACTCAATAAAAATCATTTCACCTCAAGCATATTGATAAAATATGTAACTAATTAACACAAAGGGGGTAGACCAGTGTGAAAGAATATGAGAAAAAAAACGTTATTAAGGAGAAATGTCAGCAAAAATCAGAAATTAAAGAGACTGAATTCCATTGCAATAATATTTTTGTTGATAGGAAAACAAGGTTCTGGAATAGAAGAGCAAGAGAAAAAACTGTTAACATAGAAATTAGGATTATTCTAGCAATTTCAGACTAAAATGATGAGAAGAATATTTTGCCAATTTAGTACAGCATTTAAATTAAGTTATTAATAATGTTCAGTGTTTAGAAATAAAAAATTAAAATTATATTTTGGAGGCAGGAAATGTTAGTTCCAGGAATATAAAATGTTATTTCTCTTTATAGGATTGTTTTCAGACAAATTTAAATGGAAGTACTATAAAACAGTATAAAAATATGATTCCCGATCCAATTGATTAAAATGAACTTTTGATTCCAAATCAAAAGACAACAATGACAATAAATATTGCTGAGAAAATCCTACCAGAATGAATTTTTAAATTTCGACAGTTATATAAATAAATGTAAGTACTTACAATTATATATATAAGGGAAGGTTTGAGGCCATATAATACAGAATGTTTGGCATCTGCTGAAAATGAAAAATTTAACTCAGTTTTTTGAGGGTTGGACCAACCAGATGAAGCATATAAATTAATAATAATATTTAATTTAATAATAATGCAGTTAAATGTATAAATTGGGGAAAAAACAAAAGAAGATAGATCAAGTAAAAACCATCATAAAGACTGAAAATAAAATTGATAAAGATTATTGTTTAAGATTGACGGACACGCTTAATAAGTTTTTATTTTTTGTTTTTG
This sequence comes from Acanthosepion pharaonis, assembly GCA_903632075.3. NCBI lineage: Eukaryota > Metazoa > Mollusca > Cephalopoda > Sepiida > Sepiidae > Acanthosepion > Acanthosepion pharaonis. Next base: position 207,962 of record CAHIKZ030001719.1, read on the forward strand.
ATTTTTTTTTTAAAATAATGGTCAAACCCAAACTCAAAACATTTTTTCAATTTTCAATGGTTTAAAAATGAATAATCTAATGAAAATTGAAAAAAAAAATTGAAGAAAATTCCAAGAAAACAATTGATTCTTGTAAATGGAAAATTTTCAAAAAAGCTGAAATTCTGAAAGAAAACAAAATAATAATATAAAAAAAATATATACATAAAAAATATATATAAGAAACTTTGATGAAAGATTTTGTTTAAAATTTTAAAAAATAAATATGGAATGAAAAAACAAAATATTTGAAATCGATATTGAAAATAATAGGAAATCCGATAAAAAATGAAAGGAAAAGAAAAAATATTTGATTCTTATTAAAAAAATTGGAATAAATTTACATTAAAAACTAAAAATAATAATCACATAATACGGTGATATTTTATTTTATAGTTGTCCCAATAATATTCATACTGATTTTTATAAAATTTATTCAAAATTATATAAATATTTTTATAAATATATGTAAAATTATCATTGATAAAGATAAAATAAAATTAAATAAATAATTTTTCAAAAATCCACAATTTTTTTTTTAAATTTTTAATAATATAAATTTTCAGGCGCTAGAATATATAAAATGTAAATCATTGAAGGCAAAGGCAAATTACATGGTTAAAAGGAGAAAAGATGGACCCAAAAAATTTTGTTGATTCTTAATCTAAATTTCCAAAAAAAAAATATATGAAAAATATAAACAAGGATAATAATAAAAGCATGAATATAATAATACGGTTAATAAATTGATGAAAAACACATTTGTATATCAATACACAACCTGGGTTTTGAAAAATATAACAGTAAAATCATTTTTAATAATAAAATAACATTGTCATAATGGAAAAAATAATTTTGACCAAGAGTCAATAAACTTTGTTGCAAAGAATTTTAAAAATTCGAAATCAAAGTTTTCCCCATTTAAAATTTGAAATCTCAAAATATTTTAAATGATTTTAATGGCTTGTTTATCCAGATGATTATTTGGCATATAACTATCATCATTATATATCATAATCAATAGTATTTGCTCGAATCATAATATGTTGGGATTTTTACATTATTTGTCTTTTCAAAAAAGCTGATCATTTTATAGTTGCACAATTGTTTTAACCAATCAATAAGCTCAAAATATTCAATGCTTTATAAGGACTAGATTTTCGTTTTAACATATAACCTTTTTGGGTATTTAAATCCATTTTTCCTGTATTTTAGAAGATGAAAGAAATAACCTTATTTTCTTGAAAGAAACAAAACAAAAGTTTAAGAAGAAGATGTTTTATTTTATAGCAAAATTGTTTATTAAATGGAAGGAACTTTTCAATATTGTTCCATATGCAATTTTTTAACGTTTACAAGTATTGTTTTTGGGACATAATGAAAAACCGTCAAGGCCTTCAGAAAAAGAAAAATTCTTCCGAAATAATTTACCTTATTTTAATTCAAAAGATTTTTTTTTTTTTGATTTTATCTAAAAATTTCTTATTAAACGATGGCGAGACTAAAAAAATGAAGTATTTTAATAGCTTTATTACCAGATTCCGATCGTAGAAAACCAAATTTAATGAAAAACATGATAAAGAATGATTAGGCTTTAAAAAAACTCTTTGGACTGGAAATAATATTGTGGCCTTTGAAATAAAATGAATACTTATTATATAAATTATTTTAGCTTGAATTTTATCAAGGTTTTAAAATTTTATTAAACCAATTAAAAAAAAACCAGAATTTTTATTCAAAAAACAATATTTCTTGTTCAATAAGATAAAATGAATTATTAAACAGCAAATTATTTGGAAAATATTTCAGATTTTAATTATAAAAATCTAAACATTTTAACACATTTTTTTTTTTAATCAAATTTGAACAAAATTTTTTTTCATCAATTTATTGTTTCTGTCTTTCACAATTTTGTTCAGTTATCAAAAATTTTTTTTAAATTTCTTTATTTTCCAGGTTTTTTTTTGTCATTTTTGATTATTAACATATTATTCTTTTACAGGTATCTCACAATTGTTTACCATTATTTTTATATTATTATTTTTTTTATTTCCTTTGATTTCTGGTGTTTACACATTTCTTTCCGGGTCCCGCCCAGGGACCTAAGGTTAGAAATGGCATCATGACACTTTCCACTGACAAAAAAAAAAATTACATAGATAAAGCCCTTCGTAAAGTGTGGGCTGTACTTGTCAGAACAATTTTTTGTATTTCTTTGAGGCATGGACTTCCAGGAATCCCTTCAATTAGTCTACTGGAATCTTTTCCAACCAGTCCTAGGGCTCCAACTACAACAGGGATTGTTGATGTTCCCATATGCCACATTTTTGAGATTTCTATTTCAAGGTCCTTGTATTTTGACAGCTTTTTGAATATCTTCAAAGATACATTGCAGTCAGCAGGGACTGCCATATCAATAAGGAGGCACTTTTTTTGTTTGTGGTCTTTAATAACAATGTCTGGGCGGTTGGCTTTGATTGTTCTGTCAGTGTGTATTTGTAGTCCCATAGAATTGTAACAGGTCCTATCTCCGTAACCGGGTCTGGGTGGTGTTCATACCAGTTTCTTTCAGTTTCCTTCCCATAGAAGTTGCATATTTTCCAGTGCAGATATTGGCCCACTCTGTCATGCCGGGTTTTATATTCAGTGGGTGCCAATATCGTGCAACCTGATACAAGATGATCAATCGTTTCTGGATATTTATCACAGAATCTGCATTTTGGGCTAACACAATATTTTTTAGTATATGTGCTTGATAATTTCTAGTTAACAAGCATTGGTCCTGTGCAGCAAGGATAAAACCTTCAGTTTCAGCTTTCAACCCTGCACTACGTAGCCACTGATGGGTACGGGTTTTGTCTACATCAGCTTGTTTGGTACGGGCCATTATTGGCCATGAAGCGGTTTATCTTGCCATTGTTTCTGTATCTGGTCGGTTGCATTTGTCTTTTTTTTTTTTTTTAGGTATTTTGCAGTTTCAACCGGTATTATTTGCTTTTTTATTTTAATACGCCCATTTGAAATTCCATTTTGAATTTGTTTTTTTTTTTTTTATTTTTAAAATTTTTTAACTTTTACTTTCATGTTTTTTAAAAAAAATACCATCATATCTAAAAATTTCTGTATTTGAATTTTCCAAATATCTTAAAAGAGGCCAATTTGTTGTAGTTTGTTGGACAGTTCTAGTTGAACTAATCCTCTGCCTCCTTCGGATCTGGGCACATACAGACGATCAACATCAGCATTTTTGGGATGATGCATTTTTCGAAACAGTAGTTTTTTTTCTTGTTTTGGCGTCCATTCGCTTAATTTCAAATTATGGTCCAGTTAGGATGACATAAAACTGTGAATGCACCACAGGGACAGCCAATGTGTTTATGAATGATATTCTGTTTTTTTAGTTTAGCTTTAAATAGTACAAAAACATAAACGTCTTAGTAATTTTATTTTCTTATTTTTCCTTCATTTGGGCTTGTTCTTATTCCATCTCCTTTCTAATTCCTATATAATTATAAGATTCATCATTTTCCAGTTCAGAATCTTTTATGACAATTAATATAAATATTTTTTTTTGAAATTTAAAAAAATTATTTTTATTTAATTTTTATTTGTTTAAGAAGAAAAAGAGTTCTGAAAAAGAAGAATATTTTTAAAAATTCAAAAATGAAAAAAAAAAAAAAACAATTTTTTGGGAAATTTTTTTTTTTAAATTCAAAAATTAAAATTTATTCAAAAAAATATTTTTATTTTTTTAAATTTCAGAATTTATTGAAAGAAAACAATTTAAATATAAATTTATTTCAACATTATGACAATAAAATCTGTATTGAAGAAGGGGAATTTTTTAAAACATTATTATTATTCATTTGTTTTTTATTTTAAATTTTTTTTTTTTTTTTTTTTAAAAAATTGGGGAATGTTTTTGAAAATAAAATCAGACTACATTTTGAAAAATCACTTTCTATTTAAATTGTAAAATGCCTTAAAAAAAATTAATTTTAAATTGAATTTTAATAAATTATGGAAAAATTTATAAAATTAAAATAGTATGGATAATCATTGAATTCGAAAAATATAAATTTTTTCATATATTTGAATTTGATAAAATTCCTTTATTAAAAAAAAAAAAAAAACTAAAAAAATTTTCTACGTAATTTGATAAAAATATATATATTTATATTTAAAATTTTTTAAGGACCAAAATAAATTTCAATCCTTTGATTTTAACACAGAAAAAAAAAAAAAATTTATCTGTCTATACGTTCAAAGTTCCAAAATAATACAAAAATCAAAATGATTGAAAATCAGAATCATTTTATTTTGATATTGAAATATTTCCAAAAAAAAGGTAATTTTTATTTTGAATCAATCTTTATCAATAAATTGCAAAAATTGGAATTATTATGTAATAAATATAAATTTTTTTCATTTCTTGAAAAATCTTTGAAAATTATTTTAAAGAAAAAAATTCTTCAGTATGGACTTTGCATTAAAATCATGAAATGTTTTTTTAAAAGTTATTTTTTATTTTTAAAATTTTATTAAATATTTTAGATTTATATATATAAATATTAAACGTATTTGAATTTTTGAAAACAAAAAAATTTATGTTTGTTTATCGGACTATTTTTTCTTATTTGTTTTTCCTTAAAAAAAATTTTTAAGATTTCCCCAGAAAAAAAAAAAAATTTTGGAAATTTCATTTTTTCTATTAAAACTTTTGAAGAATGAAATATTTTTAAATTATACTAAATTTTTTAATTATTTAAAAAAATATTAAAATATATATAACATTAAATAAAATTATTCTTTTTCATTTAAAATTTTGGGAAAAGATTTGATTGAATGACAGAATAAGAAAAGTATAATTAATTCATATTATGTTTTTGATTCAAATAAAATCAGAAAAAACATTTTACAATCAATTGCAGAAAATTTAGAGTTGTAATTGTAGAAGAAACACAGAAGGATTAAAAAAAAACATCAATTTCAGATGTATATTGCCTAAAATTGATATTAAAGATCTATAAACATATTTATAATAAAAAAAAAGATGGTTTTAAAACAGAAAGTTTGGATTTAATTCAAACAATTAAATGATGAACAGTCATAATTTCCCAAATTAAAAGATATTTAAAAAAAATTACCTACATTTTCAAAACGATAAAAGAAAAATTAGGAAATGAAACTGATAAATATTTTTATACCTTTTATATAAATAAATTTAAAATTAAAAATTTAAAAAGAATTTAAATATTTTCATTATAATAAGATTTTTAAAATTTATATTTTATTTATATTAATATTATTAGAAATTATATCGTTTTGATTTTTAAAGAATTGTCTGAAAATGTTTCGACAGGAGTTTGATAATTTATTATATCAAATGACAAATTACTTTCCTAAAATTAAAATTCCATAAAAAATATATATTTCCCTTTTTAAACAAAATTAAAAATATGAAAAATTTTTGATAGTTTATACTTTTCGAATATCAACATTGATATTTTAGTTTTGAATCTTGTAAAAAAATGATTTATAATTATAAAAAAAATTGTAAAGAAAAAATAAATTAAAAATAAATAAATTATTATAATATTTTATCTCTCTATTTAAACAGAGAGAACTGTAATTTTAAAGAAGGCTAGACGATTTATAAAAGGATACTAACAGTTGCCTGAGAAAATTTCTATTTTTAGAATTAGTGGTTAAAAAAAAACGCCCAAATTATTTCTTCTAGGTGAATTATTGCTGATTCATTTTTTTAATTCGAAAAAAATATTCTATTCACTGACCAATCAGAGACGTTGTCTCACGACCTCATGAATTTTGAAACTACGGCCTGTATCTGGGGGTCTACTTATATAAAGCAACTGGCTAACAAATAAGGGCAGAAAGTCATCAGATTTCAAAGCAGAAAAAAAGTTTCGAAGGAAAAGGTTACCATAAATGAACCACAAATACGAACGGACACTAAAATTTTAAACAGAAACCAAATTAAGGGCCCAGGAGGAAAATTCATTTGACGTGTTTCCTGAGGATAATTTTTAAAGGAAATGAAACCTTAAACTGAACTTTTCCATAAAATATAAAAGTCTCCGAGACATCAGTCTTTCCAAATTTTTCTAAGCTCCCTTCGTGCTGATAAATTCTTTTCGTTGACAATTATTTTGATGTTACTTTTGAATATTTTGATTTTGGATTATTATATCATTGTTTTGCATTCTTAAATTTGAATTAATTTAAAAAATTGTAATATTTTATTTCAAATAAATCTTGTATATATTAGAATTATTAAATTTAAAAATGTTTATTTTATTCTGTTTTAAAATTTCGGAGTTACCTCCTCGTTAATTCCCAAATTTCACTAATTTAAAATTCTACTATAAATAAATATAATATACTTATTGCCTCGATGATTTTTTCCCTCAGGCCTCGTTTTTGCATTCCATTCGCGTGGATTGATTGAGGTAATTTTTTCTCTTCTTTCTTCATAAAAAGCGAACACTGCTACTATGTGAGCTATTCTCATAAAAAAGAATTTTCCCATTTTGGGGGATAAATAATGAATATACAAACATACACGTACGTACGAACATTTACCAAAAATACGAACATTTACCAAATAAAAACACAAATGTTCACACAAAAAACAAATGTTAACTGTCTATGATTTTTGATTAATCTGTTGTTAAACATATATTATTTATATATATATATATATATATATATGTGTATATGTGTATGTGTGTGTTTGTTGTGTGTGTTTTGTGTGTGTCGGAGGACGAATATTTTCTGTAATAATTTTCTCGGACATTCAGGCTGGTAAATGGTGTTTAATACTGTTTATTATAAAACAGAGCATATTTAAATATTAATTTTTTTAAAAAGAACGTATAAACAAAAAAATGTCTTAAAATAATTTTCGAACTTTGTATTTTTTATAATGTGTGTATATTTATATATATATATATATTAATAATATGCAAAAATAATAATTTAATAATGTCGTTTTTTAACGTTCAAAAAACGATTATTATATTATTTTAAATACAATTTTATATATATATATATATATATATATATATATATATATATATATATAAAAGAATGTATAAACATAAAAATGTTTTAAAATAATTGTCGGACTTTGTCTATTTCATAATGTGTGACGTCATTGGTTTACATTCGATACGCCATGAGCAGATATGAATGTACGTCAGAGATTCATGGAAGATTGAAGTTTAAATACAGTAAATTCGACTTTTCTAACCGAACGCTCCTCTGTGGCCGAATCGATAAAGACACATCAAGCTAAACGGTGGTTCCGTATAGGATACAGGTTCGAATCCTGTCGGAGGACGAATTTTTTCTGTGAACATTTCTCGGACATTCAAGCCGGTAAATGTTGTTTAATACTGTTTATTATAAACAGAGCATTTACTTAAATATAAAAAGATTGTATAACATAAAAATGTCTTTATATATATATATCGGTCTTGTTTGTCTTTTTTCATTTTCGGTTGGACACAACTAGAGTTCGCCATTTTTCTTGTAGCTAGACCTTCTTCTAGCAGGAAATTTAAACGTACGTATTTTCTTTTCATCTTCACTCCCCATTCCTCGACAGTATCTTTTTGAATATGTACTGTATCAAATGTTTGATCTTTTAAACTTCACGTCGTTTGTTTCCGCCTTGTTTAACATTAAGAAATGCACTAACTTTTCCATTTAATCCCTACAAAGTAAATTATTATATATTGCAAAAAAAATTCATACTGCTGCTACACTGAGAATTTCCAATGATGTCAATTATTCGAAATGGTCCTGGAAGGCACAAGAGTCCTGAAAATACTAGCGAATTCGCCAGCATGAAGATAGCAAATGCATAAAGTGTATTGTTTTATAAAAGATAACTTCTATGTTTGTATAATCTTTCACTTAATTTGCTAGAGGTTTCGCGTCCTGGGTAAGACGTTAAACTACATCTGGTAGCATGATCAGAATCAGAGCGTAGAACCAACTCCTAATTGCTGGTGTCTCCAGGTCCACTCTGACCCAGGGTGGTAGCACCTGTCAGGGTCCTAGCTATGAGTTAACCCCCTCAACCAAAAAGGTTGAAGACAGTATAAAAGTATAAAAACAGGTTTTAATACCAGAAATACTTTTTTGTGAAATTTTTTTTTACCAGCAATGCATTTTATAAAAAAAAAAATATTACCAGCAATACATTTTTGAAAAAAATATTAACAACAATATATTTTTGCCAAATAAATATGTCACCAGCAATAAAACTCTTGTCGGCATTAAATAACCCATTGAGGTTGATATGCCGTAAAACAAACCAAACCAAATCCTAAAGGTTTCATCTATGTATTCCTTGGGGCAATTATTACAGGTAATAGAGTAAATTCCTCCTGCAAGTTTTAACTTATTATTTTATTGTTTTCATTAATTAAGTCTTTTTATTGTTTGAGTAGAATTTGTAACCAATTAGTAGATTACGCTTCAACAAATTTGCGTTTTAGAATCTTCCACCTTTCTTGGTAGATCTATTTTTCCAAAGTGGGATATTATATATCAAAAGTGATACAAATATAAGGAAAAAGAAAACTAAATGAAATCATCTGGACTATATACACAAACATATATATATATATATATATATATATATATATATATATATAGATAAAAAATCCGTGGGTAAGTAATACAAGTAATTCCTCATAATATAAAATATTAAAACTGACCACAAAAGCGAGCTCAGTATATAAGGCACATAAATTAATTATATAAAAATAAAACTCAATTGTAGCTCATTTTGATGGCCATAATTTAATAATCAAAATTTTATACTAAATAATAAAATATATAATATGCAAATAGATTAATACTGATTTAATAAGTAAACAAATTTATACCACTTTGTCTTGTCCACAGAATTAATCTGGGAATTTATCTGTATTATCGACATGGAAAAAAATCTCTTAGTATAAAGGAAATTTACATTAACCAGAAAAGGGCTTAGACAGAAGCGTCTATCTTTTAAATTTGGATTTTTTATGTAACTATAACAACAAAGACATTTCGATTTCATTTTTGCCTTGAAAAAGTCGGAAGACGAAACGCGTCGGCAAAATCTAAGATTTTTTCCAATTGTCATTTTATACCAATAATATTTGACTAAATTATTAAATATGTAATAAGTAAATAAATTAATATTAATAATTTAATAAGTTAATAAATCTTTCTTAATAATGAATTTTCCTAATAATAATTTAATATAAATATATAATTTAATATGTGTTATTAGTATATAAATTAATAATAATAAATTTTTTTATATAATATTAAATTCTAAATTTTCCATTATCTTAAAATTTTCCATTATCTTAAAATCTCTTCTTTTTCTTAACTTTAATGATTGCATTTTTTCCTATTTGAACAAGAATTAATATTTTAAATATAGGTCATTGTTAATCTTTAAATGTTCTTGACTTCTGTCTAGTCTTGTATATGTTGACTTCCGTTCCCCTCACTCTCACTACCTTAGTGTCAATTTTCCTTCTTCTCTCTATCTCTCTTTTTCCTTTATTTGTTCTCTGTTCCTCTTCCTTGATCACTTTTTCTTCTTGCTTTCCTTCCTTTTTAATTCTTTTTTTTTTTGTGTGTGTGTGTGCAAATTTTTAAAAAAAGTTAACATTTAAAAAAAGAAACATTAAAATTATTTTTTTCAACAAACGTTTTAGCATTAACAGAGCCCATGGAGATTATACCAGGGGCGATATGTCCATCAAAATGGCGTAGAGTTGAGTTCCATTTTTATGTAACTCATATATAGTGTTAATTGTCTGAGTTGAATTTAACCAAGAAACAATAGTATTAAAAAGTGATTAATACACATGTGAAAAAAATAAAAATAAAATATCAGTATCTGTCTCTGTTTCTGAGATGAGGTGTTATGTACACTATTTACATTATTCGGACTATTGTCCTCATCTTTGTTGTCATATTTATTAAAACGTTTCAGCCCTTCAGTATCTGTTTATATTTCTGAGTTGAGGTATTATGTACACTATTTACATTATTCGGACTATTGTCCTCATCTTTGTTGTCATATTTATTAAAACGTTTCAGCCCTTCAGTATCTGTCTATATTTCTGAGTTGAGGTATTATGTACACTATTTACATTATTCGGACTATTGTCCTCCTCTTTGTCGCCATATTCATTACAACGTTTCGGCCGTTGTACGCTCCGGCCTTCTTCAGGTAGAACTGAACCCTTTATTTCGCTCACTGGTGGAGACTGTTCTAGTTCCATGTGCCAGGTTTAAGGGATGTCTGTTACACAGTGGATAAAGGCGTTGGTTAGAATCAGTGACAGGAACCAAAGAGTGTGAGTTCAATAGCCCGTTAAGGCAGTGGAGAACTTTGAAAGGGGAGATAACTCATTTTTTTTTTTTTTTTTTTTTTTGTATGACAGACATTAATTTGGAAAATCTTGCAAAAATAAAGATAATTATCGGATATTAACGAAACTTTCAGAAACTATTCACAGATGATGGAAAAAATTTTTTTTTATTTTTATTACCCTAACTATCTTTATGAAAACTCTAGAAATTCGGTCGCATTCACTTTAGTGATTACAATACTTAAAAGCACAAGGCTTTGAGGAAAGCAAATCAGTTTTTTTGTTTTTAATTGGACCCCCACCCCCTACCTGAAAATCAGCTCTGAATTGTAACATACAAAACTCAATAATATAAAGATATTATTTAATTTCAAATGCTTTTATTTGCTTTCAGTTGTTTTTATGAATATGGACAATATTTTCTGAAAGCAAAAAATTTTTTTCGATGAAAAATGAATTTTTAATACAATTATTTGTTATTTCTTTAATTATAATAGATTTTACATTTAAGTTGTTAAAATATTATAAAATTAGTTAAAAGCCGCATTCAGTTTCGTAAATGTCCTTATGAGATAGATCTTTTTTAGCGTATTGTAAATTGTATCATTTTGACTAATCAGAAGATCCACAGTAATTAAGAAATGCAATTTTGTGTTTATAATCGGACTATAATTATAAAGTACGGAAAACCAACCAGAATACAATTAAGCATTGTTCTCCGCTGTTAAGGTCTTTACTCTTGCGAAACACGTGTGGAGAAGTTAATTTGATTTTTCAGAAAAACTAAATAATGATTATTTCAAAATATTTTAAATAAACATTATAATTTCTGATTTTCTTAAAATAAGTTTTGAAAAAATTATAGTTGATTTTTAAAAGAATTTCAAACTGAGATTTTCATTTTTTTTTTTATAAAATAGAAAAAAATGGTTGACATGATTGATTATCTGTCAATTTTACTGACTCAACAAAAACAAGGTTTTTAACGAACATTTCGGACGTTCTAGGAACGATTAAAAATGTAAAAAAAAATACCGCAAAAATCTGATCTTTCCTCTTAATAATAACTTAAACATTTAGACGATAAAATTTTGTTTTCGTCAAGTTTGGCTTCTTTTTCATCATGCTAAGCTCTTTTTTAGGGCAATCCTTATACCAGTGTAGTCACCCACAACTGGAACACGGGTTAAGAGGCAAGTTGTCTTTTTTCTTTTTGAACTGGTTTGATTTAGAGGGAGAATTAAATTGATTTTTTTTCTTTTGGTGTAACTTTCTTATGTGTGCTATGCCAGATTCCTCGATATTTTTCGAATCTTGGTGTATGCTTACGGATCTCTGACAGTCTTCCGCTATTTGTTGGAGAGTAAGTTTTGTCTTGTTTTCCAATTTGTTCAGAACTCTACGTCTAATTTCAGCGTCTTTAGATGAAAAGAGTCCCGGAACAAACTCTTGAAATTATTCGAACTCAATTCTGACAGTTTAGAATCGTCGCAATGCTTGTTAACGACTGACACGAATGTAGTGTAATCTTCACTATCCTTTCTGGTTAAATTCATGCACTTCCATCTTTTTTAAAAACCTGAAGTTTTTGGACTAGAAAGTTCTCTAAGAAGTTTAACCGTTTCGCTTGTTTTACGGGGTAAAATATAGTTCACAAATTTGGTGTGCTCCATGGTGCCTAGTTTTCGAAGTATTAGGCGGACCTTTTTAGAGTCTGCTCAATTCGTGCAATCTGTGGCGTATAAATCCTCGAATCTTCTAAAATAGGAAGCGAAAGTTATTTCCTCGTCCGTAGAATATGCAAAATTGTCTATTGCACCCCCAGATTGTGTTTTGTGAGAACGAATTTTCGCTTTCACTAATTTGCTTCCTGTTTGTCAGTTCAAGCAAGTTTCTTTGCTCTTGAATTTGAAGTAGAATTTTTTTCACGCATTTGTAATGCGAGACTTTCTTCTTCAATTCTCTTTTCAAGTTCAAGCCTTTCCTTCTGAGATTGCTTTTGATTTTCAAGCCTTTCTTTTTGTATATCCAACTGAAGTTGTTCCATTCTTTTTTGCTGTTCAAGCTGGAATTTAAGATCGACCATGGCGGATTTGAAATCGTCCATGTTTGACTGTCTTTTTTTAGGATTAAACCGAAATAGAATTTAATTGAGGAGAAAAAAAAACGAAATAACTTTAATTTCTTACTCACTCAAGGAATCATAAGTGCTTTGTTTTCTCTGAGAGAGATGAGTTCAGTGGAAGTTAGTAACACTTTTTTTTCGTTCGGTTTCCTTTTCTGGATTGCCAAGTACTGTTGAGTAGAACCAATATTGACAATTTCCACGTAGTCCTTTTGGGGTCCTGAAGGGTCCTCGTCTCCAAGTTGGTGTGACTTTGTTAGGGCCAGAAATAAAGACATAAAGAGAAGAATTGAGTTAAAAAAAATATATTAACAGAAACAGTAATACAAACATATACGAAACACGAGTGTTACAGCAAGAATGCTCAGTCTGACTGTCAGAGGTGACTGCTGGAAACTTCCCTCTCTCAAAAAGGCAGTACCTGCTCCTATTTATAGCTGGGAAAGTCCATAACGATAGATAGATAGATAGATAGATAGATAGATAGATAGATAGATAGATGTTGTGGCCTTGTAAAGGGCCAGAAATAAAAACACAAGAGAGGAATTGAGTTAAACAAATATATTAACAGAAACAGTAATACAAACATATACAAACAAGAGTGTTACAGCAAGAATGTTCGGTCCAACTGTCAGAGCTGACTGCTGGAAACCTCGCCCTCCAAAAGGCATTTACCTTCTATTTATGCGTGCGTGGGTAAATTAATGTAACAGTTACAAAGGACAAGAAGTCGTGAAGAGCCATGATCGCATACTTTCTGAAGGAACACACGGCACATAGAAGAATGAATTTGAGTAAATGTATGGTGGATCAGGGTTTAGGAAAAATAAGAAAAAGATAAAATTTATTAAGAGCTATAAAAAAAACAATGAAATTGTGGAGAGCCGTGATCGCCTACGTGCTTAACGGGCACGGCACATAAAAGAAGAATGAGCTTGAGTCAATGGATGACGGAACAAGGTTTAAGAGAAACCAGAAAAATACAAAATTTATTAAGAGCTACGAAGAGCAGGAAATTGTGGAGGGCCATGATCTCTAACGTCCTAAAGGAACACGGCTCATAGAAAAAAAAAGAATATGCTTGATGGCAAAGTTTAGGAGAGATAACCAAAAGACAACATTCATTAAGAGGAAATAGCAGGAAATTGTGGAGAGCCATGATCGCCTACGTTCTGGGTTGGGGGAGGGAATTAGCTTCCATAAGGAGAGTGAAATTCTTGAAAGCGAAACACGGAAACAATTCCAAAACGGCTGGTTCTTAATCAAACCATTTACATTGTTCGGACTGTTGTCCTCATCTTTGTTGCCATATTCACGACGTCTCGGCCGTCACTCCGGCCTTCTTCAGGTGATTGAAATTTTGAAATGAACCCTTTATTTCGCCCACCAGTGTAGACTGTTCTAATTCCAAGTGCCATGCCTCTTCCGAATGCCTCAGTTATCTCCCTTTAACTCAACGCTCCTGACAACTCTCCTCCAAGTTGAACTAAAGGGAGATAACTGAGACATCCGAAATAGACATGGCAAAAAAATTACAATGTCTCATCGTAGAAATATAGGCATATCTGAAAATGGTCGGCGCATGCAACAACCGAAACGTCGAGAATATGACAACAAGATGGGGACAACAGTCCGAACGATGTAAATAGTGTAAATAGTTACAATACGTCATATCAGAAATATGGACACATCCTGAAGAAGACCGAGGCGTACAACGGCCGAAACGTCATGAATATGACAACAAAGAGGAGGACAACGGTCCAAACACTGTCAATAGTGTAAATAGTTAAAATACCTCATATCCGAAACGTAGGCAGATAGTGATAGAAGGACGGAGTGTAAACCGGCCGAAACATCGTGAATCTGTCAAGAAAGATGAGGACAACAGTCCTAACGGTGTAAATAGAAAAATAGTTGCAATACCCATCTCAGAAATATAGACAGATATTGATCTGGTTCTTGGCCAAGTTTTGCGAGCATTGCAAACATATTTGCAGCTGTTATAAAAAAAAACGAAAATAACGTAAAACACACACACACACACACATATATATATATATATATATATATATATATATATATATATATATATATATATATATATATATATTGTGGTAATGTGGATGAAAAAAAAATGTATATGTGCATGTGTTTGTCTAAGATGGTCTATACGTGTGCGGTGCTCTGTGTAAATACTTTTCAAGATATTTAAGGATTGCGTTTGGCAGGAGATTTCTAACCTTCCGACAAAGGGTGATGTAATTAGCCGTAATTAATTGGTTAAAAAATATATTTTGATGAGGACTTATGGATATTGAATTAGTCATATGAGAATGAGAAATGCTTGTGTTCGTAAACATATGTTTGTACTATGTCTCAAAATTAATATATATATATATATATATATATATATATATATATATATATATATATATATATATATATATATATATATATATATATATATATATATATGTGGAAAAAAAAATTTTCTGTTAAACGTGGGACGCTGGTTCGAATCCTCAGAAGTCCTCTAGCAGGATTTCAACCTGCGTCCCACGTTTAATCAGGGTCTTTTGATATATATATATATATATATATATATATATATATATATATATATATATATATATATATATATGCAGGTAAGATGAGAGAATGTAAACCTGTATTTTGCTTTTAAATCTGAATGAATCCTTCTCTCGCCAGTAATTTACAATCGCCTGATGAGATCTGTTTATACGAATCAGAACATGACTGCAATTTTGTTTTTTGACATGTTTTTCTTTATGTAACATCGTAAAATAAACTATATATATATATATATATATATATATATATATATATATATATATATATATATATATTTTTTTCAGTATAGCATTTTTTAAATATGATTGAATTTATTTCTATGTATGACTAGTTCATTAGTTAAGTTGTTATTTTGTGAGGTCTCTTTTGTGTTCATAAATGCGTTTTTTTTTTATTTCTACTTGTTTCTCCAATATATTGGAAGGAATAGTTTTGGCAAATTATTTTATAAATGCCTACTTCAGAAATATTATTGCTATTAGTGTTTGAAGATCTGATTATATCCAAAATGGTTTTGGAAGTGTTTGTGACTTTTTTAAGATTATTTAGATGGGATAGGTTGTTCTGGACATTGGACGTGACAGAGTTGGTCATTAATATTGTGCATCTGATTTCATGTAAATTATTATTACGGATTATGTTACTTTTTTTATTTCGGTTGTATATTTTGTATGCGTTTCTTCTTGCGTTGTGAATGAAATGATATGGCTATTGTAGGTTTTTGAATGCGTTTTCTATGTATGTTTCTTCTTTAGGTAAATATCAGGGGCTGCTGATTCTTAATGCTCTCAGATAGAAACCTATAATAATTCCAGATTTAATTTTAGAAGAGTGGTTTGAGTAGAAACTGATCAGGTCATTTTTGTTTGTAGGCTTTCTGTAAACGTCAAAATTGAGTTCATTATTTCTATGTAATATAAGGGAAGAGTGGAGTTGGTTTCAGTTTCAAAAGTGAAATCTTTTTGTGGTTCAACGTTGTTAACTTAGTTGAAAAGATCTGTTAATGTACGCCAAGGTTTTTTCACAATATCACTTTCCTTTACTGCAATATTGTAGGAGTTCCTGCAGTTTCCCTTCTGTGTCTGCCATAATAAACAGTGAGTCATCTACATATCTTAAGAAATGCATTCAAATAAATCAATAAAATACTTAACTGAACGGATACTATTTGCATTATTTACATTATTCGGACTGTTATCCTCATCTTCCTTGCCATATTCACAACGTTTCGGCCGTTGTACGCTCTGGCTTTCTTCGGGGGACTGGAATTTCGAACCGAACAATTTATTCCGCCCACCGGGGTAGATTGTTCTAGTTCCAGGTGCCATGTCTCTTCCGGATGTCTCGCGAAACTAGAACAATCTACCCCGACGACTAACCTACCAACTCCCTTAAACAAATAGATCGTGTAACATCTGGCTATAATCACGATACATGTGTCGCTGTCATATTCTCCATAATCGTCTCTATGTCGGTTTATCGCGACATAAATAAATAATAACTTCCTCACCTCTACCCACTGACCTTATTTTTCTATTTAGCGTAGATCTGACATTTAATTAGTTACCCCAGACATACCCAGAAGTCTATTTTTAATTTCTGATATTACCCTTCACTTTAACATTAGGAAAAGACGTAACGATTTATTTTTTAAATTTCCCTAAGAAATCATTTTATAACCAGTTACCAATCATCACCTGACAAAATACAATCATAGTATTGAAACATGAAAGCTTTTGAGTAGCGATGTATAAAATGTTTTTGTTATAAACTCTTATATTAAAAATATAATAATAATATTTTGCTCTACTTTCGATCGGCCAATGTATGGCTATTTTATAAAGTGTGACGGGCAGACAGACGGACTGCCAGAAGTCACAGAATTTTATATATAGATATGTTTACATTGACTTTGACGAAATAAGGATTTCACAGAACAAAGATTGTCTATATAAAAAAATTAAGGGGTCGATAAGTGTTTAAAAAAAAAAGTGAATGCTTCGAACTGTGGATTTTCGATGCCACTTCCGGATGTCTCGTAAAACTAGAATACTCTACCCCGGTGAACGAAATAAAGGGTTCGGTTCAAAATTCCAATCACCTGAAGAAGACTGGAGCGTACAACGATCGAAACGTTGTGAATATGGCAATGAAGATGAGGATAACAGTCCGAATAATGTAAATAATGTAAATAATCATAATACTTCATCTCAGAGATTGTTATGGGACCTTACCCATAATAACATAATGGATTATTCCATACGTAATAAATATTGCGCCTCAAGAGGAATTTAAGGAGTTCAGTCTGAAGTCGGACTGACCGGCTGATCGGTTGAACTCTCTGCCTTCGGGGGGAGGAACCCGAACGAGGCTACGCCGAAGGGCGGAGTTCTTTTCGGGGAGGTAAACCGACCCTGAACCCGTTTATACGGGTTCAAAAAGGGCATATTTTGGGCCGAGCCCACACGAGGCTCGGAGATCCCATGTTAAACCGGCCTTGTGCCACATGATACCCTGGGGGGGGGGTGACTAAATACTGTTCAGTCTGAAGTCTGGAGTGAGGACCGTCAGAAGTCTGTCAATCAGTCAGAGAGAGTCAATCAGTCAGAGAGAGTCGTTCAGTCGAGTCAGAGGCAGTCCGAAACAGAGTCGCGTTCAGACAATTACTACTAAACCTGATTGTTTGTACTAACACTTTCTACTTCTTTGTATATATTTCTGTTTGTAACATATCTGTGTTATTCCATACCTGTGTTCGAGTTCTTCTTTATTGGTTCTACCTTGGACTATCACCGTGGTACAAGGAACCGGACCATAACAGAGATATAAACAGATATTGAACGGATGGTTTTGAATTTAATTTCAATTTTTTGATTATTTTTCTTTTCAAATTCAATTCAAAAAAAATGTACAGGTCTTACAGTATTTGTTCTACTTTTACAAGCTCTGACATTATGAAATGTTTATCTTCATACGTTCTATCAGGTTATCATTTAAAAATATATCTGTTTTTAACCATGCTATTTTATTTTGCATCTTGGTCTCACCATTTCATTGTCAAAAGGTTAAAATCAAATTTATTTTCATTTTGTCCAACAGCTTCTTCGCTGCACTTCCCGACAGTGGAACTCCCTTCCTCTTTTTTTCTTCCCTGATAGTTATTTAATCTTCAAATATTTAAATGTAATGTCAATCGACATCTTCTGAATTTGATTTTGATCCTTTTTTAAACTATATCCTTTAATTAAAAAAACCTCTTTACTCATACTCTTTGTTTTATTGTTATATTGGAACACGCCTATTCTATAGTTAATAAATTCTCCCACCTATAATAAGTAGTAAGTAGTATAAATTCGTTCGAGGGTAGGGAGTCAGTCGACTGGCTGATCGGTTGAACGTTTTGCCTTTTAAAATTTCAAAGGAACCATGAACGAGGCTAGGCCGAAGGGCGGATTTCTTTCGGGAGGTAAACCAATATAAAATGAACCCGATTTATATTTTTATTTTCATCATATATTTTTTTTGAGCCCACGGGCTCGGAGATCCCACGTTAAAAAGGCTTGTGCAACAATGGTTTAAATGGGGGTGACTGAATATTTTCGGTCATTCAGTCGATGCCGGACGACCGTTAGTCGGATACTAAAGTATCAGCGACCGCATTTAGATTATTTCTGCGTCATTAAAATTATATCATTTTATTAAAAATTTTTGTACGTCGAACCTATTTTTAGGACCGACTTAGTACAAATACAATTGTTTCCACAATAAAAAAAACCCATAAATTGTATTTTTATCAGGTATTCGGATTCATTGTTTTAAAAGAAAAAAAAAATCCAATATCATCCATAAATATTGCGTTGCTAGTTGAAAATCGGAATGCCTTATTTCATGAAAATGCTTATAAAAAAATCAGGTTATCTAAATTATTACTAATCACTAAATTATTACGAAATAATTTCATACTAATTAATACATTGAGATATTGAGTGTTTTTTGATATTGTATTGAAATTTATTGTTTAAATGAAATAGCACTTGAAATAAAAAATACTGGTATATCTGAAGATATATTTACAACAGATGAGATTATCTGAATATCAATTTAACTTATTTAAGGTTTGTCAATAACAATCAAAAAATATAAAAGTAATAAAAAGAGACGGAAAAAAAATTTTTTTAATCTCTAAAGAACTCTATATAAGAACTGTCCTGAAGTAGTAGAGAGTTCAGTCCATTCTGATTTACAAAGAAAAGATTAAAAAAGGAAAAAACAATATTTATTAATTATTAAAAAATAAATATTAAATTATAACTAATTTTAAATTATTAGCTAAATCAGGTTATTCCATCAAAAAGCATCGGACTTGAATTTTTGGTTCTTTCGACTTTTTAAAGTAGAAATTAAAAAATGGCTACCGTTTTTTGAAAAGAAAAAGAATGAATCAAATTTAAAAAAAAAAAGTTTATTTGTAAAAATTCATTCATCAACTGAACATTTGGATTTTGAACATTCAAAAATATTTATTAAGTATTTATAAATATTTATAATATTATTTTTTATATTTATCTCGTTTATTTTCCTTTTTTATTTGAATTGTAAGATTAAAAAATATCCATTTGTATGAGTTAACTTTAAAAAGCGATTTCCTTTTAAAGCCGGAAAAATTTTTAAAGTCAAATAATTAAGTTTTCTTCATCTTTCAATTCCTTTTAAATATTGCGATCTAAAAACGTGTCCTGATTAAAACTCTGGCGATCATTGGGTATTGATCAAAATTTATCTATCTGTAGGTCTTAATATTTTTTTTTTTTGTTAAATTTTCAAAAAACCTGTTTGCCATCCATTTAGTTTGTTTTTCTCAAAATTAAAAGGTTATATTTTGATTTACAAATTAAAGTAATTTTTCTTTATTAATTAAAAAATGTTTAATTTAAAAATATTTTCAATTTTTGAATCATTTTGTTTTAAAAAATGAAGGAATTTCAATTGATTCTTCCTGGTTCAAGATATAAAGGTCCTTTTTGTTTCCATTTTAAAAAAAAAACTTCGTCATGGTAAAATATATTAAGTCAATTAAATTTGTTAGAAAGCTGGCTAAAAAAAAAACAGAATTTATCAAAAATGACCGCGCATTTTTAATAAATTTTTATATAATAATTTATATTTCAATCAAAATACAACGAAAAACATTTTTTAATTTAATGTTAAAATGATTAAAAATAAATATTTAGAAATAGATACCGAATTTTGTCAATAAATAATTACGAAATTTGTATGTTTTACTGAAATGTTTAGTTGTCTTCTTTTTTTTTAAATTTTCGTAATTATCATAATAATTTGATAAACACCTTCGTAAGTTTAATACTTAACAAATATTTATATATGAATTAAGAATACATAAGGAAAAATTTTCAAATATTTATTCAATAGATAGATAGATATATATATATATATCATATCAGGTCATCCATAAGTTCTGTCCGAATTTTAACTTTTTGTTAAAATGAACGAAATTTAAAGAGTATTTTTTAATGTCTAATGGAGCTGAACATTATTTTTAGGTTTAGATGCATTTAAACTGATCAAAGTTTATTTCAGAGAACAATAAAATTAAATTTTGTTTGTTTAAAACCCTGCTAACATGAAAGTACCCAAGATTCATTTGAGGCACATAATGCTTTATGAGTTCAAGAAAGGAAACTCAGCAGCCGAAGCGGCTAGAAACATTCACTCAGTTTATGGAGAGGAAATGTGAATGAAAGAACTTGCAGAAGATGGTTTGCAAAATTCAGAGGTGGAGATTTCACCCTTGAAGATGAAGATCGAACCGGACGTCCAGTTGAGTTTGATGAAAAGCTTCTTTGAAGCAGCCCTTGAAGAAAAGAAAATCCTGCTTTATCAGTTGAGGAATTGGCAGTGGTTCTCAGTTCAAACCATACAACTGTTCATCGTCATCTTCAACAACTTGGAAAAGTTCCTTTCCTTGGAAAATGGGTGCCTCATGAATTGTCTGAAAACAACCTCAAATCCTGAGTTGACATCTGCTCTTCTCTCCATTCTCGCCAACTTGTTTCACCTTTTTTGGATAGACTTGTGACTGGCGACGAAAAATGGATCTTTTATCGAAATGTTAAGCGTCGTAGACAGTGGCTTGGTAAAGGGAAGGACCCCAGCCACAGCCGAGAAGGGAACTTCATGGGCAAAAGGTTCTTCTTTCAATCTGGTGGGATCGCCAAGGAATAATCCACTTTGAATTCTTACCACCTAATGCAACAATTAATGCTCAAATATACTGTCAGCAATTAGAGCGTTTGAACCAAGCTTTGAGGAAAAAAAGACCTGCTCTAGTGAATCGAAAAGAGGTGATGTTTCATCAGGACAATGCGCGACCCCACACAGCAAGAATCACGTCACGTCAAAAAGATCGAAGAACTTGGTTGGGAGAAAATTCCTCATCCACCTTATTCTCCCGATCTTGATGCTCCTTCAGACTACCATTTGTTTCGTAGCTTACAGAATCATTTGGAAGAAACATTATTTTTGTAACACAGGAAGAGGTTAAAACTGACATTTGTGAGTTCTTCGAATCAAAGCCAAAAGAATTTTACAGTAATGGAATTAGTAAGTTTGTTAATAGATGGAAGGAAGTCATAGATAATCAGGGAAAATACATTGTTGATTGAATCTGTAATTAAATGTAACATTTGGTCACTTGTTTTCTTTATTCAAAATTCGGACAGAACTTATGGGATGACCTGATATAGATATATATATATATATATATATATATAGATAGATAGACAATTATGTATAATAGATTAAAAAATTTTTATTATGGATAGATAAATACAGAAACAAAGAATTTTTATTTTTAATAATTGATAAATAGGGAAGTCAATAAAATTTATAGATAAATAGCAATTTTGAAAGATAGATTTTAAAATATGATCATAGAAGATGATAGATAAATAGATAGAAAGAACGAGAAAGATTTTTTTATTGGATTGATAGATAACATAATAGATAGATAGATATATATCAAACAAATAGATAAATATGATTTGTTTATTAAAGTTAGGAATTGATAAATTTAAATGGATAGATTTTTTGAATAGAATCCATGGAGAAATTGTGTTTAATGTTATTTTTTATAGAAAGTATTCCAAATAGAAAATAGATTATGATAAATTGAAAAAAAGATAATAAATATGGATCCAGATTTATTTATGTTAAACGATTAGAATGATATATTTAGAAAATAGAAAAAATATAGATAAATAAGCAGATAGATTTAGATTATTCACGGATGAGTTTCATATGAAGAAAACTAAATGTAGATAGATAATTAAATAATGATAATGATGGATAATAGATATAAATTATCAAAAGTTTTTTTTAATATTAATAAAGATGATAAATGATTATAAAATTTTCAAAAAGATTGAAAAAGATATTAGATAGAAATGATGAAAAATGGATGGAAAGATAGAAAATAGATATTAAAAAACAACTTCAAGATGGTATATAAAGAAGAGATAATTAAAGAAACAATTATATTTTAGATAGAATTTATTGATAAAAAATAGATTATATATATATATATATAGATATATATATATATATAATATATATATAATGATAATTTTTAAAAAAAAAAAATATCCAGATAATATAAATAGATAGATGCATCAATGAATAAATTAAATATAGATGGATAGACAGATATAATGATATAAATAGAAAATATAAAAAGATAGATAAAATATTTTTATATGGATATCCAGATAGATAGATAGAAATTATAGAAAAAAGGCGGACATTGGATATAAACAAAAAGATTCCATTTATAATATATATAACATATATATATATATATATATATATATATATAATAATATTTAAATTCACAAATATAATATAATTTATATACGTTTCGTCCAATCTGGACTTTATCAGTTATTTAAAATACGAAAAATTTTTTTTTTTTTTAAATAAAATATAAATCATAAAAAAACTTAATGTCATTATTTCTGCAAATAAAATGAAAACACTGATTTTCAAATCCTGATGAACTTAATATAAGTTTTATTTTTTTAAAAATGACAATTATCTTTGTTCTCTGGAAAGAATTTTTCAAAAGGGAATATAAATATATCTATATATAAATTTCAAATCAGCTTTAGTCCATCTTTTTCATATGAAATAAAATAAAACTTAAATTGGCTGATCAGTGAAAGAAAAAAGACTTTGGTTTGGTTTATTATTTTTAATTTATTTAATTCTTAGAGAAAAATTAAAATGGGTTTTTTAATTGATTTCAATAAAATGTTTAGGAAGTTCTTCTGTGGAATAGAATATATCTTTAGAGTGAATTTTTCAGATTTCATTTTTTTGTTTTTTCTTTTTTTTTTTTATTTTTTTTTAGATTTTTTTTTTACGGCATATCGATTCAATGACATTATTTTATCAATAAAATTTGTTTTAATAGTTTATATATGAATAAAATTTAATCTATTTTTAATTATTTTATTTTCAAAATAATGGTTAGCATGAAAATGAAATCTATTTATAAAAAGATTTTAAATATAAATATATTTATATATATTAATATTATTAAAATTTTTAAATTTTTTTATTCAACCCATTTAAGTGATATTTCATAAAAAGTTTGATGTTTCAATAAATTTTGAAAAAAAATAAATTTTTAGCATATAAATTTAACATTTCAAGGTAAAAAAATGAGAAAAAAAAAAAAATTATTTATATAAAAAAAATAAAAAAATAAATATTTTTTTTTTTTTTTTTCAAAGAACAATTAAACCAAAAATAAGGAGATAGATTTTTTATCATTCAAAATGTTACACAAATTTTATTGGGAAAATTTATTTTGTAGATGTTAAATAAATTATTTTGAAGGAAGATCAAAAATTTTAAAATTTTTTTTAATACAAAATTTTGTTCATGGGGAAATATTTTGAAAGATATTTATAGAAAAATGGAATTTTTTCTTCATCATGGGAACAAATTGCAGAATAAAAAAAAGATGTCAGGTCCTGAAAAAATTTTTGCATTTATTCTTATTTTGCAATTTTAGAAAAAAATATAAAGATGAGGAAAACCAAATGGGAAAATATGGGTAAATGGAAGTAAATTTGGATCTTTTTAATTAAAGATATGTATGATATTATAAATATATATTTGTAAAAAAATCCATTATATTGAACCCTTAGTAAGGTCATGGAAGAATTGACTAATTGAATATAAATAAAATAGAAAAAAAAATAGGATCCTTTTATTAAAATTAATATATATATTATATTCTTTTAGTATGAAAATTACAATGTCAATTTATGTTTCTAAAAAATATGTTAAATAGAATTTAAACTTTATTTTTGTTTGAAGTTTTTTCTTATTTATTTTAAAAGTTGACAGATAAACATATATGTTTTTATCTTTTAAATATGTGACTTAGAATATTTATTGGTAATATTCATTCTAATTTAAAAAAATTATATTATTGTAAGCATCATTAAAATCTAGACTCTTTAAAAATATTTTTTTGAAATAACATAAAATTATGAAAAAAAATCTTATAAAATATAATAATTTAAGGAATGCATGATTTCAAGTGAGATTTTTCATTCTATTTATTCTTATTATTTAAAATTTAAAAAGAATATTTATGCAAATCAGATCATATAAAAAGAAGACTTGGAAAAATAAATTTTATAAATGATTTTCAAATAAATTTCTTAATAAAAACATATATGCCTTTTTAAGATTTAAAAATGGATATTGCATTACATATATTTAAGGTTTATGGTAAACTTTATTTAAATTCTTTAATTATATTATATAAAATTAGATGTTTTGGAAATATAATGAGATTTAGAAATATATTTAAATTTACTTTTTAAATATTTTGAGAAATTAAAAGGTAAGATGTAAGGAAAAATATTTGATCAAAGTTATAAATGCCAAAAAAAAACTTAGAATTTATTGGTTTTTTTTAAATAACATGAAAAAAAAAAATTTCACATATATATATGAACTTTTTAAATATGTAACTGGAAAAAAAAAAAATTTATTTAATGTTATAAGAATTTCAGTTATGAAAATTTATGTATTTTCAGAAGCAATTAATGATGATTTAATTAATCCAAAGAAATTTTTGCCAAAAAATAATATAAATATTTTCTTAATGAAGAAAGACTGAATGGTTGATCATTTGGTTTTTGAAAAGATTTCCAATATTGAGGAATTTGTCTTTTAATGACGGAAATGAATTAAAATTTTTTGCCAAAAAAAAAAAAGATTTTCATTAACCAAATGCTATATTTGATATAGATTTATATTTTTTTATATACCAAATTATATTAAAATAAATTATATATAGAATTTATATTAAATGGTTATTAAAACTATTTGAGATGTAATGGAAAGATATTTATTAGAGAGAAAAGAAACAACATTCATATTTTCTTAGAAACAAGTTTTAATTTTCAAATTTTAAGATTTTCATAAATTTATTTAAATCCTCCTTCTTCCTGAACTAAATTTAAATTTAACATTCTGTTATTTCCAGTTCTTCTTTGAAACACAGTTTTTTTTTGTTTTAATGGTAAATTCGTACCTGTTTTTTTAATTTTAAAAATGTCCAAAAGTAAAATCAAGTGATTCCATTTGAGAAAATAGAAAGTTTTTTGTTATGTGTTCAAATATTTTCACAAAATGGGTAATGTCAAAGAAAATTATGATTTTTTATATTTTTTTTTATGATAAGCATTCGGTTTAGGATTTTATATTTTAAAAAAGTTATTACATCGTTACCATTATATGTTTATGTCCTCAAGTGATATATGTTTCTATTATTTATAAAGTTCTTTGTTTGTGATTCCTTTTACCATATTTAAAGGTTCAAAGAAGGATAATTTGCCAAGACACTTGAAATCTTGATTAAATGTTTCTCTCAACGGGTAAAAAACATGTATATCCATATAAAGTTGTTAAAAATTTAACAAAAGTATTTATTGATGTGGTTTAAAGTTATTCCAATACAGTTCTTTGTTTGTGAAAAAGCACCAGTCCACAAGGTTCAAAGAAGGATAATCTTTTGCCAAACACTGAGGGCTTCATTATTTGAAAAAACTTGTTTGATGTGATATCCATTTTCTTTTGTTGCTTTTTTCTTCTATGGTTGCTCCAAAAAGTTTTCAAGTGATGTGGTTTCTGTTATTTGGTACAGTTCTTTGTTTGTGATTCTGTAGCACCAGTCCACAATTTTTTTTCAAAGAAGGATGATCTTTGCCAAGACACTGAGGCTTCATTATTTTCTCATTTGAGTTACATGTGATATCCATTTTATATTTATTTGCTGCTGTTGAAAGTCCTCAAGTGATGTGGTTTCTGTTATTTGGTACAGTTCTTTGTTTGTGATTCTGTAGCACCAGTCCACAAGGTTCAAAGAAGGATAATCTTTGCCAAGACACTGAGCACCTTCATTATTTTTCTTTGAGTTACATGTGATATCCATTTTAGTTAACCAGGCTATTGAAATCACTCTTTGGGTCCTGATGTGGTTTTCTGTTATTTTATCTACAGTTCTTTGTTTGTGATTCTGTTAGCACCAGTTCACAAGGAGTTCAAAGAAGGAGATAATTGATAACTGTTCAACGACTGAAACGTTGTAATAAATATGGCGACAAAGATGAGGACAATGTTCGAATAATGTAAATAGTATACATAATACCTCATCTCAGAAATATAGACAGATACTGAAAGGCCAAAACGTTGTAATAAATATGGCGACAAAGATGAGGACAATAGTCCGAATAATGTAAATAGTATACATAATAACTCATCTCAGAAATATAGACAGATACTGAAAGGCCGAAACGTTGTAATAAATATGGCGACAAAGATGAAGACTATAGTCCGAATAATGTAAATAGTATATATAATAACTCATCTCAGAAATATAGACAGATACTAACTGAAAGGTTTAAAAAAATATTTAAAGCTGTTATTTATAACCTAGATATTTTTTAATTATCTACTATAAACATTCTAAAACATTTCTACAGTATTCATAATTAATTTTATTATGGGTTCGTTTCAATATACAGGGTTGTCCGAAAGTCTTGTCACCCAATACCAAAAAGTAATGAAAACAATAGATGAACAAGTAAAAAAAGTAATGCAAAGCACATGTACTTAATTTAGTTCATTCATACAATGAGAAGATCTGTAAGAACGCCATCATTTTCGTGGAAGAACTCGTGTGAGCCATCTTTTCGAACCATCCTGTAGATATCTTTAAGAATTTTAGTTGATTATTATCTCCGTGAAAAAGTAAAGATGTATTTTCGACAAGAATTTTTCTAAACTGCGAATGAGGACAGGCATGCTATTGTAAACGTTGAGATGTTAGATGCATAATTCAAATAAAAACTCAACCTTCTAGATACGTATACCCACGCGCGCACACACACACACACACACACACATATATATATATATATATATATATATATATATATATATATATTATAAATTAATTGATTTAAAATGTTTTTCGCTACACAGTTCTAACCATGTTTCAAAAATGGAAGCTAAAAGCTTCGAATTCAATTTTGTAATTAAATTAAAAACATTACATCCTCAAGCGAATTTTGGAGTAACTTATTTTTAAAATTACTGGGTTTTTAACTTATTTTTAAATTACTGGGTTTTTTAACTTATTTTTAAATTACTATTAAATTAATATTATTATATATATATATATTATAAATTAACCGATTTAAAATATAGTTTTAGCGAAGAAACCATATTTTAAATCAGTTTATTTATAATATTTATGCTCTGTAAATTTACATTGAGCACTGTTTTGTAAAATAAAAATAAAATTATTAATCAGAACATCGGATTATATATCTTGCTGTTCTTTCTTTCTTTTCTTTCTTTATTTATATATATATATATATATATATATATATATATATATATATACTTATAAACAAATATTTATATTTATTATCTGTGCTAACGTATGTCTATTGATCGATCGAAAATCGATTGTAATCGATCGAAATAATCCCCGGAAGATTGATGGCTACCTTTCAAGAGAAAGACAAACAAGAAAATTAGTGACTTGGATCGGCCTATCAGCTCGTAACAATGGCGCTGTTCCTATGAATATTGGGTTATTGATTAAACAAGTGGAATTTATGGTTGAATGTATTCATCAGATCACTAGATGTTTGCTGTTTGGCCTGACCAATATAAAAAGCAAAAATTATCTTCAGTCTTATTCATTAGGATTCCAATTTCAAAATGGCAGTTTCCGGAACAGCGGGGAGTGACTAATAAATCGGTTCATATCAGGAACAATTTTAGCCAAAGTTGCTCACCAATGCAAGAGTTGAAATCTCCCTACTTGAACGAAGAAATAATTTCCTTGTTTATTCCTAGTCTTCTGGTCTGTGGATTTCTACAGAATTTATCATTCATAAGTCTACCATTCGTCCATTCCAGAGAGAATATGAGGAAAAAAACATTATTGAGGAGAGAGGACAATAAAAGTTTATTTATTATGAAGGCAGTAGATAGCGATTGACAGTGTATTTAACTTTTTGAATATCATAGTTGGCTGGGAAGCATGGAGCTGGAAGAGAGTTCCACAAGCGAGAGGTACGAGAAAAGTAACTGTTAGGATAGTGTAGAATATTGGTTACCTTGCCAGTGGTCTAACACACAAGTAGGCAAGTGTAGCCAAAGCTAAACTGACTTGAGTCCTTTCATGGAGAAATATATGGGTGAATAAAGACCACTCATGCAAATGTATTGGGCAGGTCCATTCTAGCAAAATGGACCAACCTAACTGGTGTATTAGGCACTCTCCTATAAAATGAGGTAAAATCAGCTGGCTTGCTTTACAAGGAAACAGAAGAAGGCAGCCATGCTGACAGGTAAGTCACTTGACTTCTACAGATAGAACTTACGGTTACATCTATCCAGTTCAACTGTAAATTGATGAGACCTAACTTCCAATCTAGTGCTGCGCTTAAATTCGTAATCTCGAGGCGCCAAAGAGAAAATCTCAGTTAAACATTTACCACGCACGTATTTATGGAAAAGGCAGAGGGAAGCTACGTTACGGCAGTGTGAAAGAGACTGAAGCCGAGATGCCAGGTCAAGACCAGTAATATTGCAGATTCTTCTTTGGAATTTTTTTTTTCAAAATAGAAGTATCTTACCAGATGTGGCAGTAATATGAAATGCATCAACGATTGGTAGACTTTTAAATGTGTAAAATATATTCTGTTGAAGAAAAATTATCTACCACGACCGAGTGAAACAACTTTCCTAGCAGCAGGCCTACGAGGGTCGGTTTAAAAGTTCTAAGCCACACCCAGAAAGCGTTGGAGAAACAAAACAGTTTTTCACCCCCACACAGAAGAAGGTGGCGTTCTGGTCCTCCACAACCTCCTCCATAGTAAATATGATCTCATCGTTGTTTCCAATATGGCAACCACGCAGGTGGGATTTGAGTTTAGGAAACAGAAAGAGTGTCAGATGGAGCTAAGTCTGGTGAGTTAGGGGGATGGAGTAAGAATTCAAAGCCACATTCAGCTACTAAAACCCGAGCAAAGTGAACGGTTATCCTGGAACAAGACCACACCTGCCCTCAGCTTCCCTCTACGTTTCGACTTGATTGCTTTCTTCAGTTGTGTTAATTCTGAAGCATAGTACTATCCCTTAAGTGTTTTTCTTTTGTCTTCACAATAAAAAAGAAACCATCACCTCCCCCAACGGACGCTGCCTGCTTGAACTTCTTTGGGGTGGAAAACCAGAGTTTCTACTGTTTGCTTTGAATCTTTGATTCGGGTTCGAAGTGGTGAACCCAGATTTCAATTTGATTTACTCATGTGCGATGGTAATTCTCAGGGTCACGCTGGAATCGAATCAGAAGTGTCCAGGAAATGTCAACCCTTTCCAACATTCATAGGACCCATCTTGCAGACAGCTTGCTCACCCCCAAGATCTCAGTTTAAACAATATGAACCGAACCAGAACTAATGCCTATGGACTTAGATGTATAATTATAATTATAATTCGGTTGGACAGTAAGACGTCTGCCATCCAAAACCATACGCTGAATGGCATCAACTTGTTCATCAGTGGATATCATGGCCGAGAGTCATCTTCTGTGCTGTCTCTGCCCATCTTAAATTCTGCAGCTCACTTCTTCATAGTTGCATTGTAATGGGAGTCCTCAGCAATTTTCTATTTATGTCCTCGTAGATTTTCTTGGATGTCATACACTTTCTTTTACAGACACTTTATGACTGCTCGGGCTTCTGTTTTCCATTTTTAAATTTGTCACACACCTCTCACCTTTGTATGGGCCTCACCTACACAGAAATTAAGACAAAAATCTGAATTAATTTTTCTAGCTTTATAAGAAACGGTAATGTTTCCACAACAGTAATGTCCAGCTATGGCTCTTCTTTGTGGGTAAGGCTTAGAACTTTTTGAAAGACCCTCGTAACAATTGATTCAATGTAATCTTTCTACTTCATGTCAGCAAAGAACAGACTAAGAAAACCCTTGATTATATTACAATGATTACACGTTCATTATTGCGTTTGTCTTGCAATGTGTCTGTCCGTCACGAGAGGTGGGTGAATACTGCCTCACGAGAGCGGATTGAAATGTTTCCTGATCCTCCAATGTAGTATGTGTACTGCCCGGACACCTAAGCGCATCGCAGACCTGTTATCGCTCTGTTTCCTGTCACCCGCCCCTCTAAGAAGTGCATGAGAAAACTGACACGGACCCGATCGCGATAAATGCCAAGCCGGCCGTTAAATAAACACACACATCGGCGCACGAGTTAGCAGGCCGGAGTCTCGTTCGTTATCGGAATCAACCAGACGGATCGCTCCACCAACTAAGAACGGCCATGCACCACAACCCACCGAATCGAGAAAGAGCTATCGATCTGTCAATTGTACTGGTGTCCGGATGGAATGAATTATCCCGTGTTGAATGATATTAAACCGATACTATATTCACTTTATTCAAAGAATGTTATAATCTCCTTTAAATATTTGAATCTATTACTTGTACGTAAGTGGAGTCGGATGGCGGATGAATCTTCTTGCAGGGTCAACAGCCATCTAGAGCGAATGGATGGACCGGGCTTCATAGCTATGTACGCATTATGGTGATACGGCGGTGCCAGGCGTGGACGGCTTCTTCGACTGAAGTCAGCGGCCAGGTTAGAGGGTTACCCCGATGGAACCAACAGCCATGTGACCGTGATCAGGATGAACCTTCAAGCTGGATTTTTTCGACTGCACTCAGTGGAGGAGAAGGATGGGTTCCGCCAGGTTTAACTGCCAAAGACATGCTACGCATGAATGTATACCTCTCCGGCGATCAACCCCCGGAATATGTAAAGGTAATTGGTCAGGTGCTCAGATGCGCGGAAAAACCCTGCGCCCACACACGGTCATAAGACTGATGATGGTGATGAAGATGATGAGAAGAAGAACCCGAAAAAGAAGAATCCAAAGAAGAATCTATGGAAGAAGAATCCGAAAAAGAAGAATATGAAGAATGCGATGAAGAAGAAGAAGAAAAGAAGAAGAAGAAGAAGAAGAAGAAGAAGAAGAAGAAGAAGAAGAAGAAGAAGAAGAAAAAGAAGAAGAAGAAGAAAAGAAGAAGAAGAAAAGAAGAAGAAGAAGAAGAAGAAGAAGAAGAAGAATCCGACGAAGAAGGATCCGATGAAGAAGAACCTGAAGAAGAAAAATATAAAGAAGAAGAATCCGAACAAGAAGATGAAGAATCTAATGTAGAAGAAGAAACTGAAGAATCCAATGAAGAAGAAAAATCTAAAGAAGAAGAACAGTAATCCGATGAATAATAATAAGAAGAATCCGATAAAGAAGAAAAAGAGTCCGATGAAGAAGAAGAAGAAGAGAAGAAGAATACGAAAAAGAAGTAAATGGATTCAATGAACAAGAAAAGAACCCAAAAGAAGAAGATTACAAAGAAGAAGAAAAAAGAAACCGAAAAAACAAGAATCTAAAGAAGAATCCGATGAAAAGCAGCAGAGGAGTCCGAGGAAGAAGAAGAATCCAAAGATCCGGACAAAATCTGAAGAAGAAGAAGAAGAAGAAGAAGAAGAAGAAGAAGAATCCGAACAACAACAACAACATGAATCTATGAAGAAGAAGAAGAAGAATCCGAAAACGAAGAAGAACGAAAAAGAATTAAATGGATTCAATAAACAAGAAAAGAAGAAGAATCCAAAGAAGAAGAAAAATCCGCAAAGGAATCCGATGAAAAGAAGAAGAAGAATATAAGAAAGGAGAAGAATCTACAGTAGGAGAAGAATCCGGTGAAGAAGGAGAAAAATCTGAAGAAGAATACGAAGAAGAAGTAAATGCATTCGATGAACAAGAACCCGAAAAACATTCCAAAGAAGAAGAAAGATCCGAAGATGAATCAGAAAAAAAAAAAGAAGAAAAAGAATTCGATGAAAAGAAGAAAAATCCGAGGAAGAAGAAGAATCCAAAATGGTTGCTACATGTATTAGGCTGAACTATAAACCATTTCTAGTTTTGTTCAACTTTATTCTTCACAAGATAAAATGCATCTTATTTGATTATACAGGGTGGTCCGAAAGTCTTGTCACCTCCTACCAAAAATGGAATGAGAAAAACAGAACACGTAATACAGTAATAAAAAGCACATATACAGGCGTTGTAGATATTCCCATGTACCACATTTTTGAGATTTCGATTTCAAGGTCCTTGTATTTTGATAATTTTTTGAAGATCTTCAAAGATACATTGCAGTCTGCAGGGACTGCCATATCAATAAGGAGACATTTTTTTGTTTTTGTCTCTAATAACAATGTCTGGGCAGTTAGCTTTGATTGTTCTGTCAGTGTATATTGTTTAGTCCCATAGAATTGTAACAAATCCTATCTCCGTAACCGGGTCTGGGTGGTGTTGATACCAGTTTCTTTCAGTTTCTTTCCCGTAGAAGTTGCAGATTTTCCAGTACATATATTGACCCAATATGTCATGCTGAGTGCAGATATTGGCCCAATCTGTCATGCCGAGTGCAGATATTGGCCCAATCTGTCATGCCGAGTGCAGATATTGACCCACTCTGTCATGCCGGGTTTTATATTCAGTGGGTGCCAATATTGTGCAACCTGATACAAGATGATCAATCGTTTCTGGATATTTATCACAGAATCTGTATTTTGGGCTAACACAATATTTTAGTATATGTGCTTGATCATTTCTAGTTAACAAGCATTGGTCCTGTGCAGCAAGGATAAAACCTTTGGTTTCAGCTTTTAACCCTGCACTACATAGCCACTGATAGGTACGGGGTTTGTCTACATCTGCTTGTTTGGTAGCCTCAGAGTATTGACCATGAAGCGGTTTATCTTGCCATTGTATCTGTATCTAGTCGGTTGCTTTTGCTTTATTTTTAAGTATTTTGAAGCTTCAGTCGTAATTGCATTATCTGCACCCCTTTGAAACTCATTTATTATTATTATTATTATTATTATTATTATTATTTCTTTTGATTTCTGGCGTTTACACATTTCTTTCCGGGTCCCACCCAGAGACCTAAGGTTAGAAAGGGCATCATGACACTCTCCACTGAAAAAAAAAAAATTTTAAATAAAAAAAGATAAAAATATTTTATATAGATAAAGCCCTCCGTAAAGTGTGGGTTGTACTTGTGAGAAAAAATTTTTCGTATTTCTTTGAGGCATGGACTTCCAGGAATCCCTTCAATTAATCTACTGGAACCTTTTCAATCAATCCGAGGGCTCCAACTACGAGGAGTGTTGATGTTCCCATGTGCCACATTTTCGAGATTTCGATTTCAAAGTCCTTGTATTTTTACAACTTTTTGAATATCTTCAAAGATACATTGCAGTCAGCAGGGACTGCCATATCAATAAAGAGGCACTTTTTTTGTTTGTGGTCTTTAATAACAATGTTCATTGGTTGGTTTTGATTGTTCTGTCAGTGTAATGTTAGTCCCACAGAATTGTAACAGGTCTATAATTATAATTATTATTATTATCGTTATTATTATTTTTATTTACATTATCGCTAATATTGTTTTGTCGACTTTTACAAACTCTGTGTTTCGTTCAAGTAAAATTAACTGTACTTGTTACCCCTTACCTGTTTACACTTCTCCCCAAAAATTGATTCGTCCTGGGTATGACGATAAACTTCATATGGCAGCATGGCCTCTGATCAGTAGGTTTTGAGGAGCGTGGAACCAACTCTTAATTACTGTTGTTCCTAAGTCCACTGTGACCCGGTTAGGTAGCACCTGTTAGGGTCCAAGTATTGACAAACAGTTAACCCTAAACTGGGGTCAAAACACTATGAAAGTATAAAAATAGATTTTTATAGTAAAATACCAGCAATATATTTTTAACAAAACTACCAGCAACACATTTTTAAAAAAATATTAACAACAATATATTTGACTCTCGATAAAAACCCTCTTTACAAGTCAATAAAACCTGATATAAAAACTAATTTCTTATAAAGAAAACATAATCTATTCGTACGAACATATCCTAAAAATCTTGTCAGTATTAAATAACCCATTGAGGTAACGATATGCCGTAAAAAAAAAAAAAATAACGTCAATGAAACCTTGTCTACAAACTGATTTCTTATAAAGAATATATATTCTATTCATACGAACCTATCCTAGAATCTTGTCAGTATTAAATTTTTGTCGATATTAAAAAAAAAATAAAATAAACCAAAACCAAAAATCCGTCACTGAAACCTGATTTACAAACTGATTTTTTATATTCTCTTCATATGAATCTATAAAAAAATTTTATTGGCATTAAATAACCCATTGAGGTGTCGATATCCGTAAAACAAAATTAACCAAATAAACCAAACCAAAATTTGCTTTGGGATCAGTCAATGTATAGTTATTTTTTAAATTTAAAATGATTTTGACAGACAAAAAGTAGACCCAACAGAATTTTATATATAGATATATTTACATTCCCTTTGACGAAATAAGGATTTCAGAGAACAAAGATAGATTGTTTATTTAAAAAAAAAGTTTCTTTCGACCGTTTTGGATTATGGAATCAGTGTGAACGATCCTTTATACTTAGGGATTTACTGTATGCTTTTAAGGGGATAACATGGATTAAATATCTTTATTTATGGGGTTTAAGGGAATATTATTTTTTTTAACAGATTAAACATCAGAAATTTTCTTATCTTCATCAGACTAACTGATGATTAACCCCAGGGATTGACGTTTGTGCATTCTATGGGTAACATTTTCAGCTGAGATTTAATGAAAAGAGTGCATTGAATCAACTCCTAAGTCTGCAGCTAAGAAAGTTAGTTGTCTTGCGATGCGAGACAATTTTCTTGCCTGAATCTAGCTTACATATTTATAAGTCTTTCATTCGTCCATGATTTGAATATTGCTGCTAGATATTGTCTAATTTACACCTGCTGTATACTTGCAGATAATTGATAAAATCCAAAGAAGAATCTGCAATGTTATTGGTCCTGACCTGGCATCTCGGATTCAGTCACTGAAAAATACCGCCATAATTTATTTTTATGGTAATTGTTCTGATGAACTTTCCTCTATAGTACCTAGACTTTATGGATCTAAGCGCCTTTACTAGATTGGCAACTAGTTTTCATCATTTTACAGTTGAAATGGCGAGCTGTAACCGTAAGTTCTATGCTAACAGGTTCTTCTACTGCTCGTCTCTCTTGTGGAACTCTCTTCCAGCTTCTTGCTTCCTAGTCAACATTGATCTTCAAAAATTGAAATGCAATGTCAATCGTTATCTTCTGTCTTCTTAATTCATGTCAATAGCACTTTTTATTGTATTCTTTAACATTCTGTAAACTCTCCTATAAATACTTTCATGGTAATAGATCGATATACGCCTGAAGAACGTTAAAAAATGTTTGTTGAAACCGTAAATAAAATAACAAGATGAGGACAACAGTCCGAATATAAATAGTGTAAATAATATCTCCTCATCCGAGAAATTCAAACAAAAATTTGATGCTTGATTGGTCACTGTGGATATTGTTATATTTATTATTAAATCGGTTAAGGGTCTTCAGCTTGTAAACGCCACTTCACCCGTCTTTCCTGTTACCTGAGGGTTGCGGCCATGGGAGTAAACATGTAAGCTACGTAGAATCAGAACAGGGTTAAATATAACGTTGAGCTAAATGGGTGACCGTTTGGGAATATGTTAAATATGCTGAAAGCTTGAATGTGCGGGCGGTGGATTTTGAATAAAAAATATTGATAATGTAATCGGTTGCAATTGAGTTCAAATTCCAGTCAAGATTTTTTTTTTTTTACATTCACTTACACGTAAAATAGTTCTTTTGAAAATTTTCTTTTTTAAATTCTTTTTTTTTATTTTGAGGCAATTTCTTCACAAACGAAACTGAAATCAGTTCGGCAAGTGAATAAAACTCCAAAATAGTGTGTAATTTACACACCAACAACATACTAGTGGTAGAATTACGAATAATTAAAAAAACAAATCAGTAACAACGGAAAATGCAACACAGATATCCCTAGGCGCATTAAAAATAATAAAATCGGCTTCCAGAAACAACGTCTACAAAGATAAGAAAATCACGTTGAAAACAAATATTGAATAGGTGACTAGCAATAATAAGAAAGGCAAAAGATGTCTCTCAAAATATAAGCACAGTAATGAAAAACAGGAAAATTTCGTTAGAAACAAAGAAAAATAAAAGTATGAATAGATTCTGACTAGCTCAACAAGTTTCTAAAAATATATTTACCCGGTTTAACAGCAAAATTGCCCAAATCATGTAAACCCCGTGGATAATTGTCCATCCCACAAAATTTTTAATATCTAAAATAAAAACACTAAAATATTGAATTTTTTTTTCCCAGGTTTAGACGTTAAGTCATGTTGACACCATTTGTCGTAATAATCACAAAAAAAAAAATTATTCAGCTAGAAAGAGAACAGGTTGAACTCTATTTTTAAGATGTCTTCTCAACTGAGCAATGGTAAGAGGAAAAATGATCATTCATACTCTTTTTTTTCTTCTTCAAAGTTCGTGCAAGAACCATCATGGGAACGGTAAATAAGTGTAAAATTAACGGAACAGTAGAAAGGAAAACTGGATCAGGAGGTGATAACAGCAGGAGAGATCACCCTTTCAACTTAGAGCTAAATGCATTCTTATTGTTCAAAGTAGAGTGCAATAGTTTTATATAAAAA
This sequence comes from Acanthosepion pharaonis, assembly GCA_903632075.3. Lineage (NCBI taxonomy): Eukaryota > Metazoa > Mollusca > Cephalopoda > Sepiida > Sepiidae > Acanthosepion > Acanthosepion pharaonis. The sequence continues at coordinate 245,466 of CAHIKZ030001719.1, forward strand.
AAAAACGCAAAGAATTCCAGTAAGATATATTTAATCGTTTCTAAGATACAACGGTTCAAATCTTAATCTAACAATTGGACAATTTTGCTGTTACACGATTTGGACAATTTTGCTGTTACACTCGGTATATATCTAAATTGAACGAAATAAGGACTTAAAAAAACAAAGGTAAACAATCTATCGTGTGCTTTATAAGGGGGTTCGAATGCTGCAATCCACCAAGAAAAATTTTGAAATTTTGACAAAATGTAAGGTAATTTTGATTGACCATATGAAATGGTTGGTTGTTCTTGTTTGGCTAATATCAAAACCTCTATGGGTTATTTTTAATGCCGAAATCTAAATATTTTGTACGCAATTTTATTTTATTTTTTGGAAATAATCATAGTTTAGTGATTCGCGTGTCACTAATTAACAGATTGAAGACAAGAGAAACAAACCAGAGATAGCTAAAAGACAAAAATTACTAAGAGTTACAATAAAAAAAGAAATTGTGGAGAGCCATAATCCTCAACGTCCTGAAAGGACACGGCACATAGAAGACAAAGAAGACAGTTAATTTTCCCTATTTCTTTGTTACTAATATCTCCAATTCGTAATTCTAAAGAAAGTTGTGGAGGGCCGTGATTGCCAACGTCCGGAAAGAAGATGTCACTTTTTTTTTCATTTATAAATCTACCATTTGTACTTACTTTGAATATTGCAGCCACATCTGGTTTAGTGCTCCTGCTATATATTTATTCTTGATAAATCCAAAGAGTCTGATATATTAGTGATCCTGACCTGGCATTTCGGCTTAAGTCACTTTCCTACATCCTGTGTAGCTTCTATAAATACTTTCATGATGAACTTCCCTATTTGGTACGTTATATTTTATGGACATTATAAATTTAAACGTACGTTAACAGATTGGCGGAAAAGTCTTTACACAGTACTAGATTGGCAGCTAGGTCTTAGCATTTTGCAGTTGAAATGGCTAGATGTAACCGTAAGTTCTATGCTAGCAGTTTCTTCTCTCGCACTTCTCGCTTGTGGAACTCTCTTCTGGCTTGTTGCTTTTCAGTAAATTTTGATCTTCAAAGATTTAAATGCAATGTCAATCGTTATCTTCTGTCTTCTTAATTCCTGTTCTTTTATTGTTCTCTCTCCTTAATAATGTCTTTTTTTCTCGCATTCTCTAACACTCAGTAATCCCTTGCGTCTTAGCGGATTTATTGCCTTGATTGGGGGTGAAATGATTTTTTTTCAAAAATCAATGTTTTCGCAATAGAATTTATACTAACCAAACAATGTTCCTAAATTTCCGAAATATTCTTAGATTCATTTGATAAATAGCCCGTGTCTATTTGAGTTGATTCTATTTGTTCGTATTAAAAACAGAATAACTTATTAGGACGTACCAGATTTTTTATCTGTAAATTTTGATCTTCAAAAACTTAAATGCAATGTCAATCGTAATCTTCTGTCTTCTTAATTCCTATTCTTTTATTGTTCTCCCTCCTTAATAGTGTCTTTTTTATCGCATTCTCTAACACTCAGTAATCCCTTGCGTCTTAGCGGATTTATTGCCTTGATTGGGGGTGAAATGATTTTTTTTCAAAAATCAATGTTTTCGCAATAGAATTTATACTAACCAAACAATGTTTCTAATTTTCCTAGATATTCTTAGATTAATTTGATAAATAGCCCGTGTCTATTTGAGTTGATTCTATTTGTTCGTATTAAAAACATAATAACTTATTAGGACGTACCAGATTTTATTCTTATATCCTCTGTAACTCTTTGCGTCTTAGTGGCTTTATTGCCTTGTTTGGGCTGAACTGATTAAACATTTTGTTTCCGTTGAAATAATAAAATAAGAAGAAAATCCATGTGAATGGTACCCGATAACAGTTTTAAGATATTTTTGCTTTAGACTCTTCCGAGTTAATTGTTGGCTTCGCTCTGATTAGAGACAGGAAATGGAAAAGACTCTATCAACAACACCCCTCCACGCCACACCAATTGACGAAATAAGCTGAATTCGTATTACTCCATTTATTGGTTCTCCAAATAGCTGTTAGCTGATTTTTACTATGGTTAATATTACATTTACAAGTAGGCGGGGATACAACGGCCTGGTCTAATGGTCAGCAAACTTGTCTCGCTAGAACAATTACGACTGAGTAGTGACTTCAATCCTCACTGGGTTCCCCATACTTTCGACCTTGTGCCACATCTAAGCTACACTTGGAAAATCACTGATGGTTAGCAAGCTTGTCTCACTAAAACAATTTGAATTGAGTATCTGTCTATATTTCTGAGACGAGGTATTATGTACACTATTTACATTATTCGGACTATTGTCCTCATTTTTGTCGCCATATTTATTACAACGTTTCGGCCTTTCAGTATTTGTCTATATTTCTGAGATGAGGTATTATGTACACTATTTACATTATTCGGACTATTGTCCTCATCTTTGTCGCCATATTTATTACAACGTTTTTATTATGTACACCATTTTCAGCAATTTCGGCCTTTAGCATTCTGAGATGAGGTATTATGCACACTATTTACATTATTCGGACTATTGTCCTCATCTTTCTCGCCATATTTATTACAACGTTCCGGCCTTTCAGTATCTGTCTATATTTCTGAGATGAGGTATTATGTACACTATTTACATTATTCGGACTATTGTCCTCATATTTGTCGCCATATTTATTACAAAGATTCGGCCGTTGTACGCATCGGCCTTCTTCAGGTGGTTGGAATGTCGAACTGAACCCTTTATTTCACTCACTGGTGTAGACTGTTCTAGTTCCACGTACCATGTCTAATGGATGTCAGTTATCAGTTATCTCCTGTTAATTCCCCTCTCCAAGTTCTCCACTGCCTTAATCGGGTATTGAACTCACACTCTTTAGGTCTCGTCACTGGATGTAACTAACGCCTTTATCCACTGTGCCATGTGAGTTTGAGGAACCTGGTTAAGGCAGTGGAGAATTTCCATTGAATTAACAGGAGATAACTGATAACTGACATCCATGTTTTCCTGATTTGGAACTAGAACAGTCTACACCAGTGAGTGAAATAAAGGGTTCAGTTCGACATTCCAACCACCTGAAGAAGGTTCGTACAGCGGCCGAAACGTTGTAATAAATATGACGACAAAGATGAGGACAATAGTCCGAATAATGTAAATTTAAATTGAGTACTAAGTTAGATTTTCACTGTATGATCCATACTCTCGGCCTTGTGCCACACTTAAGCTACCCTTAGAAAATCGTTTTGGGCACTTCGACGTGGTGCAAGTTTTTGCTAAATCTATTACACCTGAATAGAAAGTTCGATCCTCACAGGGTGCCCCATACTTTAGGCCTTGTGCCACATCTAAGCTCCGTTTTAAAAACCATTTGAGCACTTTGTTGTGGTGTAATGGTTAGCAAGCTGGTCTCGTTACATCAATTGTGACTGAGTAGTGAGTTCTATCCTCACTGGGTGCACCAAACTTTTGGCCTTGTGCCACACTTAAACTACGCGTAAAAAATGATTTTGGGTACTTCTACGGTGTGTAACTTTGAGCAAGCTTGCCTCGCGAGCTTAGTTACGACTAAATAGTGAGTTAGTTTCTCATTGGGTGCTCCATATTTTCAGCCTTGTGCCACACCTAAGTTTTGCATAGAAAAATCATTTTAGACACTTCGACGTGACATAACGGTTCGTAAGCTTGTCTAGCAAATCAATTATGACTACGTCGTGTCTTCGATCCTCATTGGGTACCTCATATATTCGGCCTTATGCTACATCTAAGCCAAGCTTTGGAAACCAAGTGGCGTACGAGTTGTGTGTGTGTGTGTGTGTGTGTCTAGTTCGCCCGCGCAGATGTTAGATACATAGGTTAGATGTGGCATAAGGCCTAAAGTATGGGGCGCCCAGTGAGGATCAAACTTTCTATTCAGGCGTAATAGATCTAGCAAGAAAAGCCTGCTAAACGCTACACCACATCGAAGTGCCCAGAATGATTTTCTAAGCGTAGCTTAGATGTGGCACAAGACCGAAAGTATGTGGCACTCAGTGAGGATCGAACTCACTACTCAGTCGTAATTGTTATAGCGAGACAGATTTGCTAACCATTACACCATGTCGATGTCCCGCCTCAGATGCGTGTGTGCGTTTCTGTTTTTTTGTTTGTTTGTTTGTTTTGATAGAATTGTATGGTTGTGTAATTCTTATCCTTTTGTGTGCGTATATATGTATATACATGTATGTGTATGCGTCTCTCTGTGTGCTTGTGTATTTATGCGAGGGTGTGTGTGTGCATGCGATTCCGTAATGCTTATGTGTTTATACAGGCGGGTTTTCGTATGTCTGTGTGCTTGTAAATGTAGGTTAGTGCGTCTATGTGTGCGTATGGGTGCAATTATGCGTGTGACTGTTCGGGTATGTGTGAGTGTGTGCTTGTGTAGGTCCTTATAAGTTTGTGATAGAATGTGAAATTGCTTGTGCAGTGTGCGTTTATGTGTACGTGTGTCTGTTAGTATTTGTGCGTATGTGCGAGCTTGGTTTTATGCGTCGCGTGCAACCATATATGTGCGTGTTTGTGCAATTGTATGTGTGTGTGTGTGTGTGTGTGTGTATGTTTGCGTGTGTTTCTATACTACATGTTTATGCTTGTGTGCAATTCTGTAATTGCGCTAGTGCTTTTGCTGATGCGTTTAATTGGTTGATAGGCTGATCTGTATTTTACGGCTTATCAACCTTTTACAGGTGATTTAAAGCCAGATTTTTTTTTAATTGTAAGAACGTTTTGGAGATAACGATTTACTGATTAACACATAACTGGATAACGGGAGAGGAGGTGGATTCATACCTTTACCCAAGGGTACACGCGCCTAAGTGAATATAAAAAAAACCCGATTGGAATTGGAACTCGGCTCTCTGATTTTCAATTCCGAGCCGTCATCGATTACACCACCCGCACATCCAAGCTTACAGCACCTGGTATTCCTATATGGTTACCAATCTAGATACTGACCAGCTAGACGTTAAGCAAGTCCTACTTAAGCAACGTCGAGCTTGGTCAGTACCTAGGTGGGTAACCGCTTGGGATGCTGTAGTCTTGGAACTCGGCTTTCAGACCTCCAATTCAGAGCCAAGCTGAAATCACCTGGTGTTCCCAAGTAGTTATCCATCTAAGTACTGACTAGTCTCAACGTTGCTTAACTTCGGTGGTCGTCAAAAACCGGTGTTTCAACGTCATATGTCTGTAAACCATACCACTGACACATCCTTGCCAACAGCCCTCGTATGCCTAAGCAGCCACCCCTCGAAGTACTAACCAAGCTCGTCGTTGCTTAACTTCGGTGATCGTACGAAAACCGTTGTTCCAACTTGAAGCCATATCACTGTGACTTCGAAGCAAACAGTCCCTGGTATTCCCAAGCAGTCACCCATCTAGGTACTAACCAGGCTCGTCGTTGCTTAACTTCGGTGATCGGACAAGAACTAGTGTTTCAACGTGATACAGCTATAAGTCATATCACTGGGACTACCAAGCCAACAAACAGCACCAGGCGTTCCCAAGCAGTCACCCATATAGGTACTGACCAGTTTCAACGTTGCTTAACTTCGGTGATCGTACGAGAACCGATGTTTCAACGTAATATGGCTGTAAGTCGTACCACTGAAACATCCAAGCCAACAGCACATGGTATTCCCAAGCGGTTACCCATCTAGGTACTGACTAGGCTCAACGTTGCTTAACTTCGATGATCTTACGTGAACCGGTGTTTCAATGTGATATGGTCGTAAGCCTCGCGTTATTTTGTGTGTCTGTGTGTTTGCGTGTTGGTGTGTTTGCGTAATTGTGAATGTATGTGGGTTTGTGTGTATGTGTGTGCTTTAGGATAACTGTGTGTGCGCTTTTGTATGCGTGTTGTGTATTTTTTTGCTGGTGTATATGTGCTTATGTGTGTGTTTGTGTAAATGTTTGTGTGCGTGTTTGTGTAAATGTGTGTGTGCTTGTGCGCGCGCGCGAGCGAGGGCGCGTGTGTTTTCTCATTTCTCTGTTCTTATCATATGACAATACGCCCTCCGTCGGCGATTACGTGCGTGAGTCGAAGACAAATGTTCGTCGTAGATTGACGGAAGGAAATACAGTGAATGAGCACAGAAGCAGCGGGAGGAAGGAAGGAAGTCTCAACAGCGAGCGACGATGACAGAAGAAACGGAATATTTATTTGAACTGGGGGGGAAACAAAGTCTATTAACTCAGATGCTTTTATCATTTATGCAAATGGCGCTGTTTAAAAACATTTATAATCACCAGAGTTAATCATTAGTATTATACATATCTCGCAACCCATGAAAAACAAAACCTGAGCCTTGATAATACTTTGTACGTGTGTATGGTGGGCGTATTTTACTAAACTAAATCACAAAGAATCGATGACGTTCATAATTGATTAATTGCTTGCTCCGTTTTTTTAACGGTATATCAACATGCTTATGGGTCATTTAATGCCGATTTTAATTTTCTTGAGAGCTTTGAAGTAATAAAAAATATTATATAGGTTATTCTGCTTTCACAGTTGAATACATGGTAAATGATGATTTACGTTATTCGGACTGATATCCTCATCTTCATTGCCATATTCACAACGTTTCGACCATTGTACGCTCAGGTGATTGAAATTTAGAACTGAACCATTTAGTTCGTCCACCGGCGAAGATTGCTCTAGTTCCACGTGTCATGCCTCTTCCGGATGTCTCATTTATTTTCCTTTAACTCCTCTCTCCAAGTTTTTGGTTCACCACCCCTGTATCCTGGTATTGAACTCACAACTCTTTGGGTCTAGTCACTGGATCTAACCAAAGTCTTTATCCACTGAGCCTTGAGGACATCTGTTTGAATTTTTACGATTTATAAACCTAATGTCTCAGCAATATTTTTTACCAGTGCTCATATTACAATTTTGTTGTTATTATTATTTCATATGTTTTTACCAGTGCTCATATTACAATTTTTTTGTTATTATTATTTCATTTTTTTTACCAGAGCTCATATTACAATTTTGTTGTTATTATTATTTCATTTTTTTTACCAGAGGTTATATTACAATTTTGTTGTTATTATTATTTCATTTTTTTACCAGTGCTCATATTACAATTTTGTTGTTATTTTATTTCATTTTTTTACCAGAGCTTATATTACAATTTTGTTGTTATTATTATTTATTTTTTTACCAGTGCTCATATTACAATTTTGTAGTTATTATTATTTCATACAACAAAACCAGTGCTCATATTACAATTTTTGTTGTTTTATCATTTATTTTAGAAACCAGATTTATTTTCAATTTTTGAGCTTATTATTTCAATTTTTACCAGAGTTTTATTTTCAATTTTTGTTGTTATCCATTGCTTTTCTCTAGCACTCCTTATTACTGGTTCCCATATTTTATTCATATCTATGTTTCGTCGGCTCAGGAGATTTTTGTGGCCTAGCATATTTGCATATACATGTTTGTGTGGCCATAATTGCTAGAGGCGGTGATATGTGTGTTTTATAATGGAGTTATATTTTGGAAATACAGTTTGATTTATTATAGAAATTATAGGATATTATATGGATTAATGTCATGAAAGAGTTCTTTCATGGTTGTTTGGCTCGTTGATTTTTCTTGGCGGCACATCAACACCTCTATGGGTTATTTAATACCGAAATCTAAATATTTTGTAGGTAGTTTTAAGCTATCAACTACAGATGTTTTGTACGCAAATGTATTTTTTCAGAGTAAAGTTGTTTTTTGATATATATATTTTGTAGTTCACGAAATCTATTTATGGTAATTTTACAATAAAAATGCACTTTTATTTTTTAATAGTGTTGCTTCGATTGTCATTTTGCTATAGACGATAATGGATATGTCCCCATTCGCATAAATACAGTAGTAAATACTGTATGTTGGTCTGCAGTTGTGGTGTTGAAACTCTCTGCCTCCGGGCACAGAGGATCCCCAGACGAGGCTATATCGAATAGTAGAGTAGCATCTTGGGAAACAGCTACCCGTTTTATATGGGGTCTACAGGGAATTTTTGGCCTACGGACTCGGATACCCCACATTAAATTCGGCCTTGTGTCACATCTGACCGCGTGGGGAGGTTGGTAGATATCCTGCAGCTGGAGATTCGTCTCCACCTGTGCTGGTAAAACTCTCGGCTTCCGGGCAGAGAGGATCCCCAGACGAGGTTATGTCGAAGGGCAGAGTCTTGGCCCGAGAAACAGCTACCCGACCTCGTTTTATATGGGGTTACGAGGAATTTTGGGCCGAGCCTACGGGCTCGGGTACCGCACATTAAATTCGGCCTTGTACCACATCTGACCGCGTGGGGCGGTTGGTAGATATCCTGCAGTTGAAGATTCATTGTGGAATTCACTTGACTCACTTCTAGCAGTTGACTACCTCGACGCACCGCTGGCGAATCTTATATGCCTTGTCCTTGTCCTAAGTATTATCGTTCATTATCAAACTTTGCATGATTATTCTATTCCCTAGGTTGCAACAAGTCATTTTATTATAAAAATATACAGTTGATTTTAGATTGGGGGTTCAGTATTTGCCAGTAGCTGGGACCCTAACAGGTGCTACCACCCCAGATCAGGGTGGACCTAGGAACAACAACGGGTGGTTCTATACTCCTCAAAACTTCTAATTTCCCGATCAGAGGTCTTACTGCCGGATGCAATTAATCGTCATACCCAGGATGATGTTAAATATTACTAACAAGCGGAAAATAAAGAAAACATTGGTGTACGTCTTCTTAAGTAGCCAGCTTTTTTTATCCTTGGGAAAGGTATGAATTCCTCACACAGCTATTATTTGAATAGCTCGGCGTGGTGTAATGGTTAGCAAGCTTGTCTCGCCAGATCAGTTACAACTGAGTAGTGAGTTCGATCCTCACTGGGTGCCCCATACTTTCGGCCTTGTGCCACATCTAAGCTATGCTTGGGAAATAACTATTATTTGAATAGCAGGACAAACTTGGTCCTTGGGTGACAATCAGCCTACCGCAGAAATAATCTACAACTGACTGCGGGAATATCTTCCGCCTCGTCAGTCATGAATCAAAAGAAACATGATCGGCCAAACGCGTATCACACATTGGCAATTAACTGGCTGGCTCATTAAAGTGGATCGTTGATCAAATTGAAAAGATTAAACAGTAAAACGTAAATAAACACGTGGAAAAGCGTTCGAAAAGTAATTATCTGTCATCTAATAAAAATAACGAGACAGATAACAGGCTAATTTCAAGATAATCTTGAGTCACATTAACCTAAAACTTGTTCTTGAATAGTCTACTAAGATCAAGACTTTCATAAGGGTCTTATCCATGGCGCCAAACTCTTTCAAAAATATCTAAACTCTCAGCTGTATACAACCGTTTCCTCAGATTTATTAACTCTGGTCTGGTATCTTTGTTTGCAGTATCCTAATTTTAAAAATTCCCTGTCTTTTTTTTTCTATAAATACAGTAGAATCCCTGACAACCGGACTAAGAAGGCCTTCCGGATATAATGAATTGGTTACAAACACCGGATATGAGGTCTTATATTTAGATTAAAAAGAACTGAAATCAGGTTTAAAATTTATTTTCACGTATTTTATGATAAACAAAATAAGCTAATGGCGAGTGAAATATAACGGAATTGATTTTAAGGAAAAAGAAATAAATTATGTAATGTTAATGAAAATTCATTAAATTAAATATGCCACGTATGCAAAACAAATAATGTAACGAGGATATTTTAATCACTGTTGCATGATGATTCTTTCTCTTCTAATGTCATTCTCAACTTTTTCCGCATTTCGTTTTGCTTTTGTTCTTGAAATTTTTTAAACGAAACACACTTTTAAGTCAGCGTGCTTTATTGCGAACGTCATGGGAGAATGCTGGCTTTCTTTCCATAAAACTGACCACCTTTTCAATAACTTTTTCAATCTCAGTCCAGATTTCTTCACAATTATGCATCTCGTCGCTATTTTGTTGCAGATGTGTCTCGTTGTCATCCTTTCCTCTTATTCCCATCGTCTTTTGCACCAATAAAATCCATTAGGGTGAAATAAGCATAAGCAATTATCCAAAGTAAATATTCCTGAAAAACAGAAATTTTAAATAAATTAAATATCACCCAAATAGTTCAAATATACACGTCAAAAAATAAGGTCCGTATTTGCGGGATTCCGAATATGAGGTACTCCGGATATAAGGGATTCTACAGTACTGTTAAGGAATTTGTTGTGAAGAGCTTTCCGCAATGTTTCCTAGACTTTATGAATTTAAGTGCAGTACTAGATTAGTGGCAAGATCTCGTCAATTCACAGTTGAAATGGCTAGCTTTAACCGTAAGTTCTATGTTAACAGTTTCTTCTCTCGCACTTGCCTCTTGTGGGATTTCTCTTCCGGCTTCTTGCATTCCAACCAAGTTTGACCTTCAAAAATTTAAATGCAATATCAATCGATATCGCCTCTCTTCTTAATTCCTGTTCTTTTATTGTCCTCTCTCCTTAATAATGATTTTTTTTCTCTTATTTCAAACTCAGTAACCCCTTACGTTTTAGTGGCTTTATTGCCTTGCTTGGGGTGAAATGATTAAAAAAAATCAATGATTGTAGGTCTGAGTGAGGATTATACTTCTTCGAACCTCGTAGACTGGGATAACAGAATCCCAAACAAAGAACTGTAGCTGAAAAAAAAAACAGAAAACATGACACATGAGGACTTCCAGCAACAGTAGCAATAATAACATAAGGAAAACGTTGACGTTCCACACTACTTTGAACAAAAGGTTAGAAGGGAAAGATCTAAAAATATTGGAAACAGCGATGATATTAGACTTGAAAAAAGAACTGTTAGGTAGTATCAGTCCTCCTATATGGCAGTGAATGCTGGACAATATCCTCACAGATGAAGAAGAGACTTGAAACAATAGAAACAAAAAAAAGAGTACTGAACTGTTACTTAATATCAGTCCTCCTATATGGCAGTGAATTTTGGACAATCTCCTCACAGATGAAGAAGAGACTTGAAACAATAGAAACAAAAGAAAAAAGTACTGAACTGTTACGGAATATCAGTCCTCCTATATGGCAGTGAATGCTGGACAATCTCCTCACAGATGAAAAAAGAGACTTGAAGCAACAGAAACAAAAGAAAAGTGTACTGGACTGTTACGTAATATCAGTCCTCCTATATGGCAGTGAATGCAATTTTTCTCCTCACAGGTGAAGAAGAGACTTGAAACAACAGAAAAAAAAGAAAAGAGTACTGAACTGTTAAAAATGAATCAGTCCTCCTATATGGCAGTGAAATGCTGGACACAATCTCACAGTTGAAGAAGAGATTTGAAGCAACAGAAACAAAGAAAAAAGTACTGAACTGTTACGGAATATTTAAATAAGAAATATGATGGAAAGAGAATGTTGGACAATCTCTTCACAGATGAAGAAGAGACTTGAAGCAAAGAGAAACAAAAGAAAAGAGTACTGAACTGTTAATAATATCAGTTTTCCTATATGGCAGTGAATGCTGGACAATATTCCTCACAGATGAAGAAGAGACTTGAAGCAATAGAAACAAAGAAAAGATTACTGAACTGTTACGTAATATAAATTTTTTTATATGGCAGTGAATGCTGGACAATCTCCTCGCAGATGAAGGAGAGACTTGAAGCAATAGAAATGTGGTTCTACAGAAGAATGATTAGAATACCATGAGCCGAACACTTCAGCAATGATGATATTCTGGAGAAAATGGAGATAGAATGACACTTATTCTTAGAATTAGAAACGGCCAAGTGAAATGTCTGGGTCGCATAATAAGGAAAACGGCTTGGAGCATTCAACACTGACAGGACATGCTGAAATCAATAGAGACAGAGGAAAGCAGCGAATAATGTATCTAATGAGCTTGCGTAAAATGTTGGCAAAACGGGGTTCAGGAGAGATCGCATGTAATATAACAAGTAGAGACTTTAACCATTTCAGTCCTTTTTTAACGCTGAAATTCGTTATAATTATTATAATGGATAATTACAAGCGAGAGAGGAGATGAACTGTGCTTATTTTATTGCCACATAGCAAAAAGACTAACGTTACTAAGAGTTACAAAGGACAGGATGTTGTGGAGAGCTATGACCACCAAAACCCTGACGACACACGTCACAGAAGAATATGAACAACAACGAACAAATTTTAAAGATATAAGATGAAATAGCACTAACAATATACCCGGTGGCTATTTTCTTTTTTTTTTTTTTTTTTTTTTTTTTTTTTGATTATTTTTGTAAAGTCGAATTTATCATTTTTAAAATCCAATAAAAATTCTCATTACTGTTTTTTACCGCTTCCCTTCATCCGAGATTAAAGATTTGATGCGCAGAATATGTCCTTATTAAATTTGCGCCAATCGACGCGAATTTGCTATGAAGATTTCAACGCCAGCCCACATCGTAAACGGATTTGACAAGTGTCGCAAACGACAGATTAAATCGGGAAGAGAACGACAATACACTTTCTGGCTCGTCGGAGGTAAACATCATAACAACAGTTGTTGTATACAGCGAAGTTGTCTTTCATTTATTTTATTTTATTTTTTTTCATTTTTAAATTTTCATTTATTTATTTATTTGCAATTCAAAATTTGCAACTGGCAGCCGTTTAAGTTTTAACGAAAAAATATATTAATTTTATTGAAATATTCTTCCAAAGCAAATCATCTTCATAATCTTGTCATCCTTCGCTTTGTTTTAATTTAATATTTTTGTTAACTTTTAATTTAATATCATTTTCGTCATTTTTTTTCCTTCAATTTTTATCTTTTTCAAAGCCTTTAATTTGCTTCACATAATTCTGGTTTTTTTTTTTTTTTTTTTTTTTTTTTTTTTTACCAATGTTGTTTCTTTGGGGCTATTCGGAATTCTTCGTTAGTTTCGTCTTTGCCATTAACATTTTCTTATTCATTTTTCCCTTTTTCTTCTTCTTCTACTTCTTCTTATTATTATTATTATTATTTACGTTTTTTGCTACTTATGTTTCTTATATATTCTAAAATATTTTTTTCTTTTTCCTTCTCTGCTTGATTCTTTTGTTAATGTAATTATTTATACCTATCTTCTTCTTCTTCTTCTTCTTCTTCTTCTTCTATTATTACAACCTCTTTTTCCCAGCCTCTCCCTTTTTCTTTATTCGCACATTCTTCGACTTTGACAATATTCCGTATCACAACTCATCTTCTTTTTTCATCTTCTTCTTCTCCTCACCCTCTTCCATTCATTCATTTTTCCTTTGACAATATTGCTAATCACATTTCTTCTTCTTCTTCTTCTTCTTCTTCTTCTTCTTCTTCTTCTTCTTATTTTATTAAAATTTGTTTTTTCCTAGTCTTTTTTTTTTCTTTATTATTTCTTCTTCGTCTTTTTCTTTTTCTTCTTCTTCTATTAAAACCTCTTTTTCCTAGCCTCTTCCTTTTTCTTTATTCATACCTTCTTCTTCTTCTTCTTCTTCTTCTTCTTCTTCTTCTTCTTCTGTCCCTTTTTCTGTTCATGATAATATTCCCAATCACAATTCGTGTTTTTCTTTTTTTCTCTTCTTTCTTTTTCACGCTTTCTCTTTTTGACAATATTACCTATCACAATTCTTCTTCTTCTTCTTCTTCTTCTTCTTCTTCTTCTTCTTCTTCTTCTTCTCATCCTCCTCCTTTCGCACTTTCTCTTTATGACAATATTCCTAATGAAAATTTTTCTTCTTCTTGCACTCTTCATACGGATATTATTATTCTTTTTCTTCTTCTTTTACATCACCTCTCTTCTTCTTCTTCTTGTATTCCACCCTCTTTTTTTCTAACTTCTTCCTTTTTCTTCATTCCTCACCTTCTTCTCCTTATTTTTGGGGCCAGCTCAAAACAACAATGATATTACTTCTTGTTATTATATCTTTGGGAATGTTATCAAAAGCAACAAAGAAATATGTAAACCAAATTATTAAAATATATGCACTGCACAAAAGCCCTACACATAGGTCCTTCACATGCAATGGCCACAGTTCCATATTTCTTTCTCTTCGATTGCATAGCACCTCAACTCATCCATGTCACCTTAAAACACCAATTCCCGTACGATGAACGAAGTTGAGTCTGGTCATTACTTAGATGGGTATTCACATCGGAATATCAGGCCCTGTAACATTCTTATTTTTATTCAATGCAGATTACTCTCATGTTTTTTCTTCTTTTACATCCTTCTATTTTCTTTTGGTTTTATTTATCTTATCATTTTAAAACATTTCACCGCAAGCAAGGCGGGAGTGCCACTAGCACGCAAGGGTTTTCAGACAGTGAGACTGAAGATGGTTGTCTGTGTTGTTCATGATGACGGTCGTCTTTGAGTATAGAATCCCAGAGTTTAGCAATGAATATTTCGAAGACAGTAGGGAAGCGTTGTCCAGGTTAGCAGTGGATATTCCGGTAAAGTAGCAGAGCGTAGTTCAGTCGTTCTTCCTTCTGTTCTTTCGGCTGACAAGTTGGCACTGGACATTCGGATAGAGTAAACAAAATGGCCACCTTTATACACGACGGATTGAATATTTTCCGTCTTCTGATTGGTTAACCCATCTCTTGGTGGACTATAAAATGAGTCAAGTCATTTTGACTGGCTCACTAGTACATACTACCCAAAAAAACTGCAACAGTTTGAGGAAAGTATACAGAAGTAAGAAGGGTATCAGGATCAAGGCAACAGAAAATGTCGATTGACATTACATTTGAATATTTGAAGATTGTAGCTATCAGAAAAGCAAGTAAGAGGAAGGGAGTTCCACTGTCGGGAAGGGCGAGAGAAGAAGCTGTTGGAGTAGAAGAGGCGGTTACTTTTAACAACTTCGATAGTGAAAGAGTGGGACCGAGCTGCCAACCTAGTAGCACGCTTAAATTCATGCAGTTTGGGTACCAGTGAAAGTAGTTCGTCAGAGCAGTTCCCATAAAAATATTTGTAGAAAAGACAGAGGGAAGCCACAGCACGTCTGTGTGACTGTAGACGAGATGCCAGATCAGGGACCCATGACATTGCATATCCGTCTCTGGATTTTGTCTAAGAACTCTTACACAGTCTGCATTATAATGGCAAGCCAGCACATCTTGCAGACCATCCTTACTGCTCTAATATTATTAATGGACGACGCTGCATTGTACCAAATTAAGTTTAGTGAATGTCAACATTTTGAGCACTCGGTATATTTTTTTAGATTTGTCCTATATACCCGACTTTGTCCTCTTTTTTAAACAGTGTTTCCCACTTTTGTTTCTGGGAGACGACGAAATATGTGGTATAAAATTCGAAAAACGCGCTAAAACAATGAAAGATGCCTTCAAAAAGCTAAGCAAAGTATTAAGAAAGAGGAAATATTGTTAGAAACAGAGACTACTGAACTGTAATACCAATCCTCCTATATTACAATCAATGCTGGACAATTCCCTTGCCGATGTCGCTCTACAGAAGGATATTGAGGATATCATGGACGGAGAAAGGGAAACTAAAACAACAGTTGCAATTAAATTCAGAAAGATGCAGTTGAATTTTCTGGGGTACATGATGAGGAAAGGAGGCTTAGAGAATTTGACACTAACATGACAAACTGAAGGCAACAGAAATAAAGGAAAACAGCCAATTAGGTAACGAGTAAATGAATGGCAGAATAGAGATTGGCAGTTGCATAGAAACAAACCTTATTTATAACTACAAAAGACAGGAAGTTGTGGAGAACCATAATTGTCCATGACCTGAAGAGGAATATAACCGCTTGTTCGAATTTTTAATTATTTATTGTGCACTTTCGATATAAGGGGTGACGTGGTCGCAGAAATTGTCTAACAGCCATGTTATAGGATTTTGGTTCATGGAGGGATTCGTTTTTTTACGGTTTATCAACCTTTTGAAGGATATTTAAAGCCGAAACATATTTTGGGGTTGTAAGCAAAATTCCTTTTTCCAGTGAACACTGTATTAACAACTTCTAGAAGATAGTAATATTTTTTTCACATACAAATCCTACTATTTAACTCATAGATGGGGGGGGTAGAAGATGATGACTAATACCTTTCCCAAAGGAACATAAGGAACCCAATCAGAATTCAAACTCGGCTCTCCGAGTTCTCATTCCGACTTGTTATCCATTACACCACTCTCACATCTAAACCTACAGCACGTGGTATTGTCAAGCGGTCACCCATCCAAGTACTAACCAGACTCGATGTTGTTTCACTTCGCTAATCGATCGAAAACTGGTGTAGCTTATTTAAAGCCAGAATTTTTTTTTTGTAAATAAAAGATAATAAGTATCTACTGATACAAGTCTTACTAATTAACCCATAGTTAGGGGGGGAAGACATCGAAAATTCTTTTCTCAAGTGTAAGTGAATATAACGAACTAGACTGGAATTGTAACTTGACTCTCCGATTACCAACTCGTTATCCATTACAAACTTACAGAAGCGGGTACTCCCAATCGGTCACTCATATAGGTACTGACCAGGCTCGACGTTGCTTACCTTCAGTGATTTTGTGAGAACTGATGCTTCGGTAGAGTTTGGGATGAAGTTCTGAATCTCGAAGAAACATTAGTCCGTTAGTTTCAAGATTATCTTATCAAGATGTCGCCATTTGCGAAGTTTACTTTTCGTTTTATGGGTTTCAACTGATATCTCTTCCTTCTGTTGTGTTGTGAATTTTAAGTGTCTTGTCTCATGCAGTTAGGTGTGATGTTTATCAGGAAGCAAATATGCATTTTTCAAAGCAAGCCCCAGTCTCAGGAATGCGCACACTTGAGTCTTTTTTGGGAGTGTAAAAAGGGCGCGGTTCAATTTCTGACAGAGGATAGTAAATATCTACAAATAATCTGTGACGCCAACTGATAAAATCAATGCTGCTTGTTTAGGAGGTGGGCCTCTGTTCTGGGTTCGAATCCTACATATAGCTGGGATTTTTTTTCATGCTTTCGTTTGAAATTTCGAAATTTCAATCCAAACTGTGACTAGTTTTAACTTCCCTCAAATTATTTTGGGAAAAACGTTTCATTTTGAGGTGAATTTTTTATTTGTTTTTAATATAGTACCTAAAAAACTGAGGCAACCCAGAAGTGCCCGAGCGGTAACTAACACTACGACCGGACATATGAATTGATATTTGGACTCGTTTCCAGCTCAGAAGGTCATAAAATGAATCAAGATCGACGTATAAAAATAGGTGTTTTTTTAACTTTATGATTTGGACGGGTTTATTCGTCCGTAGATGTAAAAACACTGCCGGTAAAACGTATATACACGTCTACGCCGGGGAAGGGGTTATGGTTTTTTGGTTAACCTATTTAGGTGCGTGTCTTATTGTTCGTTTCGAACTTGATCTGCATTCCAAATGTTCTACTCTAGGAAGTTCCGTCTCTGAAAATATCTTATTTTTATAATTATTATGACGGTTGTTGTCATTAGTCTTTTTATGGAAGCTTTAAACAAAGGACACAAATCATTTATAAACTGCCGTTTTGTTTTCTTTTTACGAGTCCTGATCAAGAAGTATAGGGACTGTTGCTATGGTTACAACTAAAGCATGCAGAGTGGAGCCGCTTGGCACAGATTGACCTTGAACTCGGTTGCGTATGCACAGTAATTTATAACGGATTCGCTCATTTCTGTTGTTTATAGGAGTGCTTGGAAGCAATGTAGAGTGTGGTAGTTTGACTGCACCATAGAAAGCGTTTTGAAAACGCTCATAAAGAACTGTGGTTCTATGACTATGTCTCCGAAACCAAGGCTCAGTGGAAGATTCCAACCTCTCCAAGACTGAAGAAGTCACGAATGAATCGAAGCAATGTGAAGACACTGTTGAGGGCAGTGTCCATCATGAGTATGCACCACCCGGTCAGACAGTAAACAAGAAGTACTACCGTCACGTGTTCTGGCGTTTGCCAGATGCTGTTCGTCAGAAAAGGATAGAATTATATGCATCCGGTGAATGACAACTCCACCATGACAACTCACCTGCTCATTCAGCTTGTGCAGCAGTTTTTGGCCAACGACAACATTCCCCAGGTCCGGCAACCACCATATCACGCTGATCTCACCCCATTGCGACTTAACCTCTTTCCAAAAATCAAATCCCACTGGAAAGGCAACAGACGTCGAGGAAATCCAAGAACATGCAACGAATAAGCTGTTCCCTATCCCAAAAAAGGAGTTCCAGGAATACTTCCAACAATGAGAACGACGCTGGATAATGTGACTTCAGAAGGTGACTACTTCGAAGGAGGTTAAATGCTGAATTTATATCTGTTGTAGTTTTCTTTTTTAAGCACCCACTCCCGATATATTTTGATCCGATACCGTATACATATCTTTTGTTTAATTTTTATCATCGCACAATTTTATCAACCTTAATCGAAAATATCGATAAATAATATCTTTTCCTTCTAATTGTAGTTTTCTTTATTCTCATATTTTTTCCCAAATTTTACTAACTTTCCAGCTTTTCTGGGTAAGACGAGTATGGGCAAATAGTTAACCCCCAAACTAGGGTCAAAACACTATGAAAGTGTCAAAATAGGCTTTAATACCAGCAATACATTTTTATAAAGGCTTATTGCCAGCAATGAATTTTTGAGTTTAAAAATTGTTACCAGAAATACTTTTTGTAAAAATTATTACCAGCAATACATTTTAGAAAAAAAATACAAGTAATATATCTTTGGAAAAAATATTACCAGCAATATATTTTTGGCAAAAAAATATTACCAGCAATATATTTTGGGAAAAAATATTACCAGCAATGTATTTTTGAACAAGAATATTATCAACATTAAAAATCTCGACGACATTAAATAACCCACTGAGGCTGATATGCCGTAAAACAAACCAAACCAAACCAAGCCGTAAAACAAACCAACCCAAACCAACTTTCTACTAGAAACTTTAATTTCTAATACTTCTACAACCGGTCGACTAACCTGGCTACCCCAAATCGATTTACATTTTTTTTCAGCAAGACAATAACCTCTAATTTCTGCAATGGTCTAGATTATAAAACGTTGGTATGTGAATTTGGTGACTTAGTAGTTCAATCCCTGGGTCGGGCAGTGCGTATTTGCACTGAGTGGTAACGAGCTAGCAATAACTGAAAAAAATAAGAACTAGACAAGATGTCAATTCTTTCAGCCATGACGATTCTTTCAGCCATGACAATTCTTTCACTCATCTAAGCTTCAAATTCGCATATAAAATTTTATCTCACCTGCCGAAGAATGTAATTTTTAACTCAGACAGCGATTATTATTATTATTATTATTTTTATTATTATTTCCTTTGATTTCTGGCGTTTACATTTCTTTCCGGATCCCGCCCAGGGTCCTAAGGTTAGAAATGGCATCATGACACTCTCCACTGACAAAAAAAAATACATAGATAAGGCCCTCCGTAAAGTGTGGGCTGTACTTGTGAGAACAATTTTTTGTGTCTCTTTGAGGCATAGACTTCCAGGAATCCCTTCAATTAGTCTACTGGAATCATTTCCGACTAATCCCAGGGCTCCAATTACAACAGGGATTGTTGATGTTCCCATGTGCCACATTTTTGAGATTTCTATTTCAAAGTCCTTGTATTTTGACAGCTTTTTGAATATCTTCAAAGATACATTGCAGTCAGCAGGGATTGCCGTATTATTATTATTATTATTATTATTGTATTTTGAACACAGTGTGTGTAGAAACTGTCCAAATGTTCTATAACTCCGAACGTTTTGGCTATACTTTTAGCCATTATCAAGGATGCTTTTATTTTTCACTATAATTGGGTTTGTGTGTTGTGTGTATATTTTTAGTGTTATAGAGATCTTTTATTTTCCGAACACGGTTAGCACATTGTGGCCGTGTTCGTAGATTATATTATTATGTGCTGGCTTTTTCTTTGTTATTATTAAGGCTTCCATTATTTTTAATCTTCTTTAACATGTGGATGAGGTGATTATGTTTGTATTTTCTACTAGTATGTTTCGGATAGAGTTTGGTAAGTTTTTGTCTTTGTTTAAATGGGTCCTAATTGAGCTACTATTCATTAAAGAACTCAATAATGTAAAACAGACACTAATTAAAAATGGCTTCCATAACCACCTTATAGGCCACTAGATTAGTCTATTTCTCTCTCAAGTAAATAACAATGATAGTGAAAATACAGTCAAAAATAACATATTTTCTACAAAAACCAAATGCACATTAGCTACGAACAAGATGAATCTTCACTTAGAAATATCATTAAGAAATACACTACCCCTTTTAACCCGAATAAAAATATCAAATTAATTATCTACTACAAAAAATTTAGCTAACCTTAACCTCAAAAATAACAACACACCAGCAAAATTATAATTACAAAGAACGAACATTATCTATGAGTTCAAATGCCCCTTAAGGAACTGTGCTCCTGATCAAACGGAATTCATTTGTGCATTTTCTACACACTCTGTGTACATTTTTTTAACCCGGAAAAAAAAAAAACACTTGTTCGAACACAAGCAAAATTTTTAAAAAGCTTAATCGTAGTACCTTGTCAGTCGTTTTTAATGAAACATGCATGCATGCATACATTCATATATATATATATATATATATATATATATATATATATATATATATATATGAAAATTTCTCCGATTTAATCGGGTAGAAGACAATATTATGAATGAAAAAATGACAATAGGAAAACTGATAATTGCTGACGCGTTTCGTCCAATGTGGACTTTATCAAAGCAAAATACGAAAATGAAATTAAATGAACCACGTAACTAATAAAAACAAAAACAGAATGTACCTAGCAACTGGAATGTAGAGAAACGCTATTTTCATATTTTTTAAATGAGAAATAACGTCAGAGATTGTCACGTGTGGAGAATATTGTCATTATATCTGTGTTGATGTATCCATCATTTTTTTCCCTATTTCACCTTTCTTAACAAAATTAATGCTCTTACAAACAAACATGCACAACAGATTCATAAAATCGAAAGAAATAATATATATATTATTTCTACGCAATAGCCCCTTAGTATAACCGTTCACGTTCACTCAAAACACAAAAAACACGTCCTGAAGATTGCCTTTAAGCATAAAACAGACTGTCACCACTGGGTTTTGAACTCAACATGCATTTTATATATATATATATATATGTGTGTGTGTGTGTGTGTGTGTAAGTGAACATTGAAGTCAACCCTTAGAGGCATGAAACAGGCTGTCGCCTCTAAGTGTTGGCTTCTATATTTTTTTTATATTTACACACGCTCTATCTCTGATATTGACCGCTTTATCGCATAAATATAGCACACCTTAAGACTATATTTCTTCATATATATATATATATATATATATATATATATATATATATATATATATATTTGAATAAAAGACAGACCACGTTAAGATTCCATGTAATAAGCTATTTCACCATAACCCCTTTAACAGGGTTCTGGATCATCAGACTTTACTTCCAAAAGCTGAAATGAAGAATGAAAAGAAATTCACACGTTTTTTACGGACCTCCACCGAATTTCAAATTAATTTCTTCGTAGATTGTTTTAAAATTTTAGATATTTATCAAACCTTAACCTCCCAAATATGCACGTTAAAGTAACGCGAACTGACAGCGTCTAAGAATTTGAATGAAACCTGTCGTGTAATTTATTGGGGCTGTTGTAACGCTTCTTCCTTAATGTAGCCCTTATCGCTCACCCCTTAACCACCTTTATCTAGAGACGCGTTAGATTTGAGCAACATCCAGCCACATCCAGCCGACACACTGGGGTTAAAATAGGAAACTAAAATGATACATATGACACACTCATATCCTCTCTCTCTCCACCTCACCTCCTCACTTCGTTAACTTTGCGCGTATATATTGATTGGATAGATGTGAGTTTGATGACCCAGGGTTTCACGCTTCAGCGATCGTCAAACAAACTGATTAATGTTTTAAAAATTTGGGTTTATGTAGATTGCGAAGTTTCCCCACCACTTCCACAATAACACCAATGCACGCAATCTACATAAACCCAATTTTTTTAAAACATTAATCAGTTTGTCTGACGATCGCTAAAAGCGTGAAACCCAGGGTCACAAACTCACATCTATCCAACCAAATATGTTAGCTCTATCTCTGATATTGAGCGCTTTCTAATAAGTACCGCATATATAATATATAAATAATTATATATATATATTTATTTAAATTTATATACACTTTTCATATATATATATATATATATATATATATATATATATATGCGATGGATGGATAAATGGTCGTCTAAATTACAGAAAAAATGAAACTAACATTAGCATCTCATTTTAACAGATATATTTACCAAAATAACACAAATTAACTTAATATACTAAATAGTAAATTTATTTAACAAAATCGCCAGTGGCTTCAAGCACGGATTCCAGACGACTTCAGAATCTCCTGCAACTCTTCTGGGTGATCTCCTTGTTTAAGCTGGTGAATGTTGTCAGTTCATATTTGTTGTTATAAAGAAGTTTTGTTGTTTTCCCGCTCAACTGCGCTCGACACATCAAAATCAAGGGGGTTAGGTCGCCAGACGTAAGAGGGGATGTGGTCTCAGAAATTGTCTGACTGCTATGACTGTGTTTTCCGGCTTGTGTGTCATCATGCACAGTCCTGTTGCCAGACATAGGATCTTCCAGCAACCACCGTCTTAATCCAGTGCAGCAGTAATTCCTCAAGGAACTTGATGTAGGCCTCTCTGTTGAGTCTCTGTGGGAAAATGAATGAAGGAATAATGTCACCATCACTAGGGATCACTCCAAACACCTTCGTGATCACCATTAGACTCACAAAACTCTTTCCGAATCCTCTACATTGTCCTCCGATTCACAGCCAAACACAGTGAAATATTCGTATTAGAGCTTCCGGCGCGAATGCCAAGCAGTACAGCATATCGTTTCCAAATTTCTGGCGGAGGGAATTGCGTCATGATGCTCTTTTTCTCACAGACGATGCCCAACTGACCTTACTATACTGTGCATTGGACAAAATCAAAAGCACACAATGCGCATGCGCGAAATTAAAAATAAAATATGGCCACAATTTACACATCACGCCCTCTATATATGTATGTGTGCGTTTGAGCCAATTTCAAAACGTTAAGTTTGACTCTATGAAATGATCTTCAGTTGGTTCGCTGATGCATCTGATGCTCGCTCCATAACGTGAAATTTGACGTCACAATAAAGTTTTCTCTCTTGGGGGTCAGATTTCTATCCTATATTTTGTCGATTTTTCTAGTGAAAATTTCTCCGTTATTAAACACTTCTGAATCGTTCGTACTTTGTCTTTTTTTTTAAGAAGTCATATATTTCAACACAACTAGCATATGAAATAAAAAGATAATATATTTAAACAAAATACGAGCCAAATGATGGATCTTTGTCCGCAGTGGTTCCGGGCAATCTCACATCGTTATAAAAACCTGTCGCTTTTGACTTTTTTTTTTTTTTTAACATGTCCTCTTATACGTTTCCGTTGAATAAGTTGCTTTTCACGAATCCACTTCTCGAAAAAATACCCAGAATGCAACGCCAGCTGAGACCAACAGTTGGAGTTTATTTAATAACGTTCTAATAAAACATTAGCTGATTCAATCACCTGCTGCGAATTTAGTGCCTCTTTTTCAAAAGATCATTTTCCTTTTTGTAAAGTAAATGATTACATACAGATGCTTCAAGAAAAAGAGAGGAAATTAAACAGAAAAGACAACTTGCGAAGTTCTTCGTTCTTACAAAATACATGTTAAACGAATACAAACATCGAGGACTTTTCCGTTAGTTTTGTTCCTTTTAAGATATGTAAACTGTGGATTAATATTTACCTGTCAATGGAGCCGCGTTTCCAATTATTTATCATTTCAGGCAACATTATATCGAAGCTGTAAAATCTACCCAAATATCTCATGTTCTTCTGGGTTGGTTGAATAGGCTGCTAGAACATAAATGTTTATTTGTTTTATAAGCGCTAACCCGACGCGGCGCTTTTACTAACCCTAACCCTAACCCTACCACTGTCAACCTCACTCAAAACTTTGTGGACCCAACACTGGAGTCACCACGAATGGAGCTGATGCCATGTGTCAGCGTGCCCAGACTAAATTTAAGTCCATGAATGGCCCCAACAACAGGGGGATGATTTTTGAATAGCAATTTGTCAGCGTGCCCAGGCTAAATTTAAGTCCATGAATGGTCTCAACAACAGGGGGATGATTTTTGAATAGCAATGTGTCAGCGTGCCCAGGCTAAATTTAAGTCCATGAATGGCCCCAACAACAGGGGGATGATTTTTGAATAACAATGTGTCAGCGTGCCCAGGCTAAATTTAAGACTATGTATGGCCCCAACAATATGGGGATGATTTTTGAATAGCAATGTGGCAGACCGCCCAGACTAAATTTAAGTCCATGAATGGCTCCAACAACAGGGGGATGATTTTTGAATAACAATGTGTCAGCGTGCCCAGGCTAAATTTAAGACCCTGAATGGCCCCAACAATATGGGTATGATTTTTGAATAGCAATGTGTCAGCGTGCCCAGGCTAAATTTAAAGCCATGAATGGCCCCAACAACTGGGGGATGTGCCCAGGCTGATTTTAAGGCCATGAATGGCCCCACCAACAGGGGGTGGTGAATACCTAGCGGAACCTATGTCGCCTCAAAGGTTTGGTGATTTGTCTTTTATCAACTTCTGCCATCAAATTGCCACGAAACTTGAGTATCTGTCACACCGAACAATATTTAGGGAATGTTGGACAGCATTTTTTTTAAATTTCTACCAAGAATGCATCTTATTCGCAACCTTGGTTCTTGTAACACGAAAAAGACTTTTGTTGTCGTTCTTTCGCAACTGAGTCAATAAACTGATAAACTCAAACGCCTTTGATATGGTCGGCTGGACTGTAGAATACGCTGACTGCGCCTCTGCAGAGGGGTAAGAGCCCCCCACCAATGGGACGTCCACCAATGGTATGATGATAAATTATATCCACCTTCAGGGTAAAGGCGATAAGCTACATCCAACAGCAAGGCCTCTGATCGGGAAGCTCTGAGGTGCGTGGAACCACCTCTTGGTTGTTGGTGTTCCCAGATACACACTGGCCCGGAGTGGTGGCACCTATTGGGTTTCCGGTTCTAGGCAAGTAGTAAACTCCCCCAAACTAGTTTCAAGGCACTATGAAAGTGTAAAAATAGGTTTTAATACTATCAATACATATTTGTACAAAACGTATTACTAGCAATGAATTTTTGAAAAAAAAATGTTACCAGCAATGATTTTTTAAGGAAAAATTATTACCAGCAATACATTATTACCAGATATATATTTTTGAAAAAAATATTACCAGCAATACATTTTCGAAAAAAAATATTACCTGCAATACCTTTTTGAAAAAAAATATTACTATTAATACATTTTTGAAAAACATATTACTAGCAATAAAAATCTTGTCGGCATTAAATAACCCATTGAGGTGTTGATATACCGTAAGACAAACTAAAACAAACCAGTGGAACACTTTACAATTAAAACTGCTAAACCACAACTTTTGTCATAAGTGACATGATTAATAATTAAAAAAATAAGAAATAAGATTCAAATGAGTTGTTTTCCTCTTTCCCTCTTGCCTTCAATCAGTCCTGCGAGTATCAGATTTGCTAAACCTTCTTTCCTCATTATGTACCCAAGAAATTTCAACTGTCTCTTCCTACGTCTTGAGAAAAATCCCACTGAATTAATTGATATGCAAACAAAGGTGCGGTTTGTACTATAATCAACAAATGGGACAAAAATGAAAGTTAAATCTTGCCCTGATCCCACTTTACGCTATTGTTTCTCTAAAGAGATGGTTTGGTCTTCCGTTGTAATAAATATCCCCTTTCTACAGGGGTGACACAATACTAGTCCCGGAAAAATTTCGTCCGACTTCCAAATACCCTAAAGATCTCTCGAGACTCCCTGATTTAAATTCTATTAGGACTATATTAAACATGTCGACACACACAGTTCCCAGCAGACACACTCAACAAGCACAACTTTAATGTCAGAGCCATAATATAATGCGTTCTTGGACACGACCACTGGCATGCATTCTTGGCCACGACCACTAGCACCCGTTCTTGGGCACGATCACCAGCACGCGTTCTTGGCCACCACCACATGCACGCGTTCTTGGCCACGACCACTAGCACGCGTTCGTGGATACGGCCACTTGCACGCGTTCTTAGCCACGAACACGAGCACACATTCTTGGACACGACCATTTGCACACGTTCTTATCCACGACCACTAGCAACGTTCATCGACACGACCACGAGCACGCGTTCTTGGCCATGACCACTAGCACGCGTTCGTCTTTTTTTTACCCGTTCTTGTCCACCACCACCAGCACGCGTTTTTGGCCACGACCACTAGCACGCGTCTTCTATTTTTAAAAATTTTCGTTCGTGACCACTAAACGCGTTCGTGACCACTAGCACGCGTTCTTAGCCACGATCACTAGTACACATTCTTGGACACGACCACAAGCACGCGTTCGTGGGACGACGATTATTAATACCCGTTCTTGGACGACTACTAGCATGCAAGGGGTTACAAAGAGTGAGAGCAATAGTAAAGAGGGGGTTTGAGGAAAAGATAAAGAGAAGGACGGGGGTTCTACTTTATTTCTTACACTCTTTCAACTCCTCTCTCTATCCTCTCTTTCCCTTTTCTTTCTCTCTCTCTCTCTCTCTCTCTCTCTCTCTCTCTCGCAGGTTCTACTCTATTTCTTACACTCTTTCAACTCCTCCCTCTCTCCTCTCTTTCCCTTTTCTCTCTCTCTCTCTCTCTCTCTCTATCTCTCTATATAAGGTTATACATTATTTATATACTCATATCCTCTCGCTCTTCTCTTCCCCCTTTCTCTCTCTTATGAGATAATTTTCTCTCTTTCTCTATAGGTTCTACTTTATTTATCTAACACTCATCTCTCTCTCTCTCTCTCTCTTAATTCTTTCTCTCTCTCCCTTTCTCTCTCTCTCTCTCTCTCTCGCAGGTTCTACTTTATTTCTTACACTCATCTCCTCTCTCTCTCTCTCCTCTCTTCCCCCTTTCTCTCTCTTTCTTCTCAAAATTTCTCTCTCTCAAATCTCTCTTTACTCTCTTTCATTTCTTACTCATCTCCTCTCTCTCTCTCTCTCTCTTCCCCTTTTCTCTCTTTTCTCTCTTTTCTCTCTCTCTTCTCTCTCTCTCTCTAAAATCAGGTTCTACTATTCTTGCAAATTCTTTCATCTCTATCCCTCTCTCCTCTTTCCCTTTTCTTTCTAAATGGTAAAGATGAATCCTTTTTTTATCTCTCTCTCTTTTTTCTCTCTCTCTCTCTCTCAAAAGTAAATTTTTTGTAATGATACTTTCTTCTCATCTCTTTTGTTCTCTTCTCTTCCCCCTTTCTCTCTCTTTCTCTCTCTCCCTTTCTCTCTCTCTCTCTCTCTCTCTCTCTCTCATGGTTCTACTTTAAGGAATCTAAAGGATCTCTCTCTTTTCTCATCCCCTTTTCTCTCTTTTCTCTCTCTCTCTAATCTCTCTCTCTCCTTGTTTTTGGGTTCTTTTTACCCCTCTTTTCCCTCTCTCCTCTCTTCCCTTTTATCTTTCTCTTATTTCTCTCTCTCACGGATTTTACTTTCTCTTGCTCCTTTGAAAAATTCTTTTTCTTTTTTCTCTTTCTGATGCCTGAAAAAATTTCTCTTTCCTCTCATTCTTACTTTTCTTTCTCTTTTTTTTTTCTCTTCCTCTCTTAATCTCTTTTCTCTCTCCCTCTCGCAGGTTCTACTTTATTTCTTACTCTCTTTCTTTCCTCTCTTATTTATATTTTTTCTCTCTCTCACCTCCTCCTAAAATCTCAAAATGTTTTTTTTCTCTCTCTGATTCATTTTTATAATTTTCTCTGCTTGTTCTCTTTCAACAATTCTACTACCTTTTCTCAATCTCTCTCACACACACAGAGAGACAGAAATACTTCTTTCTTCTTTCTTACTTTTAAGTTCCTTTTTTTTTATATTTATCATATCTCTCTCTATTTTCTTTAATTTTATTTTCTGTTTGATCTCTCTCTCTCTCTCTCTCTCGGCACTGCTACTCTCCTCCCTACCCTTTTCTTTCTATCTTATTCTCTCTATCTCTCTTTCATCTATCCCCCTTCTCTCTCTAAAATAATTTTCTCTCTCTGATTTCTCTCCAAGAAAAAAACTCTCTCTTCTTTTTTAAATTTAATTCTCCTCGATTTGATGCTTTTGTTTAAACCTCTTTTTTTCTTACATCAAAATTATGACCACGCAAAAAAAACATACACACACACACACACATTATATATATATATATATATATATATATATATATATAATGATCATTTTGTATTTACAGTTAATGGAATCCAGAAAATATTCCATTAATATTTTACAGAGAATAAACAAGGAATAAAGAAACATTTTGGCAGATAAATATTCCAGCCCACTCAGATCAAAACACAATTCTTTAAATATGTCTCATTTATATTTCTCTTGGAGAGAATATTATACGAACGCACGTTGGTGTACGCAAAATAACCTATATTATCAGTTACATATACATGTATAAAGTCAAACACATACACACATATGTATATCTCAGTCCCACCCTTTCACTGTCGGAACGGTTAAATGTAGCCGTCTCTTCTACTCCAATAGCTTCATGTCTCACATTGAAAATCTTTTGAAACTCCTTCCTCTTAATGCTTCCCTGATAGCTAGGACTCTCCAACTATTCAAATTTAATATGTCAATCGATATCTCCAGATGCCCTGAATCTATTCCCTAACCTTCTCTTCATCCTTTCCTCTTTATTCTCTTTAAAAAAAAAAAATCTCTGTAAATTTTTAATTGCTAACAACCTTATTTTGGAGCGGTTTTTTTTTTTTTTTTAATTCGTCCTGTGATGGACGAAACGCGTTGGTAAATGTAAACATTTTTTATTTTGCAACAAGTATTCATAAAAACAAGCACAAAGATCTTTAGATTTTCAAATTTTTAAATTTAAGAACGCTTATGAATATTCTTCAGCCTAACTTTGAAAGTCAAGGTAAACTATGGGAGATGCTAAGTGATATAGTTTAATGTTTAATAAACGAAAATGAGGCAATGTTGTTATTATTATTAACTTTTATGCAATTATTATTTTTTATTTCAATTAGATGATTTATCTATGTATTTATTTATTTTAAATAATAGAAGGTATTGATTTTACCGTTTAAGTTCTACAGAAGGATGCTGAGGATAATATGGACCGAAAATGTGAGCAACGATGATGTTTTGGAGAGGATCCAAAGAAAGAGGAAACTTATACTTAACATCCGGTTTCTTTATTTGAAATTGTAACGTAATGAGAAAGAAAGGCGTGGAGAATCCATACTCACATATACGGATAGACAAAAGAGAACAAGGAAAGTAAAATGACTTATTTAACAGGCTTAGACAAGTGGATGGCAAAACAGGTCTGGGAGAAGTGACAAAAAGACAAAAATTGAGAAAATTTAATTAGGGAGAAGTGGAGAGCCATGTCTGTTATACATCCTGAAGAGACACGGCACTTAAAAGAAGGAAAAGAGGATATCTTTCAAGAATTATTTTTTTAAAAATTTAGCATTTTGATAAGATTCGATAGTAGCACTTTCAAGAGTATATATAAACATGATAAATATATACGAATATATTACTATATAAAAAATATATTTTTACATATATATATATATATATATATATATATATATATATAAGCATTTCACCCCAAGCAAGACTGGAAGCAAGGGGTTACATAAGATTTGGAGCGAGAGCAAAGAGGAGTGATAGAGGAAAGGACGAAGAGAAGGATAGGGGATAGATCAAGGCAACTGGAGA
This sequence comes from Acanthosepion pharaonis, assembly GCA_903632075.3. Taxonomy (NCBI): domain Eukaryota; kingdom Metazoa; phylum Mollusca; class Cephalopoda; order Sepiida; family Sepiidae; genus Acanthosepion; species Acanthosepion pharaonis. The sequence goes on from CAHIKZ030001719.1 coordinate 275,513, forward strand.
TATCAATTGACATTACATTTGAATAGTTGGAGGTTATAGCTATCAGGGAAACAGGAAAAGGGGGGAGTTCCACAGGCGAGAGGTGCGAGATATGAAGGTATTTGAGTAGAAGAAACGGCTACATTTAACAGTTTCGACAGTGAAAGGGTGAGAGCGAGATGCCAGCGTAGTAGAACGCTTAAATTCATGAAGTCTGGGAACCAGCGCAAGCAGCTCATCGGAGCAATTACCATAATAGTATTTGTAAAAAAGACAGAGGGAGGCGACGGCACGTCAGTGAGAGAGCGACTGCAGACGAGATGCTAGATCAGGGCCAATTACATTGCATATCCGTCTCTGGATCAAGGACCTTGAGAAAAACAGAAGAGGCTCCAGACTATATATGGCAGCAATACTCCATGCAAGGGCGAATGGTTGATTTGTAGATTTGAAGGATCGATTCCGGGGAGAAAAATTTCCTGGCGCGGCACAGGGAGCCAACTTTCCTTGCGGTGGACGAAGCAATTGACTCAATGTATTTGTTCCACCTCAGGTCAGCAGACAATGTGATTCTAAGGGGGGGGAGGATCTGTGGTGATTAATAGAGAGCAGTTTTTGTTTTTGAGGCGTTAAAGTTAACCAGCCTATTCCAGCCCCAGTTTACAACCGCTTGGAGGTCCTTTTCGAGATAAACGGCCAGGTTAGTTTTGTCAGCGACACTAGGTTTGTTTTTGAGGCAGGAGTAAATTGTGGTGTCGTCCGCGTAGATGCCTACTTGGGTATCTATGGCGTCACTAAATAAATACGAATGTCATTGTGTCACACTTTTTCAACTTTATTCCTAGAGGCCATAGCCCAATATATCATACCATTTTAGAATCAGACCGACTCCGTGAACAAATTAAAAACATTCCGGTGCGGATCCAGATCCCCAACCCTGAAATTTTGGATTCCCAAGTTTTCATTAATGCGATTGTTTTTGGCGATTTTTTACATCATTTTTCACGACGAAGTATTTTTTACAAGTTTTTTTTTTTTAACTAATAAATAAATTTGTAAATAATTTAAATTAATTGCAAAATTCAGCGAAAGTCTCCTATGAAATATAAGTAATTTTTGTGTACGAAAAGTAAGGACCTACGTACATCAAATTTTCTTTAAATTACGTGGCGACAGAAGAATTGTCGTTAACCTTTTAAAAGATACGCTTTAATATTAATACAATACCTAAATACTGCGATTAATTTTGAGTTCTTTTGTAGTTTATTTTTGTCTATCGCATACGGCAGCAGTTTGACTGGCAAAAAGAAATCTCCGCCAACAGAGGACCAAATTGCAATCAAAAGCGCCAAGTCTGCGGTGAAGAAAAGAAAGTCACGTGCAAATGAAAACACAGATCAAACGGCAGCCAGGAGAGCTCCCAATGCTGAGAATATGCAAAGTTTAGGGACTCTCAAACTCCTGAACAAAACTATTTTCCCAATTGAAAGCTCTCTTTTTGAGCTGGCTTAATTTTTAAAAACAGGATAGTTTTTTTTAAGCTAATGGAAAATATATCAACTCAAAATTATGGCAATCATTATATGAAGTCTCAATCATCTTTGATCTATTACAAAAATTGTATTTGAAAAATACATCTGCAATAGAATGAAAATAAAAGTAATTGTTTGTATGGAAAGTAAGGACCTATCTAAATCAAATTGTTTTTAAATTAAGTTGCAGCAGAAGAATTATTGTTGACCTTTTAAAAAGTAAGCTTAAATATTATTGCCTATCATATATGGCAGCAGTATGCCTCACAAAAAGAAATCTCTGCCAATAAAGGACCAAATTGCAATCAAAAGAGCCAAGGTTGCAGCAAGGAAAGAAAACCCAGATCAAACGGCAGCCAGGAGAGCTTCCAGTGCTGAGAATATACAAAGACATTTTAAAATGTTCTGAGAATACACTATATATATATATATATATGTGTGTGTGTGTGTGAGGATATAAAAAAAATATTTTATGAATCAAACAAGAACTTGGAGAACCCGTTTTCGCCTTAAGAGGCATTTTCCATGAAAATATGACTATGTCTGTCTATATTTCTGAGATGAATTATTCATAACATTATTCGGACTAAATCCTATATTTTTAAAAACGTTTCGGCCTTTCAGTATATATATTTTTATTATAGGTATTTACAACTCGGACTATTTTCCTCATCTTTGTATATATATATTGTTTCGGCCTTTCAGTATCTGTCTATATTTTGAGTTGGGAAGATTAAATTATTCGGAATTGAAAAATACAAAACATGATTTATATCAAACATAGAGAACTTGGATCTTTTTTAATTTTTATAACATTTCTTTACTATAAATAAGAATGAGGTATTATGTCTATTTTTATCATTATTCGGACTTTTCGATCATCTTTTGTCGTATATTTCATACAACGTTTCGGCCTTTCATATCTGTCTATATTTCTGAGAAAGGTATTGGAAAATTAAATTAATTATCATTTGTACAAAGATATTATTTATTACAACGTTTCGGCCTATATATATATCCTTAATCTTGAGGGGAAAAATTATTTACATTATTCGGATATTGTCCTCATCTATTTCTAATTTTCAGTATCTGTCTAACAAAGTTTTGTTCATTTTACAAAACAAATCTTTGTCATTGTTTTTTTGAATCTGATCTAAAAATTATGTACACTAAGAACATTATTCGGACTATTGTCCTCATCTTTTCGCCATATTTTAAAAAAAATCTTTATATCTCTCTATATGATTTATTATTTTCAACGCAGTTTGTCCTCATCTTTTCGCCCCTTTCGGCCTTGTATCTGTCTATATTTCTGAGATTTTTGTATTATGTAAATTATTTACATTATTCGGACTATTGTCCTCATCTTTAAAATAATCATATTTTTAAAACGTTTCGGCTGAATTTATCTGTCTAAATTGGAAGGCTATTTTCAAAAAAATTTATTGTCCTCATCTGTATATTTCTGACAATGAGGCCTTTAGTATCTGTCTATATATGAGAAATTACACATTATTTACATTATTATTCGGGAAATCTTTTCGCCATATTTTAACGTTTTTTTTATTGTCTATATTTCTGAGATTTTTATGACATTATTTACATTATTGGGATTTTGATAATTATATTTTTTACAACGTTTGGAGATTTCAGTATCTGTCTATATTTCTGAGATATATTATGTACATTATTTACATTATTCGGACTATTGTCCACTTTTTACATTATTTACAACGGCCTTTCAGTATATGTCTATATTTCTTTGAGGTATTATGAAATTTACATTATTCGGACTATTTCCTCATCTTTTAAATTTATTACAACGTTTCGGCCTTTCAGTATCTGTCTATATTTCTGAGATGAGGTATTATGTACATTATTTACATTATTCGGAAACAAAAAAAATCTTTCTGTATTTCGCCATATTTATTAAACAACGTTTTTGACCTTTTCAGTATCTGTCTGTTTTCTGAGATGAGTATTATGAGGCCTTTTCAGTTGTTATATTTCAAAACATAGAACCGAACGTTTATTTAAGTCAGTATCTATTTATATTTCTAATTCCAAACAATATTTACATTATTCGGATATCATCTTTTCGCATTTTTTATATTTCGGCCTTTGAGTATCTCGATATTATTTTGAGAAGATATTATGTACATATATTTATTAATCGTTTTTGATATTTACCGAGACATTCAGTATCTGTCTGTATTTATGAGATTATTATGTCACTATTTACATTATGGACCTAATCTTTGACAAAGAATTTATTAAAACGTTTTCCTTTCAGTATCTGTTTATTTTAAATGACGTCAAATATTATTTACAAACATTAAATGTCCTCATTTGATGATTTATTTTTACAACGTTTCGACCTTAAAGTATCTGTTTATTTCTGAGTTTTATTCTGACATACTATTTGCATTTTTAATACATTTTTAAAGTTCACATTTTTATAACTGTGGGCTTTTTAAGATTTCGTTTTGATAACCTGATATAACCCGAGACATTTAACAATATATGAATTCAAAACAGTTGGAAAATATTTTAACTATATTTCATTTTTTAAAAACGTCAAATAACTTTGCAAACATTAAATTGAATTTTGAATATGTTTAATATTGTTAATGATTTTTAATACATATTTTCACTGTTCATTGAAATTAAATTCTACCTTTAACTGAACTTCAAAGTTGGTAAATATTTTTTATATTAGAAAATGCATTAATACTACAGTAGAAAATGAATTAGATATCAGGACTTATATTACTGAACTTTCATTTCTTGTTCTTGTTTTTCTTTCTACTTTATTATTGTCCTTTTTTCTTTTATCCTAATTCTTCTTTTTTATTGAGAACTAGCAGTAGGGCCCGGCGTTTGCCCAGGGATGTAACAGTAAGAGATAGATCAAGTATCGACCATGATAAAGACTGAAAAATAAAATTGACAAAGATTATTGTTTAAGGTTGATGGACACGCATGTCTTATTTTTTTTTTTTTTTTTTTTTACGAATTGGTCAAACTCAAACTCAAACAAAAACATTGTTTTTCAATCGTTATGAGTCTACCGATTGAATAGAATTTTATTATAAACAATTGTCTTGTAAATGGAATTTTAAAGCATTCTGAATGTAAAAATAAAAAAAAAAGTGTGCAAGACAATAAGAAACACTACCCAAAAAAAAAAAAAGTGAAGTTTTGTTGAAATCGGTAAAAAAATGTAGGAAATCCGATCCCATATATAAACGAACACACACACACACACACAAACAACCTGGGTTTTATAAGTATAACTCGATATGAGTTGTCCCCTTTTCATTCTCGTGATGCCTCTTAATCGTGTTTTCAAATTGATTTCGTGCAAAACCAATTGTGTTTTTCCGATTTTTTTGGCGCTGTCAGAACCACCACAAGGTAATTTTACGTAGTCCTGTGAAGTTTTGTTGAAATCGGTTGAAAAATGTAGGAAATACGATCCCATATATAAACGTACAGACACACACACACACACAATCTGCGTTTTATAATAAGTAAGATTTTGTCAATTCCACTTAATTATGCCTACTTTTTTTAACAATAACCACCGCCAATAAAAAAAAAACTTTTCTTCTTTCTACTCTTAATGCATTGCATTGTAATATTACAGTGCAAGTAATATCACAGGCATTACCGTCTGACACCACTAGGTGTAGCCACGGACTTTGTCTAACATGAGTCTGAGCATTTATAGGACATGGCAGAGTTGGTCCATTCATCAGACGACGCCATTCATCTTGCACATTTATAAATCTACCACTCGTACGTGCAATAAATATTCCTAGCATATCTGGTGCACCGGCTAAATCTCTCGTGATTGTCAACAAAATTCAAAGAAAGATAACAAAAAAAAATCACTATTCAACTTTATTTGGTCATCAACGCACTCTGTAGATGAGAGGTCAAAGCATGTCAAATCTTATGATGATTTCTTCTAGGGGAAAACCGGTTCAAATCCTACCAGAGAGTGCATATTTTTTCTCTGAAAAGATTTCTTAGATATTCCGGTCAGTAGATGAAAACAAATATAGTTAGAAGGCTATAAACACTCAACTGTATCCCTTTTGTGTTTGAAGACTATTAGATGTTACTATTTTATGATATCTACCGAGGAATTTGCAACCTACTGTAAATCACTACGCACTCATTATTGCTGGAAAACGCTCAGGAAAAACGATTTCCTAATTATTGTTTGTTTTTTTAAATGATATCAAATCAGTTTACAAACATTAAAAATCACTATTCGATGATTTTTCAGTATCTGTCTATATTTCTGAGATGAGGTATTATGTACATTATTTACATTATTAACTGGGATAGGCGGGTACAAGAGGAGGACGACAACACTCAGAAAACAGTCTGCCTGCCTTATGTGAAGGGGTTATCTGAGAAAATACAAGGGATCTGCGGTCCGTATAAGACAACCTTCAGGACAACCTTCAAATATTCCTAGCCTATCTGGTGCACCGTCTAAATATCTCAGGATTGTCAACAAAATCCAAAGAAGGATAATTATTTAAAAAAAGCACTATGTAACTTTGTTTTGTTGAAAGCACATCAGATCTAATGATGATTTCTTCTATAAAAACACAGGTTCAAATTGTACCAGAGAGTTCAGTCGAATCCATTAAATTCACTTACTAATACCCTTCTGAAAGGTACGAATCCTCTTCTTCTCCCTCCAGGTATTGGTAAATAGCAGGACAGACCGGATTCTCTAGCCTTTGATGGCAACTGGTCTACAGCAGAAAGAAATGGCAACCTATTGCGGAAAAAAATCTACTCCGTCAGTTATGTATCGAAAGATACATGATCGCCTAAGCATGTTTCACGCATGTCACATAACTGATTGACTGTAGTTAAAAGCATAAAATTACGTACAAAATATATAGATTTCGGCATTAAATAACTGTTGTGGTACGATCCACCTAATTTACATAGTGGAGTACCGACCATATAAATATGGGTTGGTACCGGGAAGACGGGGAAGTAAGAAGAGATCCAATCCAGGGACTCTGCCCGACTGCGATTAAGTCAACCCATTCTACAGGAACAGTCTTCCCAATAATATACCAAAACTAACTGTAAATATTGTGTACCTTTTCCTTGTTTCAATACATTTTGTTTACGTACATTTTGTGTTGTATTATTATTATTCCATGCTTATCCAAGCTTCAACAATAACCCATAGAGGTGTTGATATGCCGCTAAACGAAATCAACCAACTTTGTTTCTTAATACTTTGCTTAGCTTCTGGAAGGCACCTTTGGCCATCCTAATGCGCCTTCAAATTTCGGTGTCACATTTTCCGTAGTCAATTATAACAGTTTCCAGATATTTCAACCTCTGTACTTGATTGTTTTAAGCATTACTGTGCGCATACGAATCCAGACCCCGATCGTTATAAGGTTAATGTTATGACTGGAATATCTTGACGTCTTTGTGATGTAGATTTTGTTTACGAAATCGACGGAAATATATTTGGGAGCTGAATCGATGGGAATCACAAATATGGAAGAGGAAAAAAAGATGCTGAGGGTAGGAACGGCTATGAATCGAGCGAAGGCGGGGGGGGGCAAATAGATTCGTGAGGCGGACGGGCGGGGTTTAGGATAGGAGTCAACTGGAGACGTTTTTTTTTTAAAAAAAAAGAAAAGAGCGTGAAAATAAAAAATAAATGTGGTGGAAAAAAGTTAGAAAAACAGGGAATGATGAAAAAAAAAGAAAGAAAAGAACAAAAGAAAGAAAGAAAGAAAAGAAAGAAAAAAGAATGAAAAAAAAGAAAAGAAAAGAGCTGGAAAGACTGTATGTATGTAAAAAAGAAAGAAAGAAAAAGAAAGAAAGCTGAAAGAAAGAAAAGAAAGAAAAATTAAACTGTATAAAAAGAAAGAAAGAAAGAAAAGAAAGAAAGAAAGAAAGAAAGAAAAAAAAAAAAAAAAAAAAGAAAAGAAAGAATTGTTATAAAGAAAGAAAAAAAAGAAAAAGAAAGAAAAAGAAAGAAAAAAGAAAAGAAAGAAAGAAAGAAACAAAAGAAAGAAAGAAACGATTAAATGAAAAAATAGAAAGAAAGAAAGGAAGAAATGAAAGAAGAGAAACAGAAATGAAGGAAGAAAGAAAGAAAGAAAAGGAAGATAAGGAAAAAAGAAATGAAAAAACACTATATGGAAAAATAAAAATTGAATGAAAAAAAAGAAAGAAAGAAAGAAAAAAGAAAAAAGAAAGAAAAAAAAAAAAAAAGAAATATGGAAAAAAGAAAGAAAAAAAATTGAATGAAAAACTGTAAAGGAACAAAACGAAGGAAAAGAAAGAAAGAAAGAAAGAAAGAAAGAAAGAAAGAAAGAAGCATAAAACCAGTGGAATAAATATACCAATAAATATAGAGTTTGAGAAAGAAAGAAAGAAAGAAAGAAAGAAAGAAAGAAAGAAAGAAGGAAAGAAAGAAAGAAAAGCCGTATGAAATGAAATCCGTATAAAAAGAAAGAAACAAGCAAAAATGTATGAGAGAAAGGGTAGAAGATACAGAGAAAGTAAAAAATAGTGAGAAAAAAAAGAAAAGAAAGATCGAGATGGGCTGAAAAAAATGAAATAAAAATCCTTCATAAAGATAGAAAGATGGCCATATGTAAAAAAAAAATGTAAAAAAAAAGGTATGATGAATTAAAAAATGATACTAAACTGGATTCCGTTTCATGGACCTTTTTACTTCCAAATAACCTTCATTTGATTTGATTGTCTTGTTATTTATTTTCCTCCAATGTCAGACATTAATAATTCTAAAATTATTTTTTTTATTGCTTCCTCCTTTTCTTTGCCGACGTTCGTCTCTTTCGTCTTAAACAAATTGATCCATCAATTCCTTTTCTGATCTTACAAAGTACATGTAACCTGACCCACAATGAATGAGAGACAAGGCTTTTCCTTTACCTTCGTCCATATATAAAAGTATTACTCTATCTACTGCAGAGTAGATGACAGAATATTAAAATTAAAGACCAAAAAATCAAATAAAGAGAGAAGGGAATATTAGAGGTCTATATATAGAAAACTGACAAGGGAGGTAATCTGTTAGACATTTGAATGAACTTTGAGTTGGCCATTAACTTAGTTGAGTGTTGTCTTGATTTACTTATACTGCTGTACGAACACTGAATCGGAATTTACCAGTATATACTGCCCAATTCCTCTCTCAACGATTCCTTTTTAATGAAGAAGAGCTTTTAATTCAATTGCTAGCTTTCCAGTCACAGAAAATTTATTGCAGTTTATTTCCGGGATGTGGTATTCGAGGTTTCTTCTATATGTATTACTCTGACTTCATTGCACAGGAGTTGATAACTTCTTTTTACATCTACAAATGACCAGCCATACCTGATTTCATCGTTTCTTCACACCTCGTATAAAATGCTACACGCTTGGGCGATCATGTCTCTTTCTATTCAGGACTGACTAGACAGAAATTTTTTTCCACTGTAGACTTCCGCTTATTTCTGCGGTAGACTTCTTTCTAACCAAGACTATAGAACCCAATCTGTCCTACTATTCATCCCATACGTGAAGGAAGAGATGGATTCATACCTTTCCCAAGGGTATTTGTGCGTAAATGAAAGGAATTCAAAATGGAATCTCCGGTTTCTCATTCCAAACCGTTATCCATTGCACCCCATTCCATATTCTTATGATGCCTGTGCAAGATATGATATATAAATATCTATCAAGCTATCGATCCATCAATATATATATATATATGTGTGTGTGTGTGTGTGTGTGTGTGTGTGTGTGTGTGTGGTGCGATGGCTAAATTGTCGCCATTTTTAATTTCGTGCATGCTTTTGTTTTTATCGACTGCACAGTATCGTAGGATCAGTTAGACACCGTATGTGAGAAATAAGCACCATGACGCAATTTACTCCGGCAGAAATTTGGAAACGATATGCTGTACTGCTTGGCATTCGCGCCGGAAGCTCCTATACGAACATTTCAGAGTATATGGGTGTCCGTCTGATTCGGCAAGAGTTTGGTGAGTCTACTGGTCGTTACGAAGGTACGACAGTGAAAAAAAACTCACACTGATCGTTCTGAATTTGTTGGTGAGGGCCTCAAATTCAACACGGAGGCCTACATCAAGTGCTTTGAGGAGGTGGTAATGACCTGGGTCAAGTGAGTGGCTGCTGGAAACCGTATGTCTCTCAAGAGGACTCTGCACTATGCCACACAAGCAGGACAACCCAGTCATGATTTTCAGACAATTTCTCTCGACCACATCACCCCTTACATCTGACCAACTAACTCCCCAGACTTCAACCCCTTGACTATTATTATGTGTGGGGCGCAGTTGAGCAAGATACCAACAAAACAATGGTACACCAAAGATGAGCTGAAGGCAAGGATTATGGCAGCATTCATCAACTTAAGCAAGGAGATCGTCCAGAAGAGTTGCAGGAGATTCCGAAGTTGTCTGGAGGTGGTGGTTGAACTCAATGACGATTTTATTGAATAAATTTACTCTTTCGTATTTCAAGACATGTTTGTGCAACTTTGGTAAATATATCTGTTAAAATGAGATGTCAGTGTTAGTTTCATTTAGACGACAATTTATCCATCGCATTTATATATATATTATATATATATATATATATATATATATATATATATATATAAAGAGAGAGAGGGGCAGGGATAGTGTGTAAGCGACTCACGCAGACCATTGGTAGTAAGTTAACCTTCAATTAGGTGTTGTCGTAAGTCGATATTTTTGAACATTTCAGTGAGTCCGAATCGTTCGCGTCTGTCTGTATGTCACTCTGTCAAGCCACCCCCTCTCTCTCTCTCTCTCTCTCTCTCTCTCTCTCTCTCAGTCTTTGCCAGTCTCTACGTATCTGCATATACAGTGTTTGCCCGTCTCTACATATATATATTTCTGCAGACATCTTTTTTGCCTATTGTTATTCGGTGTTAAAGTAAAGAAAAATGAATTATGTCTGCTCCTACTTAAAATCAGGACAATGAAAATCTCTCTATAAGGAAAAAAAAGAGTTACTTAAATTCCTAGCCTTGCGAAGATGCTTGTGAAACGCTATTCGTCTTTTATTAAATACTTGACAATGTCGATCTGCCTTGTGACTTATTTAAATATGTTTCTCGGCTAATAACTGTGAACCATTGCAACGTTATCGCTGAAACGGAAATTGGCATTTAAGTGTCATACGTGATACACACTTTGTCTATCATTTCTCTTTCAATTCAAAACTGACTATGCAAAAGATTTTCCCGCAGTAGGTTGCCATTTCTTTCAACAATAGACTGGATGGTAACCAAAGCTATAGAACTCAATCTGTCCTGCGATAGAAGGGGAAATCTTTTAGACGTAAAATTATTATGTAATAGTTCACTTAAGCGACGAAATATAAACTGCTATTCCCTGAACGGCATCAATATGATCAAGGTGGACTGAACAGTTCACAGGCTGACTATGAAGGAGTGATGCTAGAGCTGTGAAATCTTGCATGCATTCATTTCAACTCTTCTTATTAATAACTGCATTGTTTCTTATTAGTCTTTTATAAAACCTCTTCCCTTTATGACTAATTCCTTTCACCCTCTCCTGACCACTGTCTTGTGCCTTTCGACCGACTGAAACATTGAAATGGATAAATCCTGTATTAGTTTTCAGACGTTTTTTTTTTGTTTGTTTGTTTTTTGGGGTTTTCTTTTTTTTTTTTTTTTTTGTAGCTGTCACAGTTAAATTTCTAATTCCGACATGAACTCAGTCTATACCGGGGTTGAATAAGACTGACGAAGTTCGTCGTTTGAAATAAGCTTATTCTCCATATCAGGGAATTTTGGATTTTATCGTGTACTATCCGGATCTATCCACTATCCCTCTCCTCATCCTTTCTTCTATCACTCCTATGTGCTCTTGCTCCAAATCTTCTGCAACCCCCTGCATCCTAGTGGCTTCACGCCTTGCTCGGGGCGTAATGCTTAAAATATATATATATATATATATATATATATATATATATATATATATATAGATAGAGAGAGAGAGAGAGAGAGAGAGAGAGAGAGAGAAGAGAGAGAGGAGTGAGATATAGATATTTAGATATATATAAGAAATAGTTGCATATATATACAAGTATGCATAAAAAGGCTATATATTGTGTATATGTGCCCGCAGATACGTGTGTGTGTATGTATGTGTATATATCTGTGGGATGTCTATATATTGTTTATTGTGAATTTTTATATTTATGTACAAGCATACGAAAAAGTCTTTTATATATATGCCTATTTTGAGTTTTTTTTATTGTTTTCATATACAAGTATATATGTTTTTAATATATATGTATGAATAATATAGACAAGTTTTTCTATTAATTTAAAAGTTAAATTATCTTTCATATTGTCTGATATGCATTAATAATATTATCATTGACCAACGAAAGAAAATCACCATATTGATATATGTTTAAATCCATTTTCTATTTGATTTTTTGGAAACATCAGCCATGGGGAAAAGATGATTAATTACTTTTCAATATATCAATCAACACACGGATTGAAACAATAAATTATAGTCTAATTTTTTAGTTATTTGAAAAATTTCAAATAACGACAACATCGATTGATATAGGAGATTAATAAACAAAAAGAAAATCTCACCGCATTTTCTTTAGACGTGAGACTTAGAATGATCACGTTCGAGAGTGAGTTTGAGAAGATATTATTAACAAGCCGTTGGTTTTAAACCAATGGCTAAAAAATCTGTTTTATGGATTATAGTCATTTAAGAATATTTGTTAGATTTTTCATAAGTTTATTTTTAATAATATGGTTAGGTTTCAAATGTTTTATGTATATTTTTTTCAAAAATTTTGAGTTTTTGTTTATTGTTATATATTTATATATATATATATATGTTTTTAAGAAAAGTATTTTCCGGAATCAGCCAACCTGCGGCCAGGCATGTTGTTTTAAATGTCCTAAGGCAAATTATCATTCAAGCCAAAAGAAAAGTCAAGCATCAGAAACCGAGTTTGTGGTGTGACCAACATAAATATTATTTAATCGATTGAAATATAAGGAACCCAGAGGGCTCTCTCTCCCAAATTTATAAACTATATTATATATTTTTATATAAATATATATATATGGGGTACTCTTATAAAATCATTGCGATTAATTGAGTTGTTTATACTAGAATGAAGTGTAATATATGATTAACTTAATTTTTTTTTATTGGATCTGTTGTACTTCCGGCGAAAATAATTTAGAAATTTTTTAGTATATTTTCATCTTGTAAATAAAAAGTATGCAAATTTGATTATGATATAGGAGATTAATATGTTTAAGATTAGACAAAAGCAGTTTTATGTACTATTTTCTTAGTATTGAGATTTCTTAGAAAGCATCTAATTTGTTCATTAACTATATAGTTTGGAAAGACTATTATTAACAAGTATTTATTTTATATTCTTTAGTTCGCTGTAAAAAAATCTATTTTTAAATGAATTAAATTTTACACTTAACTACAAGAGCGAATGTCCATATTATTACAAAATAGCAATTATAATATATATATATATATAAAAACACTCTCTAGTTTCGGTGGACTGATTTAAAATCCAACAACACCAAACGTCTCTGATATTGATAAAACAAACAGACGGATAGACATCCTTTTGAGTCTGGACATTGGAGGTGATAAAGTAATCTTATTTAATTTGATTTTGTTCACTGCTTATGCTTAGAGATCCTAAAGCATTTTTCTTCGCATACAGTTTTGTCTTTCTTTCATTCTAACTTGAGGAAGTCAAAAGGAGCCGCCGCTCTCGGCAAAACACGTCGTTTACAAATTTTCCACCTTGTCTCATCATCGGATACTATTATACATCCTATTATACATATAATATTATTATATAACGGTAAGTGTAAAAATAGAATAGAAAGATTTATCGAAAGAAGAGAAAAATAAATAAAATTTTCAGAAAACAAAGGAAGTCACAAAAATTAAAGAAGATAAGTAATTTTAGAATGAAAAGAAGCCGTCCTGGGTAAGACGATAAACTACATCCAGCAGCAAGGCCTCTGATCAGGAGGTTTTGAGGAGCGTGGAACCACCTCTTAATTGCTAGTGTTCCCAGGTCCAGCCTGATCTGGGGTGGTAGCACCTGTTAGGGTCCCACCTATGTGCAAGTAGTTAATTTTCCAAATGGGGTCAAAGCACCATCAAAGTGTAAAAATAGGTTTTAATACCAGAAATACTTTGTAAATATTATTACCAGCAATACATTTTTGAGGAAAAAGTTATTATCAGTAATATATTTCTAAAAAAAAAAAATAATAATATATTACCAGAAATACATTTTTTGGAAAAAAAAATATTACCAGCAATAAAAATTGTCGGCATTAAATAACCCATTGAAGTTGATATGTCGTAAAACAAAAGAAACCAAATCAAACCTGAAAAGAAATACGTAAAAAGGAGAAACATAAAATAGAGAATGGAAAATGTGAGCTAAGGAAAAAGAAAGAAAAGAATAGCGAAAGAAAAGAAAGAAAATTAGAAAACGCTAAAAAGGAAAACTCAAATCATTTAGAAAACGAGAGAAGACATTTTAAGATATAAAATAATTTTAAAGCAAAAACATAAAACTGAAAGAAAAATGGAGTAAGCTTAAAATAGGACAACGGAGAAAAAGAAGAGAGTTAGAGAAAAGAAAAGCTTATCGAAAAGAGAGGAATTACAAATGGACATTATTTTAATCTGAAAAGAAACAAAATACAAATGGAAGAAATAAAATGGAACATGGTAAAATTAAAATGGAACAAGGTAAAACCAAAGCAAAAGAGAGAAAAAAGAGATTGGGAATAAAAAGGATAGACGAAAGAAAAGAAAGAAAAAAAAACTGTTTGGACAAATATAAACTGATTGTAGCGACGACGCGTCAGACTTAAATATTAGCATTTATTCTTTATAATCCTAAGCTAATCTCCCACAAGACAAAAATGCAACTGTTTATCCCATCCATCAACGAATAGTCACATTTAGAGGTGACTGACCCTCATGTCGTCTGCTTCTTTGAAATGTTTTTCTGAGAATACTCACATGATGGCCCTGGCTCATAAAAGTACAGATCATTATGATAATGGCCGATTTAATGTTGTGAAATGTTTTTCGCGTAACGGATATTGATGTGGAAAATCCGATTGGAGTTCAATTTTCAGCCAAGGCCGTTTGGTTCGTTATCACTCAAATACACTCGGAAAGGTATGGAATAATCCGCCAGATTTTATACAGGAAAAATAGTAGTGCAGACTGGGCTCTCTAGCTTCGTTGGCAAGACGTTAAGCTGAGATAAATACTCTTCACTTCCAATTGTGACATTTTTGGTAAGTAGAATAATCCGATGAAGGAGAAAACGCAACACGCGAAAGTTTTTTTTCCACTTTGCTAATATATATATATATATGTGTGTGTGTGTGTGTGTGTGTGTGTGTGTGTGTCTGTCTGTCTGTGTGTGCGTGTGTGTGTCTGTGTGTGTGTTGCGATGGGTAAATTGTCACAATTTTGTATTTTTAATTTCACGCATGTGCGTTGTTTTCGTTTTTGTTGACTACACAGTACAGTTGGGTCAGTTGGGCACCATCACGCAGTTCACACCTCTCGAAAATTGGAAATGCCATACTGCTTGGCCTTCGCGCCGGAAGCTCCAATACGAACTTTTCAGAGTGTTTTGGTGTCAATCTGAGGACAGTGCAGAGGATTTGGAAAGAGTTGGATGAGTCTAATGGTGATTACGAACGTGTTTGCAGTGATCACTAGTGATGGCAACGTTATGCCTCCATTCATCTTTCCACAGGGTCTCAAATTCAACACGGGACCTAAATCAAGGAGAAGGTTGTGTTGCTCTGGGTCAAAAGGGTGGCTGCTGGAAGACCCTATGTCTGGCAACGGGACTCTGCACCATGCCACAACAAGCAGGCGAACCCAGTCACGGCTATCAGACAATTTCTACGACCACGTCATTCCAAACACATACAAACACATTCACACACACAAACACAAACACACACACACACAATATATATATATATATATATATATATATATATATATATATATATATATATATATATATATATATATATATATATAATAAAAACGTTTAAAAATTAAAATTTCAGGCACAATGAGTTATATATTTGCTTTATTTTTTAAAATTAGGTTCCGCAACTAGTTTCGGCCAGCATGGCCATCATCAGGAGAAAAACTTCCTACTTGTTCGTAGTAGTGAACTACCGTGTTGAAGACTCTGAAGAAAGTGAACTTTGCCTTTAGTTTTCATTTGTTTTATTATCGTTAATTTTGGTCAGTCCTTGTCAAAGGCCTTTTTCAATTTCATTTAAGGAGAGATTGGGAGACTCATGAGTCTCAGATTTAGGGCCGATCAACGCGTATCGGGACTGGTGTTATAAAAAGAAAACTACAACACATATCAATTCGGCATTTAATCTCCTTTGAAGTAGTCTCCCTCTGTAGCCACACATGTTATCCAGCACCGTTTCCGTTTATGGAAGCATTCCTGGAACAACTCCTCCTCCTCCTTCATATTGCTCTTCATGAAGTTCTTCACAACTTCCTGTTTCATGTGGCTCTTAGCGGTTTTTCCTCGCTTTGCTAAGGCCTCCCATTCACTACCCATTCACACAAGCTCTCGGCAGTTTAGGTCCACTGTTTTTCTTGCCCTCAATATGCCCCGTGAGCATTAAATTTTCCAAACTCTCTTTCCTCATTATGTGTCCAAGGAATTTTACCTCTCTTTCCTGATTTTTAAGACTTCCTTGTTGCTTATTCGCTCCCTCCTTGGCATTCTCAGTATCCTTCTGTATAACCACATTTCTGGTGCCTCTTGTTTTTGTTTTGTTTTTGTTTGTTTTTGTTTTTTTTTGTTCTTTTTTTTTTCCTCATCCATGGAGTGACTTTTTTTTTTTAAATTGATTCACTCCAAGCCAGACGATAATGCCACAAAGACATAAAGGATTACTTGGAGAGAATGAGAATATCAAGATTTTAGAAGGCACCAGAAACCAAAGGAAATTTATAGTCCACCAATAGAAGGTTAACCAATCGGAAGACGTAGAATATTCAATCCGTCGTGTATAAAGGCGGCCATTTTGTTTACTCTACCCGAATGTCCAGTGCCAGCTTGTCAGGCGAAAAGAAACAGAAGGAAGAACTACGCTCTGCTACTTTTACCAAAATATCCCCTGCTAACCTGAACAACGTTTTCCTACTGTCTTCGAAATATTCACTGCTAACCTTTGGATTCTATACTCAAAGACGACCGTCATCATAAATAACACCCGCTTTCCTTCTTCTGGAGTTGATGGTTAATGTTTTTGTCTTCGCTTTCTTTTCCCAGCCTGTCTAAAAGGTCCTGTAGCTTCCTTTCCGACTTTCCCATCAACACAGTGTTATCTGCGTCTTATTTCACTTTTAAAGAATCATTAGCGACAAATGATGGAAGCCAACTTCTGGGTGCTATTGTAGCGACAACTACACTTTCCACGCCCACAATTTACTCGACTGTAATTGGCTAATAAATAGATACTGCATTACCATAAGACAATTTAGCAATCGCAGTCACCACTTGTAACAGAAAACAAAGTATCAATCTCTACTCCTGTTCAAAAGTCCGGGGAGATGTGTGAACCGGACGACAGGCGAAGTTATCTTCTCTTACTGAGGAAAAATAATAAAAATACGAATAAAAAGGTAAATATTAAATAGTCTGAACTTACGAAAATATTATTTTTCATAGAGAGTAATGAATAAGTAGAACGCTCATTTGACAGGAGTGTGTAAATCACTCTCTCGAGTGGTTTGCACACTCTGATACTTGGCGGGCTCAGGAATCCATCCCTGCGCTGGCAGTATCACGGCTATGACTAGCTTGGACCGGCTCTGATCAGCTAAGACCAGCTATGACTAGCTTAGACCAGCTATGACACGCTTAGGCTAGCTCTGACCAGCGGCCCGAGTGAAGACACTCATATACCACGTTAAAAACTGACCTTGTGTCACAACCTGACTCAGTTTGGTCAAGTAAATCTCTACTCTTATCAGACAGCAAATACCAAAGCTTTTCTTCTTCTGGTATGTGCTGCGTTCATTCAGGACATAGGCGATCATGACTCTCCACAACTTTCTATCGTGTTACTCTAGTTTTCTCCTCATCCGGTCCAAGCTAGTCATAGCCGTGATACTGCCAGCGCAGGGACAGATCCCTATTCCGGTAAGTATCAGAAAGTGCAAACGACTCGAGAGAGTGATTTTACACACTATTTTTTTCTGTTTCTCACGTTTTAGGATGCTTCCTACGCTGGTCTAATGTCTGTTTGGATTTCGGTGCCACATCTTCCATCCTCTGTTAAAGCGCTTCCCAGATATTTGATCTTCTGCTTTATGTCGTCATCTCTAATTCGTGCCTCGCATCTTGGGTTTTGTCTCTTGCTGATGACCCCGCTGTTGCAGTTTTTTGTGTATATAAATGTAACTAGTGAGTTAGCCCAAATGACTTGACTCACTTTATAGTCCACCAATAGAAGGTAAACCAATCAGAAGACGTAGAAAATTCAATCCGTCGTGTATAAAGGCGGCCATTTTGTTTAATCTACCCGAATGTCCAGTGCCAGCTTGTCAGGCGAAGAGAAACAGAAGGACGAACTACGCTCTGCTACTTTTACCAAAATATCCACTGCTAACCTGAACAACGCTTTCCTACTGTCTTCGAAATATTCACTGCTAACCTATGGATTCTATACTCGAAGACGACCGTCATCATAAATAACACCCGCTTTCCTTCTTCTGGAGTTAATGGTTAATGTTTTAGTCTTCGCTTTCTTTTCCCAGCCTGTCTAAAAGGTCCTGTAGCTTCCTTTCCGACTTTCCCATCAACACAGAGTTACTTCTGCGTCTCATTTCACTTTTAAAGAATCATTAGCGACAAATGATGGAAGCCAACTTCTGGGTGCTATTGTAGCGACTACTACGCTTTCCACGCCCACAATTTACTCGACTGTAATTGGCTAATAAATAGATACTGCTTTACCATAAGACAATTTAGCAATCGCAGTCACCACTTTGAACTTTTCTGCCGTAAATTTGCTCACATATCTTTTTGTTACAAAATCAGTGATTGGTTGAATTTTAACCAATCAAACATTTTTGTGATAAATCTACTTTCCCGCGTTGTTGCTGGGAAGCTACCAGCAGTTATATAAACAAGTGGTTTGTTTCCAAAACTTTCAGTAGAGTCCAGATATTACGCCTATCTACACAAATCTACGACTTTGCTCACAACGCACACACAGACACAGATTTTTGTATCACATTACACTATTCTTCTTCTCTGTGACTAAGCCAAGTTTACAAACGAACACTCTGTTAATTACACAAAACAACACATTTCTTAATTGACTGTATTCTATTCAATACCAGACATTCTACTCAACATAGAATCCTGAACATTCTTATCCAAGATAAATTCTTTCGAACATTCAATCTTATTCAGAATACGGTTAAAGGGAAGCTACTTTTTTCTCCTTAATTATCTGACCATGATTGTTTTGTATGTTATTGTTTCAATATATATTTTATTGTTGATGCACATTTGGAGTCTCGTTTTTTTTTCTTGTATCGTTAAATGTATAATAGATAAATGCTTTGAGAACACGCAATTACATTTGATAACCTCGACGCATAAATAGAGCAGCATACAACACTATTTCAAAGGACAATCCAGCATGGTTCAAGCCCCTAAACACGTTTCTTGGGAAGATATTGTTTAATTTCTTTTCATTTCCCAAATTCCGCGAATAGTTTTCTGTCTTTGATGCCCAGTTTAAAATAATTCTTAAAACCGTGACACTCTCTATCCAGAGCTGGGTACCAAATCATTAACCTGTTAATTGCTTTAAGTTAACATTTTTGCAAACGATTCAATCCTCAAACCAACATTGAACGTCATCATGGCATCTGAAAAACTTGAATCTGTTGAGGTTGTCGCAGTTAAAACTGCCAGTACCGCTAGACCTCAGCAGGAACAGGCTCAGAATTTAACGCTAACAGTTTATCGATAACTTCCGTTACATTTTTAAAAAGCTGAGTTAATGAAGTTAATTTTTTAGTTAACGAATTGACGGTTAACGAAGTTAACTTTTTGATTAAAGGTACCCATCTGTGATGCTTCTCAAAGTCAAGTTAAAAGTCAAATCGACAACGAAAATCACAACTTCGTTAATCAGGGATTAACAGATTAATGGCGAACATGATGCGCGTATTTAGTATTACGAAGAGATGCTAAGCAGTCTTCAAATTTTCCAGGAATCCTTTGCAGAAAAAAAGAAACAAAAAAACAATTCTCATGTCTGATTTTACAAAGCGAAACGACTCGTGGACATTACAGCATTTCCTTATCTAACATTCGAAACAAAACGTACATTTGAATAGTATTGATAATGATATATACATATGTATGTGTGTGAAGTGAGGTAACATTGTCAGGGTATAGTATATGGCTGGAAATCTTGTTTGGGCGTCTAGGGTCCAGAAACATCATCTGTCTCTTTTCGATTCTAATTTTGTTACCACTTTCTTTAAGCCTTCCTCTTTGCTTACTCGCTTCGTTCATAGAATTCTCAGCATCATTCTGTAAAACTAAATTCATTGCCAATCAAGAGTATTGATAGCACAGAGCAATTCAGCACACTTTTCTTTATTTACATTATTCGGACTATTCTCTTCATCTTTGTCGCCATATTTATTACAACGTTTCAGCCATGGTACGATCCGGCCTTCTTCAGGTGGTTGGAATGTCGAACTGAACCCTTTATTTCGCTCACTGGGGTAGACTGTTCTAGTTCCACGTGCCATGTTTAACGGATGTCAGTTATCAGTTTCTCCTGTTAATTCCCCTCTCCAAGATCTCCACAGCCTTAACCGGGTATTGAACTCACACTCTTTGGGTCCTGTCACTGGATCTAACCAACGCCTTTATCCAATGTGCCATGTGTCCTTGATAACTGATAACTGACCTCCATTAAACATGGCACGTGGAACTAGAACAGTCTACCCAGTGAGCGAAATAAAAGGTTCACTTCGACATTCCAACCACCTGAAGAAGGCCAGAGCGTACAACGGCCGAAACGTTGTAATAAATATGGCGACAAAGATGAGGACAATAGTCCGAATAATGTAAATAATGCACATAATACCTCATCTCAGAAATATAGACAGTTATACTTTTCTTTGTTTCTAACGAAATTTTCCTTTGATTCAATTCTTTGTTTAGATTTTGGAAATCCAACGCGTCTTCGGATTTCGGTGTTCCATCCTAAGTTAAAAAAACACTTCCTAGATATTTATGGGAGAGGCTAGATAAAGAGGAGGCAAGGTGGAGTAATCGATAGCGGTGCGGATTGTGGAATCGGAGAGCCGAGTTCGAAATTCAGTTGGATCCATTACATTCGCTTGTGCTAATAAAGAGTGTTTCATTAAGACGGATCAAAGTCAGCCGTAATTAAATCAGTGTTATTGGTGAAAATGTATTTAGTTCTCTGTTGGATCATGTTATTTAAATCACGGCATTATGTGTGAAAAATAATATCGCCCAAATGTCTGCCAAGGCTTCGGTGGCACACCTCCACTCGATGGTCGAAATTTTTGATGACGTCTCTGCATAGTTACTCCTCAATCTCACCAATATGCCTTATTATCGCATCCTTCAGCTGTTGAATTGTTGTTGGCTTGTTGGCATAGACCTTAATTTTGAGATGACCCCAAAGGAAGAAATCTAAAGGCGTCAAGTCGCACGATCATGGTGGCCAATTGACTTCGCTGTTTTGAGAGATGATGCGAACTTCTTATTCAATACAGCCATTGTTGCATTTGCTGCGTGACATATGGTGCCGTCCTGTTAGAACCACAAATCTTCGACGTCCATAGCATACAATTCAAATTGAGATTACTAAAGAATTATGCTTATATGAATCCTCTAATATGAATCCACTTATTCTACCCCCAGCTATAGGTTAATAGCAGGACAGACCGTGTTCTGTAGCCTTGCGCGGCAACCGGTCTAAGAGAAGGAAAAACTCTGTATTCAAAACCGGCCTGGAGATGGTTGGGCTCCGTGAGGCTATCTTGTCCGAGAAGCACCACTTCTACTGTGGCTGCAGTACACATGGTGCTACTAAGTCCCTACGGGTCACATGATAAAATATATATTTAAACCTCAGATGATGTTCGATTGATAGCGACATCTTCAATTCGTAGCATCTTGGGCTTTTTCTCTTACTGACAATTATACTTTCTACCTTCTTACAGTTGATGGTTAGTCCTTTCTTCTCGCTTTCCTTTATTATACTTTCTATAG
>CAHIKZ030001719.1:302500-387500 GCA_903632075.3 Acanthosepion pharaonis
TTTTTTACTACCTTCAATAAATAAAAACTGTGTAAATAAAATTGTAAAAGATTACAAAAAAAAAAAACGGCTACTCAATGAATAAAATTTGTGATATAATTTCTTAAATCATAATTAATCAAAACAAAAAAATAGATAAAAGTGTACAGAACCCCATAATACCGCTGAGCACAAATTATAAGACAAAATTACAATGTTTCGGCCAGATTCTCGGCTCATACAAGTTAATCCATCATCAGTCTGGAGCATTTAATGTTTCTGTAGCATTTTTGCACAGAAACGTTATTGCATAGTAAGCTTCCAAAGTGTCTTCACGTCCTGACTGCATCCGGCAAAGTTGTCCGCTGTGACATGTAGTGTTTAGTAGGGCAGGTCGATTTTGGATCCGTAGTATTGCACTTAATTTGAAAGTTTTTCTTAGGATATTTTCGTCTTTTTTATAATTAGAATGTATTTGATTGCTATGTAAAATATTAATATGCTTAGGTGTAGTTGAAGAAGTATTATATTCTATTTGTATTAAAATTTCTAATAAAACATCTTATTTATTCATTAAGCATCCAATTGAAAATAAGTAGACAAAACTTGTCTAAACGATAGGCGACCCTATTTTAGTGTAGGGTAAAAATGCACTAGCAGTGTTGAAGTTTAGCTGTCGGCCGCGCAAAGAAAGGAAATCCCCCGAAGAAAATCCAAGTCGCGTACTGTTCCAACCAAAAATAGGTAAAAGTGAAAGAGAGAATTTATATCCTTCCTTTTATAGTCCTGAAACAGCGCCACCTATCGGCGTCCTTGTCAGACAAGGTGGGTTAATACATACGAATGATATATTTCAGTCTGTGCAAATGAAGGGCGTGTACTTGTTTGTGCTTTGCAAAGTTATTGCACCGAAACTCTGAAATACGCCCATTGATCAAACAATTAATTTCGAAAGTGGTTCATTTTTCCTTGAAAATAAATAAATAAAATCTGTCAAACATTTTACTTCCTACTAAGATTAATTCAGTGGAAAAAATGTATACGGGAGACTTTGTAAAATAATAATTGAGTTTTCATATTGATTTTTGTGTGTATTGTTATGGCTTGAGTGGGTTTTTATTAATAAATGTGTACAATACTTTGCCAATTCCATTTTTATAATGTCAATGAAGGTTTGCATTTTTTTATTGGTAGTGTGGATTACCCCCATTTGTTTTCACCAAGATGCCGTCAGGTAGCGCTGTTAGACAGTTATAAAACGGGATAGTCTTGTTTTATTTCTCTTTTGTCTCTTTTCCTTCTGACATTTGGTTGAAACTGCACCATCCAGGACCTTATCCCGGGTATGCGGATATATTTACCCTTAGTGACTGAACTTTTACACACGATTTATAATTCCTAAATTTTTATGCCTTCTTTCTTTTACATGCATGCTATTGTATATTCTTCCCTTTATTATTTAATGCATGAAAATGTCGCCTTGTCGAAATTTATTCCGTTTAAATGCACAAATTTTGTTTGCCATTTCTTTGAGTCTAACTCGGAACAATGGCTGGATATAACTAAAACACATGATCAAACGGTCATATCACATTAAAAGACCAGTTCTTGTACGATAAACGAAGTTGAGCAACGTCGAGCCTGGTCAGTACTTGGATGAATGACCACTTGGGAATCCCAGGGGATGGAAGCGTGGATTTGTGGGTGGTGTAATTGATAACGGCTCAGAATTGGAAACTGGAGAGCCGTGTTTCAATTCCAGTGACATTCGTGAAAGAGAATGGGAAGGGTTTACTGAGGAACTGTATTGCGGCTAGTTAGAGATCATCCTCTGGAGTTCCTGTCTTTAAGAATTCTGGTAAACCTACGAGATAGATAGATAGATAGATAGATAGATAGATAGATAGATAGATAGATAGATATGAACAAACTATAAATAGATACTGTACATACATATTGCTTGGGGTGAAACTATTAATATATATCTCGTTCGCCGATTGAATACTATGGGGAAAGGGAATTTTTAAACAGTGACTCCTCTTGCTTATAACGAATCGCTCTTCAGTTATGAATTGAGCGCTCTGGCTGCTGATTTGGCGTTTATATACATCACGTATATAATACATTAAAAGATTCTTTTTCTCTGCCGTGCGCCGATATCTTAGGGATAGAGTTTCTGACTGATGCCAAATCGATCGAGTTTCGATTCCGGCTGGAAGCAATCGGATGTCTAGCTACACTGAGGAGCTGTGATACAGCTAGAAACATGCTTATATATATATATATATATATATATATATATATATTATTCAGCTAAAAAGAGAGCAGATTAAACAGTTTTGTGTCAGCCCCCCACCTTCTATGTCTTCCCAACTGAGCAATGGTGAGAGAAAAAAGATCATTCAGGCTTTCAGTAATGGTACCAACATTCATACTCTGGCTTCCATCTTCAAAGTCCATTCAAGAACCATCAAGAGAACGGTGAATAAGTTTTAAAAAGAGGAAACAGTAGAAAGAAAAACTGGATCAGGAGGTCACAACAGGAAGAGGGATCATCATTTCAACTTAGAGCTAAAGAGATCAATTAGAAAAGATCCAACTCAATCCATAAGACATTTGGCACGTGAGAGAAGAGTTTCAGCTATGACAGTCCAAAGAGCAGTGAAAAAAGACTTGAAAATGAAATCGTACGTTAAACATGTGAGGCACCTTGTTACTCCAGGATGGAAAGTTAGAAGGTTAGAGAGAGTGAAGATCATCTTGAATAAGTTGGAAAATGATCCTGGAATATATATATATATATATATATATATATATATATATATATATATATATATATATATATATATATATATATGAATATGTCATTTTAATTTCAATCGATTTCATGAGCTTTGATCTTTAGCTATGATTAATGATGAACATGCCATTTTCACAGTCTTTGGGTTTTTTCACTGGATCTAACTAAAGCCTTTATCCACTGCGCCATGTGTCCTTGAGTTCAATACCTGGTTAAGGCAGTGGAGAACTTGGAGAACTTGGGTTTAATGGATGTCAGTTATCTCCTGTTAATTTACAGGAGATAACTGACATCCATTAAATAAATATATGGAACTAGAACGGTCTTTTTAAGTGATATAAAATTAAAGGGTTTAGTTCGACATTCCAACCACCTGAAGAAGGCCGGAGCGTTCAGCGGCCGAAACGTTGTAATAAATATGGCGACAAAGATGAGGACAATAGTCCGAATAATGTAAATAGTGTGCATAATACCTCATCTCAGAAATATAGGCAGATAATAATTTAACTGTCTTAACTTTTTTGATAATTTGATTGATCAGTGGCTACTACTTTACATTATGAGGGTACCGGGTTGACAGTTTTCAGGTATGTTAGTAAGGAACACGGTGTCTTTGGTAACACTTAGAAACGCTACTCTGGTCAAAAGTTGCATAATAATAGGGAATTTTAGTTTCATTTCGAACGGATAGGTTTTATTCATTTAGATTTATTGATTTTCAATCAAGTTTTCCCCAGACCTCGTGCAACTTAGATATACAATCCATCTCCAGATATACTGGAAGAATTGTCAGTTTAATTGCCATTCTAGGACTGTACTTGAATCTTCCTCCCATTTTCTCTCTTTAAAAAAGAGTCACATCAGACCATAAAATTGAACATTGCTGCCATATAAAAAAAGCCAAATCCATATATATTCCAAAATCAACCTTAAAAGAATTCAAAATCATTTACATATATAAGGATATAGGCGATGAATTATTTTGCACCATACAATAAAAAAAATTTACCCACAGTTGCACGCCTATTTTTACACTATCGCTATTTCATCGGGAAATGTTATGACGGGCTACATTCCTTATTTCCACCAGTTCATTCTTTTTCTACGGTTTATCAACCCTTTTCAGGTTATTTAAAGCCAGAATGTATCTTTAGATTGAAAGAATTTTTTTAGATCATAATTGTTTAGTGATATAATTAACCCATAGCTGGTGGGGGTATAAGAGATGGATTCATATCTTTCCCAAGGGTATTTTCGCGTTTAAGTAAATATCACGAACCCGAGTGCCATTGGAACTCGCCTCTCCGATTAACAATTCCGAGCCATTTATTGATTACACCACCCACACATCCAAGCTTTCAGAACTTGGTATTCCCAAGCGGTCACCCATTTAGGTATTGATCTGTCTTGACTTTGCTTAACTTCGGTAATCGTACGGGAACCAGTGCTTCAATGTGATGTGCCTGCATGAATAAATATCTGTCTGTACGTGTGGTGGGTTTTTAAATTGCTAAATTATTAAAATCGTCTTAACCAACTTCCGGTCAGTTCCGGTGTATTGCCATAGACGATGAAAAGTGATAATTATTTTCTCCATTTTCTTTTTAGAAATTAAAATAATCTTCATACGGCGGTTATAATTTTAAAAAATAAACGCTTATAAAAAAAATCGAAAAGCTGATGTTTCGAAAAAAAAATGAATAACACTTATCCATTTTGAAAGTTAATGGCGATAATGCTTTTCGACAAATGATAGAGTTCAGCTCAACAAAATTGTCAGAGATTCTGTCCAAGAAGACAAATTACTATATGTTTACTTAATTCGATCGATACTTACGTTCAGCTTGGCATTCTCTTTATCTATTTTGCTTATCGATTTATTTATTTCAATGTTTTTTTTTTTGTTTTGTAGCCTGTCTTTCCAATAAAACTCCCAATTTCTCTTCGAGAAGTTAATCAGTTTTAAATTTCTTCCATTTTTCTTCTAAGCTCGGATGTTTTTGGTTTTTTGTGGTTGTTTTTACACCCAGTATATGTCCCAAGATAGTTTTCAAAATAAAAGCTTTACTGAATGAGGTCATAGGTTTTCGGCTATATCATGTTGAACTAATAACTCTTCCTTCCAGAAATTCCAGACAGAAATTAAATTTTTTTGACGTTTTGAGTTCCTTTGTGCCGAGGACAATATATTTAGACATTTTGAAAGCATCTGACTAAAGTTTGTTCAATAAAGATCTTTTGAAGATGAATGCAATTCTCTTTTTTCCAAAACTTTATTTTCTAAAAGATGGTTGCATGTTATATTTCCAAAAAAATATTTGAATTGCCAACACTTATAGTTACATAATTTTGAGATACTGGTTTCTGTACGATCACCAAAGTTAAGCAACGTCAAGCCTGGACAATACCTAGACAGGTAACTGTTTGGGAATATCAGGTGCTGTAAGCATGGATGTGTGGTTGATATGATGAATAATAGCCCTGATTTGTTAATCGGAGAGCAGAGTTCCAATTCCAGTTGGGTTCGTTAAAACTGTCGCGCATATACCCTTTAGAAAGGCATGAATCCACATCACCTCTCAGCTAAAGATTAATTAATCAGACTGGTATTACTAAATCTTTATTATCTAAAAATTTCTTACAATCTATAAATATTTTCTGGCTTTAAATAATCTGCAAAGGGTTGGTAAACCATCAAAAATCTGCCATTCAATCAATCAATGAGGTTATATTATGGACATAAGAGGAGGGTGAAAGAAGTGTTCATTACGAGGGCAAGTTGAAAAGATATAAATTAACCTTACACTTGAAGAGGTTAAGATTTTATTAATCGGGGAAGCATCCTCTTGGGAGTCAGTTAGATTAAAATATTACTGAGTGGGGTGAATTACATGGACACATGAGGAGGATGTAGGAAATAAATATTCTGAGGATGTGGGGAAGATTTTCAAACAAATGATTTCAAACATTTTAAATCAATTTCATCAATTTTCTTTTTGATCTAAAAAAAACCAATGTTCGGGAAAAGATTTTTTTAAAGTTTGTTCCACCAAAAATTTTTTCCATGTTTTTTCAAGTTGTCCGAATGGAACTTTCATAAAATGGAATATAAAGAGTATGAGGATAACAGAAAATCGGTATATAAAAAAAATGGTGGATTTATCTGGAAATTCTGAACTGGTTTTATAAATGTTTCGTCATCACATTTAATTATGAAAAAAAATAAAGATATAGAGGAGAGGCAAATAAGGTTTTGTCTGCGGGTAAGGAGCTGTATGGTTTAAAAAAAAACGTAGTTCATCGCCCACGTAAAGCGACGTAAATTCATTCTTAATTCTGTCAAATTTGGAAAGCGGTACTCCATTGTTGATCTTGTAAAGACAGAACATGGAGCCTGGAGTCAAATACTTTCTGGGATAAACTTGAGTCTGAATAGAGGTTCCTAAAATTCTCTCCATTAATCCTCTGAGAGACTCCTCTCTGCCTTCCATCAGCATGGCTGATGCTAACCTCCAAGAAAGTGAGTCATTGTGCCTGGCTAACGTTCTCAGCTGACATGATGTGGAAATACTACATTGAATCCCACACTAGATCAAATGCTAAGACAGTTCGTTCACTGTGTCGAGCGTGACAATTTTTCTGTCCGAAATCTATCTTGCATATCCATAAATCTACCATTCGTCCATGCTTAGAATATTGCTGCCATATATGGCCCGGTGACCCTGCTATAAGCTAGTATACAGACATACTCGACTCTCCCGTCAAATTCGACGTATGAGGTTCAAGCAAATCAGTTCCTAGGAAACAGACAGCCTGACGCTAGCACATGAGATTTGATTATAGTGGGAGTTTTCTCCATCCATACTTTTTAAAGTGTCTAATAGAGGATTTAGTGCACTACGTGCCACAGGTTTTGAAACCAGAGTTGTCCTTCTCCTAGATTATCCAAGGCTATAGAACCCAGTCTGTCCTGCTATTTACAACATAGCTGGAGGGGAAGTTTTTCACACTTTTCCCAAGTGAATGTAATTTTTCGACTGAAATTTGAACTTTTCATTTTAGATTCCTCAATCCAAATCTCTATTTTTTTAATTTTTTTGCCATATATATATATATTTATATATATATATATATATATATTTATATATATATATATATATATATATATATTTATATATATTTATATATATATTTATATATATATTATATATATTATTTTATTTTCTTTTTTTTTTCTTTCTTTTTTTTTTTTTTTTCTTTTTTCATGGGTTTTTCTTTTCTTTTTCTTTTCTTTATTTATCTTCTTTTTCTTTCTTTCTTTTTCTTTTTTCTTTTTTTTCTTTCTTTATTTGTACTTTTATTTCTCTTCTTTCTTTTTTCTTTCTTTTCCTGCTTCCGTCTTTTTTCTCTCTTTCCTTGCAACTTCCTTTTCATTCGCTCTTTCTTTCTTTCTTTTCTTTTCTTTTTCATTTTATGCCTTATTCTCTCAACTTTTTTTCTATCTTTCCTGCTTCCGTCTTTCTCTCTTTTCTTGCAATTTACTTTTCTTACGCTTCTTTCTTTCTTTCTTTCTTTCTTTCTTTCTTTCTTTCTTTCTTTCTTATGGCCTCTTCTCTCTCCTTCCTTTTTTCATTATGTCTTCGTCTCTCTTTTTCTTTCTTCCTTTCTTTATTTATTTATTTCTTTCTTTCTTTCTTTCCTGCTTCCGTCTTTCTCTCTTTTCTTGAATCTTCCTTTCCATTCGCTTCTTTCTTTCTTTATTATGCCCTCTTCTTTCTTTCTTTCTTTCTTTCTTATGTTGTCTTCTCTCTTTTTCTTTCTTTCCTTTCTTCTTTCTCCTTTTTCTTCAACCTTCGCTTTCTTTCGCTTCTTTCTTTCTTTCTTTCTTTCTTTCGCTTCTTTCTTTCTTTCCTTCTTTCTTTCTTATGTCCCCATCGCTCTTCTTTCTTTCTTTCTTTCTTTCTTTCCTGCTTTCGTCTTTCTCTTTTTTCTTACATCTTCTTTTTCTTTAGCTTCTTTCTTTCGTTCTATCTTTCTTTTTCCTTTTTTTCTTTCTTTCTTTCCTTCTTCTCCATCCTTTCATTTCCCTTATTTCTTTCTTTCTTTCTTTCTTTCTTATGCCACCTTCTCTCTTCTTTCTTTCTTTCCTGCTTTCGTCTTTATGTCTTTTCTTGCATCTTCCTTGTCTTTCTTTATTATGCCCTCTTCTCTTTTCATTCTTTCTTTCTTTCTTTCTTTCTTTCTTTCCTGATTCTGTCTTTCTCTCTATTCTTGCATCTTCCTTTTCTTTCTTTCATTCTTCATTTCTTTATACCCTCTTCTCTCTTCTTCTTTCCTTTCTTTCTTTATTTCTTTCTTTCTTGCTTGGCTTCAGTCTTTCTCTCTATTCTTTTAATTCTTTTTTTCTGTCTTTTTTCTTTCTTTCTTTATGTCCTCTTCGCTCTTCTTTCTTTCTTTCTTTCTTTCTTTCTTTCTTTCTTTACCAATTGTGTTTTTCCTTCTTTTTTTATTTTCTTTTTCACATCGTTACATTCTTCCACAATTTTTCCTCCTAATTATCTTACAGATATTTTTTTGCATTTGTTCCTTTGACCGAAATAATAAATGTAAAAATTTATATATTAGCGTTCCACCCAGATGAGATTACAAAAACAAAACAATATACACACACACACACACACACACACACACACACATATATATATATATATATATATATATATATATATATAACCACAGAAGTGAAAACAAAGACAAATATATTCCAGAAAAAGAAAAAACAACGGATTTAATATATATATATATTTTGGGTAAGTTCGTTGTTTATATTTTTATATATATATATATATATATATATATATATATATGTTTAAAAGTCCGTTATATATATATATATATTTATATATATATATATATATATATATATATATTATCGAAAAATTCATTTAAAATCACTTTTTATTGGTAAACTCATATCGTCAACAGAGATGGCGACTATAATAAATATGTCCCTTTGTTCATTACGAGAGGTTTTTTTTTTGTTTTGTTTTGTTTTTTGTTTCCAGTCTGTTCTCTTTCTTTTCCTGTTTACTCCCCCTTCATATTCTTTATCCTTTTCCTTCCCTTACTTCAAATTTCAAAAACACCAAAATTACAGGAAAGAATTTACTTTTATCAATAAATATGGTCGATCATATGACGAAGCTACATTCAATAAAAGGCAATAACAGGATTTCCGGTTTTGGAGAAAAAACAAATGTAATTATATTCTATAAAACTTTTTTTAACGGTTTTGATTTTAAAAAGCATATTTGCTAAGTGAAAAAATTTTTTGGAAGGAAAAGGTACTTTTCTTTGTTATCCAACGATGTCCAGCGGATATCTATATTAGAATACCTTATGAGTGCATTTCCATCATGATTCCATAGATACAAACA
Source organism: Acanthosepion pharaonis (assembly GCA_903632075.3). Taxonomy (NCBI): domain Eukaryota; kingdom Metazoa; phylum Mollusca; class Cephalopoda; order Sepiida; family Sepiidae; genus Acanthosepion; species Acanthosepion pharaonis. The sequence continues at coordinate 311,717 of CAHIKZ030001719.1, forward strand.
TAAAAACACAATTTTCAAACATATATATATATATATATATATATATATATATATATATATATATATATATATATATATATATATATATATTTGTGTATTTCAAAAATACTTTTACAAACTTGGTTCAAAAGTTATCACCAAAAATAAAGAACAAATTCCATATAACAATATGTCCGCCATTCCTTAGTTTTTTTTTTTTTATTTAGTTTAAAGTTTACATTAGAATGGAGAATATTAAAATATAAAATTTTTTGGTTCTTTTTAAAGGCTTTGGGGACAATTATCCTCTCTGAGCAACGCGACGATAAACAGCAGCAAAGATGACTTGGCAGGCCTTCGCTCTAGAAACGCAATCTGATACAGCCGTGCAGCCTCGCGTCCATTGCCATTCGCACTGCCGTGTGTAAAAATCATATCTGCCTGCTCACAATTGGTAAACAGAACACATCTCAGTTAACTCACTACTACACACGTTAAACGTTGAAGATAGAGTAGCCACAACTGTACACGAATGACAAATGTAACCTAGTCTATATGGCAACGCCATCTACCATAAACTTCCGTTAAACTTAATAACTCAAATACGAAGGATTTGCGGACATATCATTATAGGAACTTTTGTCCATGTTTTGGCGTGAGGAACCAGCACCCCCACCCAAATTTTGTAAACGTACTTCTTGATACACCCTGTATATGTGTGTATGTATGTATACATATATCTATATGTCTGTGTGCATACACAGATAGGGAATGTGTAAGACTGCCTGTGTGTATGTGTATGTGTGTGTATGTGTGTGTGTGTTGGAAAATGTGAACTTTTGAGGGGTTTTTATATGCACATTGTATATTAATATAAGCGCTCAGAAGAGTGATTAAACATCCGCTTTCCAGCCAGAAGGCCTCGGTGAGAATCTCCCCAATACCGATTTGTTAAGATAGATAGATAGATAGATAGATAGATAGATAGATAGATATGAACAGAGACTGTAATATATAGATAGACAGATAGATATGAACAGAGGTTGTGATAGATTGATAGATAGATAGATAGATAGATAGATAGATAGATATGGTCAGAAACTGTGATAGATAGATAGATAGATAGATAGATAGATAGTGTTATACTAGATCATACCTATTCTATTGTAAATAGACTCTCCCACAGATAATAAGTAGTAGTAGTAGTAGTAACAGTCGCCAGTGGGCTCAGTGAGTTGGGTGAGTCAGTCGATGTCGGACATCAAAGTATCAACCATCACAACTAGATTGCTGCGTCATTAACTATTATTTTCAAGTCCCTAACTTTTGTACGTCGACCCTAATTTAGGACCAACTTAGTGAAATACATGCCTCCACTGTGAAAACTACTCTACAATAGATAGATAGATAGATAGGAACAGAGACTGTAATATATAGATAGACAGATCGATATGAACAGAGATTGTGATAGATAGATAGATAGATAGATAGATAGATAGATAGATAATGGAAAGAATTAGATAGATAGATAGATAGATAGATAGATAGATAGATAGATAGATAGATAGATAGATTCTGCAGTCCCGCGCCTTTGCCGTTCACCCCAGAAAAGTATTCATCCGTCCATTTAACGTCTTGAGTTTAAGTAATTGATTTTAATTAATACAAAGCTTTTCTTTTTAAGTTATTAATGATTCTTTACCATCCTTCTCCAGGTCAAATTTTTATATCTCCCCAAATGAAGGTTTTTTTTCATTTTTTCAGATGCATGGTCGACGATTGCATATTTTGATATATTTTTTTACTTACATTCAGCCTTTCCACAGTCAACGAAGCCTTCTCCCAGCGATGGAAAAAATCACCACTATTTAATTGTATCAGATCGCCTTTTATAAGATATATTATATATATATGCCTATCCATATATTATATATAAATAAAAAAACCCAGGATGGGAAACCGATTCCATCCCTGATGTCCCGACTATACGACAAGAAAGACTGGGTGTGTGGTATATGTAGAACTCATAGAATACCTGAGTACATATTCTTGACTTATAAACATTTATATAAAAATTTATATATCGTTAGCCTATATATATAAGTGTGTGCGTGTGTGAAGATATGTAGAAAAATAGGAATTATTAAAAATAAAATAAAAAATATTAAAAATTATTGAATTAAAAATAAAATCCTATTAAAAATAGGATTATTAAGTTTCTAAATAATGAAAATTTATTAAACCATAGACATGAGTTAACGGCTTTCAGCCGACATCAACAAATTTTCGCATTAAATAATTAGCATTGAAAAAAATTAAATTTCATAGTCTAAAATAAGGTTTAAAAGCTTAACCCAATCACACGATAGAAAAACCCTTTATGAAGTCGTCAAAAAAACAAATTGTAGTTCAGTGCGACGTGTTTAAGTATGAAACAGACCTTTAGAAATAAAATAAAATAGAATAAAAATAAAAAATAAATATATAAAAGAATAAATAAATAAAATAAAACAAAATTCTTTAGACATTTAACGATATACTATGGGGCCAAAAGTAATCTTTAGCTGTGACTGACCAGACGATGTGCGCACATGAATGCCATCATTCGCTTTGAAATGGATATCCCCACCCTACCTCAGTTTGACCTCTTTCCGAAGGTGACTGATATGTTGATAAAAATTATTTCTTAGACCCTTTACCAAAATGGATGCCCCAGCCGTTTCCATAGTAATTAATTCTGTGAATGAACATGCTTATAAAGATGCGTAAATTTCAAGATTGGTTATTTCAAAATTTTCGCTTGAGGATGAAACAAGGCTTGATACTTTAATTCAATTATTAGATTGAAGTTTTCGGCTCTGGTTTTTGAAACATGAGAACTCTTATATGTAGCAGAAGGAATCATATTTTTAAAAATATATATATATATATATATATATATATATATATATATATATATATATATATATATATATATATATATATATATCATTGAATACGATTTTTTTGCTTTTATTTTTTTTTTACAATTTCTCATGTGACCTAATATTTTTTTTTCGGATGATAAATATCAACAATTAATAATATTAACTTTGAACATGGACACAATATCTGGACCGTGTTTTGAAAAAAAAAAATTTTTAAAACATTTATGCAACAAATTATTTCTTATTTAACAGTTAAAATATTTAATCATTGAAAATGGCTAAATGTATAGCCGAAAGCGTTCGGATAAAAAAAAAATTCGGACAGTTTTTATATAATTTATCATCCGAAAAAAAATTATTAGATCGTTTGAGAAATTTATAAAAAAAAACTAAAAAAAAGCACCTTGTCTGTCGTATTCAATGAAATATATATATATATATATATATATATATATATATATATATATATATATTTTTTAAAAATATGATTCCTTAATATAATATAGTTTAATAAATGTTTAAAAACGAGAGCCGAGAATATGAAAGAAGGATTGCTGCCTAAATAAAAAATATATATATATATATATATACAGGAAAAGCATCCATACCCAACGTTGCCTGGGCATAAAAAATGTAATTCTAAATTTTAATTTAATGGGTGAAAACTCACTTTCATTTCAGAATCAATCAAAAGAAAGAAAATCATTTTATAAAATAAGCGTACTGTATTTAAATAACAATATGTTTTACAATAATTCAATAAACTATTTCACAAAAACTGATAGTGAAATGTTATTTTTCTTATTCCTTGGCAACGCTGAGTATGGTTGCTTGTAGCGTACTAAAACAGTATGATAAAAGCAAAAGCTTGTCGATCAGAAAAAGCGTTTAATTAGAATGGAGCAAAAACAGCATCATGTTTAGATGTAACGGAGTCTATATTCTTCAATTACTTTAAAGTATTTTCCTTAAAAAACATTTTGAATTAATGCAGTTACTGATATAACAAAAGTAGTCTGTATTTATTCGATCGAAGTTAACCAAGGACATGAAGGGGTAAAACAGGCAACATGAAGACCCACTTCAGACCACAATTATTTTGGCGTTTTTGAAATTCAATTTTTCAGTGTGCTGCCAGGGATGTAAAAGAGTATACATTTATAAGGCAATTGTTAAGTTTGATGAAAATTGATTGAAAGATCAACGAAAAATAAGAAAGAAACCAGTAAAAATTGCATTTTTTTTTTTGTTTTCACTATATGGGTGGACTCTGTTATCAATTTAAAACACTGTTAAACAATCAACTTATTGTTGGCTACATTTGAGTGAAGTTTGTAATAGATTGCTTGAAAAGTGAAGGAGTTTTTAGTTTAAAATTTGTGTTGAAATCGTTTTGTCGTTTTTCGCAGGTTTCCGCTAAACGCAGTAGGCGTAGAAGTAAAAAAAACAAATGAGTTATCATAGAGCTTGTCATGATGTAAGTAACCTACATACCGAGTCTGAACGAAATCGAAGGAAAAAAGATGAAAAAATGATGATTTTTGATCGGCTTTACCGATTATTGATTTTTTAAAAATTATCGATTTTTTTACGCTAAGAACCTATCCCTTATATGTACAATGTATTTGTTTCATGTTTTGGTCAAAATCGATTGGATGGATCTTGAATTAAAAAAAAGTATCACACAGGCAGACACACAGACAGAAACACATCCTCCGTTTATATATATATATATATATATATATATATATATATATATATATATATATATATATATATATATATATATTCTTTTTCTTTTTGAATTTGTAGGTCTGATGAATTGGATCGAATTTACGACTCAATGGAATAAATTATAAACCATGGAATATTAGTGTTTAATTTTTTTTATTATATATATATATATATATATATATATATATATATATATATATATATATATATATATATATATATATATGTGTGTGTGTGTGAATGTCAATGTTGTGCGTTTGGTTTAATTTAAACTTTTTTAAAAATTTTTTCTTTCTCTTTTTCTCGTTCTCTTTTTTTCTTTCTGATTCCTTTTTTTTTTCTTTCTTTTCTCTCTTTCTTTTTCTTTTTTCTTTTCTCTCTCTGTCATTTTCTTTTAAACAAATAATTCCTTTCCCCGTTTTTTTTTCTTTATTTTTGTTTTTTAAATTTCTGTTTTTCTTTCTCATTTTTCTTATTTTCATTCGGTTTTCCATGTTTTTCTTTTCCTTTTCCTGTTTCCTTTCTCTTTCTCTTTCACGTCTTTCTCTCTGTCTTTCTTTCTCATTGTCATTTGTCTCTCTTTCTGTTTATACCTCTTTCTTTTTTCATTCGTGCTTCTTTGTCATTCCCTTTATCTATTGTTTTTCTTTTTAACTTTTCTTTCTTTTTGTCTTTTTCAGTTTCATTCTCTTTCTCTGATTGTCTCTTTTTATTTCATTTTTTAAAAATTTTTCATTTAAAAAGAAAAACGTAACCTTTCTCTTCCCTTTTTTTTCATTTTTTCATTTCTTTTTTCTTTCTTTCCACTTTTCTTTTTTTTTTTTTTTTTTAGTTTCATTCTTTTTTTTCATTCAATCTCTTTTTATTTCATTTTTTTTTTTTTTTTCATTTAATTTTTTTTTCTTTTACCTTTCTCTTCATTTTTTTTGTTCTCTTTTTCATTTCTTTTTTTCTTTCTTTCCACTTTTCTTTCTCTTTGTTTTTTCAGTTTCATTCTCTTTCTTTCATTGTCTCTTTTTATTTCATTTTTCTTTCTTTTTCATTTAATTTTTCTCTTTACCTTTCTCTTCCCTTTTTCTTTCTCTTTTCATTCTCTTTTTCTTTCTTTCCACTTTTCTTTCTCTTATCTTTTTCTTTCTCTTTTCATTCTATTTCTTTTTTTCTTTCTTTCCACTTTTCTTTCTCTTTGTCTTTTTCAGTTTCATTTTCTTTCTTTGTCTCATTTTTACTTTTTTCCTCCATTTTTTTCATTTACTTTTTCTCTTTTTCATTCTCTTTCTCTTTCTATGTCTTTCATTTTTTTCTTTCTTTTTTTGACTCCTTTTCACTTTCTTTCTCTTTTCGTTCTCTTTTTCGTTTTCTTTTCTATTTTTCTTTCTCTGATTTTCAACATTTCTTCCTTTTTCTTTCTTTTTGTCTTTCTTTTTTTTTTTTTTCACGCCTAATTTCATTCCTCGTTAGCATTCCCTCCTCAAAAGTACTTGTTCTCTCATAGCTTCAGAAGAAAATTACAGATAAATATGTGCGGCTGTCATGTCAGCCATCTTCATTACTAAGACACCCAGTGTCTCTTTTCCACTCTGCACTATACTCACTTATTTACTTATTCACGCCTTGCGGCCAGAGTCTGACTGAAGAAGAAAATCGAAGCGTCCAGTCTGCTCTTACTCCATTATCTAATGTTAAGAAATTCACTCCACTTAAAGTCACAAACGAATTCACAAAGCGGAAAGTGTGCTATTCAGAAAGTACAATTACCCTGGCGTGGAAAATTGTTCCGCCATGTCTTGATTGCGTCAACATACATCCATACAGCGTAGATTATTTTAGTTAACAAGCAAAAAGTTAGCAAAACCGATTTGTGTCTGGTTTCGGAGTTGAGATAGTTTACCAATTCCCATCGGTACCAGCTGTCGGTGTTCGGGTCGAGATAAAAGTCAAATATCTTAATGTCCATTTTTTTAAGCCATAATTTTTCTTCGGAGATATGTTGTTGATTCCCGTTACATTCTCCACTGTGACAATATTGAGACACTACCTCTAGTTGTCTGTCTGTTGACTCTTTCGGGTTTGACAGGTTTTATTTGACACGAAAATATCTGATAAGGTGCGATACAAATAACTTTTTGAAGCTTGTTTTATATGGGAATATTTATGTATTATATTCAAGTAATCCATAATCTTTACTGGGAACAAAGATCCTGCATACAAATAAAAAAAAACAATTTAATCACATATACAGTAGGAAACTAATCAGTTTTCTCCACATTTCGCCAAAAGGGAAAATTCCAAGGGGGGGGGATGATCAGTTTTTATGCGGCTTTTCACGAAATAGTCACTGAACTCGAGATGTTATATCAGAGCCAATAATATTGCATATTCTTTTTTGTATTTTATCAAGAATCTCTAAATATATAGTAGAAGCACAGGATCAGATGTTACTATATATTATTTACAATTCTTTTTCACCTATTTCCATTTGATATTACAATATTCCCATTCAGTATCCCTCTACCTTGAATGACTCTTAGGCATTGTATTGAGTAAACAATAGTAAAAAGAAATTAAAATGAAAAGAGAAAAGGTTTGTTTTGTTTTTTGTAATTTCATCCCAACCAAGGCAATAAAGCCACTAAGACGCAAGGGATTACTCGGTGAATATATAAAAAAATATATAAAATATTATAATAAATATTAAGGAGTGAGAACAATAAAAGAATAGGAATTAAAAAGACAGAAGATAATGAAAGAGGTTTTATTCAAATTTTTGAAGATCAATGTTAACTGGAAAGCAAGAAGCCCGAAGAGTGTTCCACAAGCGAGTGTTGCGAGAGAATAATCTGCTAGCATAGCCGGTTATATTTCGCCATTTTCGGCTGGAAACTGATAAGATCTTGCTGCTAACCTAGTACTACGCTTAAATTTATAGAACAATTACCATGAAAGTATTTATAGAAAAGACAAAGGAAATCTACGTCACAACGGCGTGAAAGTGATCGAGGCAGAGATGCAAAGTCAGGACCAATAACATAGCATATTCCTCTTTGTATTTTATCAAGAATCTCTAAATATATACGAGAAGCCCCGAATCAGATACAACAATATTCAGCGCATGGATGAAAGATAGATATATGTTTGTTTGTGTTTTTGTTTTGGTTTACGGCATATCAACACGTCAATGGGTCAATTAATGCCTCAATTTTTTTTTCCTGGTAATATATTTTGTCAAAAATCTATTTCTGGTAATATTTTTTCCTCAAAAATGTATAGCTAGTAATATTATTTTTTTCAAAAACGTATAGCCAGCAACACTATTCTTTCAAAAGCGTATAGCTGGTAATATTATTTTTTCAAAAACGTACAGATGCCAAGATTAATTTTTCAAAAACGTATTATCAGAGGGCTTGCTGTTGGACGTAGTTTATCGTCATACCCAGGACGCGGATGTAGTTTATCGTCTTATCCAGGACGCGGATGTAGTTTATCGTCATGCCCAGGACGTGGATGTAGTTTATCGTCTTACCCAGGACCCAGATGTTGTTTATCGTCATACCCAAGACTCAGATGTTGTTTATTGTCATACCCAGGACTCTGATGTAGTTCATCGTCTTATCCAGGACGCGGATGTAGTTTATCGTCTTGCCCAGGACGCAGATGTAGTTTATCGTCATACCCAGGACGCGGATGTAGTTTATCGTCATACCATGGTCGCGGATGTAGTTTATCGTCTTACCCAGGAGGAATAGATTTATGAATGTGTTAGATAGAGTCATGATATAAGAATTGTCTATCACGACACAGTGAAGCAACTTTCCTAGCAGAAAACCTAGCAATTGATTCAATATAATCGTTCCACTTCAACACAACTTCAACTTCAGCTGAAAACGTCAGCCCGACAATCTGCAAGAGGTCAGTCCACTGGGGGTTAGCATCAGCCACGAGAAACTGAGCAGAAATTACAAAATAGGCTCTCCTGAAACTCTTTCCTTAAGCCGTTGAAAATATCCCAGAAACTTTCGATTCCATTGAGTTTTTCTCAGGCCTGGATCTGTTTTTATTGCCATCCTCCAGATCTATGAAACTGAGATCAAAAGAACAAGTTGTTCCCTAGTGAGACGACAAGTCCTTTGAATCAATTTTCAGAAAGACTTGAAGAAATTCGACAAGACGCCATATGTCAGAGATTACCCCTATAGCGAGAGGGAGTGATACATTTCCAGAATATATCCTTTCATTACAAAAATATTTATATATATATATATATATATATATATATATATATAATATACATACAGACATATATATATATATATATATATACATATATATATATATATATATATATATATATATATATATATTGATATAATTGTTGATGTTTTTGTGACCGTGCTATTTACGACGTTAGAACAAAATGATTAATTTTAAATTTTAGATTTATATATGGTTGTGTATATCGGTGTTCTTATGGTAGTGGGAGCTTTCAATAAGTAAATGAATATATAAATATATAAATAATATAAAAAAATTATAAATATAAAAAATATATATATTTATATATATATATATATATATATATATATATATATATATATATATATATATATATATATATATATATATATATATATTATAAATTAATTTATTTAAAATATGATTTTTTACATTTTTACGCAGTTCTAAGCATGTTTCAAAAATGGAAGCTAAAAGCCCCGAATTTAAAAATTTTTTGTAATTAAATTAAAAGACATTAGTTCATTTCATCCTCAACTATGGTCCACTATTTTATGGACATCTGGATATATATATATATATATATATATATATATATATATATATATATATATATATATATATATATATATATTAAGATTTTTTTGAAATATGGTAATTCCTATGTAGCGATGGAATCATATTTTTAAAAAATAATAATTATAATATATATATATATAGGAAGTTCCCGAGGGAAATAAGACGTGTTGCAAAGTATTTTTCTCAACATAACGTTTTATTAAGATAGATAGATAGATAGATAGATAGATAGATAGATAGATAGATAGATAGATAGATAGATAGATAGATGACAGAGTTAAAAAGTTTACTTGTGACGCGTTTCGTTCTTCAGGACTTCATCGGACTAAATTTGTTATGTTCATACAATTACACATACGCATGAGCGAGGGATGCTGGGATTTTTAGAATTGTTTTAGAATTTTTCCCCTCTTTTGTAATATCTAGCTGATTTCATTTAGAGTCTTCTTCCATTTTCTTTTCATCCCTTTTATTATTAGATATCCCACACTGTGATAATAGAAGAACTGCCAGGAATGGTGAAATATTTTAAGAACCAGGTCTTGAATTTACTGTAGATGACCTTGCAATAAAGTCACTCTCTAGACATTTACCCGTAGTGAATTGTTATTTTTTCCTTTGATCGGAGTAATATATTATGCCAATACTGTGGTCAGTCTCGTGACGGCACTCAACACCCCAAAAATCGTACGCATGTCTAGTTGTGCCAGTATAACAAATTTAGTACCTGAAGGACGAAATAAATCACAAGTAAACTTTTCCATTTTTGTCATACATTTCCTTGAATTTTTGATATTGATATATAAAAAATATATATATATATATATATATATATATATATATATATATATATATATATATATATATGAATTAATAAATATCGTAATATCTTAATTATTATAATAATATGTTAGATTATTAGATCTCTTTTAAATATTCATGAAGACCTACCGGACACTATTCATAACATACTAGTTGACAACGCTAATATAATAGCATCATGCACATGCAAAAAATTATTAAATTATTAAAAAAAAAGAGAAAAAAACACTTAATAATATTAACTTTAAACATGAACATAATATCTTGAGCATGTTTTGAAAAAATGAAAACATTTTATAAAACATACATGCAACAAAGTATTTCTTATTTAACAATTAAAATATTTAATCCTTGAAAATGGCTAAATGTATAGCCGAAAGCGCTCGGATAAAAAGAACATTCGGACAGTTTTTATGTAATTTATCATCCGAAAAAAGAAAATTATTAGATCGCATGAGAAATTGTATAAAAAAAAATAAAAATTTTTTCTTTGTCTGTCGTATTCAATTAAATGTGCATATATATAAATATATATATTTAAAAGATCATTTTATGTTTAACGTTCTTTTTATATAGATACAAATATTTAAGTAAATGCTCTGTTTATAATAAACAAATTACATTTTTTTACCGGCCTGAATGTTTCAAAAAAAATTTTTATAGAAAACATTCGTCCTTTGACAGGATTCGAACCTGCATCCTATACGGAACCAAATCATTTTTGACGTGCCTTACCAATCGGCCTAATAAAAGAATCGTTTGGTAGGCAATATCGATTTTATATATTTATAAAACTACCGAACGCTCCTTTGATATTCCGATTGGTAAACGCGTCAGCGTAAATGACGGTTCCGTATAGGATGCAGGTTCGAATCCTGTCAAAGGACGAATATTTTCTATATGAAAATTTCTCGGACATTCATCGCCGGTAAATGTTATTTAATACTGTTTATTATAAACAGAGCATTTACTTAAATACTTGTATCTATAAAAAAGAACGTTAAACATAAAAATGTCTTTAATAAATAAATTGTTGGACTTTGTCCATTTCTTAATATATATATATATATACGGGAACAAAATTTTTATTTTTCAAAATATTTTAGAAGTATAAAGAAGTTGAAGCTCCTCAATCGCATGCATTCAAAGTGTATTCATACTGTGTCTAAAATAAAATGATTTAATATAAAACAGTCCGTCCTTGTCTATCGTTTAATGTCTATGTGTGTGTGAGAGAGAAAGATAGAGATAGATAGATTCATGAGGTGAGGAATGATTTTAGAGTGTAAATTTGGATGGATGAGAATCCGGAAGAATGGTAAATATGTAAAACTCTTATCAAAAATTTTGCTGTGACGTGTTTCGACAATGAACCGACATCATCAGAAAAATAAATTTATTTCCCAACAACATATGCAATAGCGAGACAATACGTGATTCACGTGAAGCCGTTGTACGCTTGCCTTTTAATTTAATTGTATCGAAATTAGGTTTTAATTTCAATTCTGTTCTTATTTATTCCTATAATGTAAGCTTAATAAATTTTAAACAGAACGGACATTTTGCATTTAAAAGTAGGGGTCTTCCAAGGCAATTTACACCAAAAACTTATTTCGGCGAAACATCACGAAATTTAAAGAAAATAATATGCGAGCATAAAAAGGACTTTAATTTTAAATTTTATTTAATTTTAATTTAAAACACTCAATGCGATTATTAAAGTACAATGAACTATGAGTACCCTACTTTTAGTATACACTCGGAATATTTCTGTTTATTGCCAGTTCTTACTAAATTGGTACTTGAGATACCCTCCAAAACGAAACTGTTCTCATTTACCCACTATAAAGAACCCTCCCTGCCTCCTATCAAAATGGCTGATGCCCAGCTCCACGAAAGCGCCTTTCTTGGTCTCATGCTTTCCACTGAACTGAGGTGGAACAACTACATTGAATCAATAGCTTCATCTCCCGCAACAAAAGTTGGTTCACTGTGTCGCAACTGAAGGTTTTTCTCTACTGAGTCCATCCTTCAAATCTACAGCCATTTCTCCTTGCAGTGAGTACTGCTGCCATATATGGTCTACTGACCCCGCTGTTTATCTCGAGGTCCTCGATAAAATCCAGAGACGAATATGCAATGTGATAGGTCTTAATCTAGCATTTCGTCTACAGCCACTCTCTCACAGATGTACTGTGGCTTCCCTATGTCTTTTCTACAAGTATTTTCATGGCAACTGCACTACCGACCTATTTTCTCTGGTTCCCAAGCTGCATAAATTTAAGCGTGCTACTAGGTTGGCATCTCAGTCCCACCCTTTCACTGTCGAAACAGTTAAATGTAACCGCCTCTTCTACACCAACAGCTTCTTCTTTCTCACTTCCCGACAGCGGAACTCCCTTCCTCTTACTTGCTTCCCTGATAGCTATAATCTTCAAATATTCAAATGTAATGTCAATCGACATCTTCTGATGCCTTGATCCTGATCCCCGTCTTCCTCTATATCCTTTATATCCTTTCCTCAAACAAAAATATTGTCAGTAATACATTTTTGAATAAAATGCTTGGGGTGAAAAAAAAAAAAAAAAAAATAAATTAAATAACCCATTAAGGTTGATGAATTATTTAAAAGAAATAAACAAAACCAAACCAGAATTACAGTTTAGATATAAAATCTTTATCCCAAAATGTAAAAAATTGCCTAAAATTTATTAAGTTTGAACGTTTATAATATATATATATATATATATATATATATATATATATATATATATATATATATATATATATATATATAAAAAAATATGTCTATATATATATATATATATATATATATATATATATATAAAAATTAAAAAAGAGGATATATATAAGGTAGAATTAAATGTATAGGACAGTTTAAAAATATAATATAAATATTGAAACATTAATATTCCATATCATAATTACATTACATTGGAATCGTAATCACGATCAATTCATCAGACCTACAAATTATTTTTGTTTTTTCTACAAATTTTTAACAAGGCTTACACGGCAAAATTGTAGGTTGAATGAATTTAAAGGTCGGATGAATTGGATATGTGATTAAGATTACAATTTGAATAATAACCATGGAATAATGAATATTCAATTTTTTATTATTTTTATATATATATAAAAATATATATATATATATATATATATATATATATTTATATAATATATAAAAGTATACAGGTTTTGGATACAGACTGATTAAAATAAAGTTCTTGTCCTCGTTTGTTGATTTAAAATTCTATGTTAAGACTTGTTTATTTTATTATATTGCGTAAAATATTATAACTAATTTATTTATGATTTATATGGTTCTAATTATTAAAGATGAAGTATCAAGAAAATAAAAATTAAAAAATTATTTAAAATGAAAAATTTAAAATCTCGGCCGTTAAGTTTCAAGGAAATTTTTTAAAAGTGCTTTTGCCATTCTTTTGTCCAGCAATAGCAGAATGTTTGGAACCCCAACTCCTGTCACCCAATGAATTCAAAAGGATTTTTGCAGCCGAAACTGTGCTGGCGTATCTTGGGACAAAAGATAGCCTTTTTCCAATTAGAATAGTATCACGATGAAATACCGGTTCCCGTTCAGCCACTGAAGTTACGCAACGTCGAGCCTGGTCAGTTATATTGGTGACCGCCAAGAAATACCAGGTGTTATAAACTTAGATTGTGGTAATATAGTGGATAATGGCTCACAGCAAAGCAAACCAAGCAGGTAGCACCCTCCACATTAATAATATTCCGGCCGAATCATACACTCCCTTGTCAATGTCAAATTCTTCATTTTTACCTTTGAACAAAAGAATACGAGTGAGGTATATATATATATATATATATATATATTATATATATATATATATATATATATTTAATTATTCGGACTATTGTCCTTTTCTTTGTCGCCATATTTATTACAACGTTTCGGCCGTTGTAGCTATCAGAACCTAATATGAGGTGTTTGAAATTCCAAAACTGAACTCTGATTATTTCGATATAATTATTAACTGTTTTAGTTTTTGCCATGTCTAATGGATGTCAGTTATCAGTATTATCAAATAAAAATTTCCTCTGAACTTGAGTTGACACTTTTGGGTCCTTTCAATGGATTTAACCAACGCCTTTATCCACTGTGCCATGTGTTAAATGCAAGGATATCTGGGTATGAATTTTGGGTATTATAAACCTAATGTTTTCAGTTAACTATTTTACCAGTGCTAATATTTTTTCTTATTTGCTGTTATTATTTATATATAGATAGAAAATTATAGATGAGGAGAGTGTTTAAGATATATGTGTGTGTGTGTGTGTGTGCAAGTGTGTGTGTGTGTTGTGTGATATAAATGTATACATGTGCTGGATACAAACTACCTGTTATGAAGTTCTCCAACGCGTGGTGCCTTGCTATTTAAAATTTGTTAAAGATTGTTTATTTTATTATTAGTTGCATAAAATATTATAATTAATTATTTATACCCTTCTAATTCTTAAAGACGAAGTATCAAAAAATAAAATTTTAGAATTATTTTAAATGAAAAATTTAAAATCAGAAATCTAGTAAAGTATCAAGGGAGATAACTAAGGAATACTTGCGCCAGAGATTCTTTTGTCCAGTATTGTAAGATGTTCACAATCACAACTCCCGTCACCCATTGAAGTCATAGTAGCACAACAGCAGCCAGCTATTAAATATACATTTAGAAAGGTGACAGGCCTTTATATATAGTTACAACGTCGGGAAATAATGTTTTACAGCTTCTTTGAGGTTCCAAAATGGCTTCCTGTCAAACCGCATTGTCTGGATTATGTTTAAAAGTAAAAAGTGAAAATAAATGACTATTCAAGAATTTAATTTTTATAAATAAGGTGTCAGCAAACAATGGCTTCAGTTATGTATACATGTCGTTTCGTCTTGCAGGAAGTTCATCCGTCTTGTTTTTCCAATAAATGCGGCCTTGTGGGTCATGATTTGTTTTTCCGCCCTCATTTTTCTCAGACAGAATAGGCTAAAATCGCTACTGCCAAGGGTTCAGACCTTCACATCTTGCTGAATCCAAATGCATGAACCACTGTTTAGAATTAGACATAAATAAAAAAAAAAAAAAAATGGAAAACGACTAAAGAATGGTCAAATCGTAAGCAGAGTTCGAATTCAGACCAAGTTCAAAAACAATTATTATGTCAAATATTTTTTAAACTTTATATCACATGAAATGAATACCTATAAGTTAAATAGTATATTTTTTGTGTTTTTAAAAATCATTTGACATTAAAAAAAAATGTTGATTTTGAAATTTTCGCGCAAAATATTTATTTATTCATTATATTTTATGGAGTACGTTGCACTCAAATAACTTCTTGGAATTATTGCAATGATGAATTTTTCCCAAAATGATGCGCCTCTGATCAACGCAATTTTAGCTTCTTCAAGTCGAGGGTTATCTACCTTACATATCGTCATAATACCCTTGCTTCCTCCATAAAAGTGTTAACAATATCCCCATTCAGTATCCAAGAATGTTGAATGGCTCTTATATTCATTAATACTGAATGAACAATATTAAAAATGAATTAAAATTCTTTTCTTTTTTTTTTTTTTTTTTTTTTTATTTTTCCATCCCAACCAAAAAATCAAAGCCACTAAGACGCAAGGAATTACTTAAATTTGAAAAAAACAAAAAAGAAAAAATATTAAGGAATGAGGACAATAAAAGAACAGAAATTAAAAAGACAGAAGATAATGAAAGAGGTTTTATTGAAAATTTTGAAGATCAATGTTAACTGGAAAAAAAAAAAAAATTCATTCATTTGAGAAGAAAAATTAGCATAAAAAAATTGTCTCGCCATTTTCGGCTGGAAATTGATGAGATTTTGCTTCCAATCTAGTACTGCCTTAAATTCATAGTTCAATTACCAAAAATATTTATTATAAATTACACAGAATTCTACGTTACAACAGTACATTCTTTTTGTGGCAGAGATGCCAGATCAGGATTCAACAAAAAATTATTAAAATTCTTTGTATTTTATCAAGAACCTCTAAATATACAGCAGATCACCAGTTATATCTCGCCATTTTCGGTTTTGGAAACCAAATAGTAATGTTTTTTTGCCAATCTAGTACATTCATTAAATTTATAGAACAATTACCATGTTTTATTTATAGAAACTTTCAAAGGAAATCTACGTCACAACGGCGTGAAAGTGATTGAGGCAGAGATGCCAGGTCAGGACCAATAACATTTAAAATTCCTTTTGTTTTCTATCAAGAATATCTAAATATATAGCAGAAGCGCCGAATCAGATGTTTCTATATATTATTTACAACACTTTTTCACCTATTTCAAATTACTATTAAAATATTCCCATTCAGTATCCCTCTACCTTGAAAGGCTCTTTAAAAATTGTATTGAGTAAACAATAGTAAAAAGAAATTAAAATGATAGGAGAAAAGGTTTGTTTTGTTTTGTTTTTTTATAATTTCATCCCAACCAAGGCAATAAAGCCACTAAGACGCAAGGAATTGCTCGGTGTGAAAGAATATAAAAAAGAACAAAATATTAAGGAGTATGAACAATAAAAAACAGGAATTAAAAAGACAGGGGATTATGATAGAGGTCGTATTTAAATTTTTGAAGATCAATGTTAACTGGAAAGCAAGAAGCCTGAAGAGTGTTTCACGAGCGAGTGTTGCGGGAGAAGATACTGTTAGCATAGCCGGTTATATCTCGCCATTTTCGGCTGGAAATTGATGAGACCTTGCTTCCAATCTAGTGAACTGAGATTAAAAATAAAACAATTACCAAAATTTTATATAAATTACACAGGAAATCAGGTTTTACAACAGAATTAATTGATTGTGGCAGAGATGCCAGATCAGGATCAATAACATTGCAGATTATTATTATTCTTTGTATTTTATCAAGAACCTCTAAATATACAGCAGATCACCAGTTATATCTCGCCATTTTCGGCTGGAAACTGATAAGATCTTGCTGCCAATCTAGTACTACGCTTAAATTTATAGAACAATTACCATGAAAGTATTTATAGAAAAGTCAAAGGAAATCTACGTCACAACGGCGTGAAAGTGATTGAGGCAGAGATGCCAGGTCAGGACCAATAACATAGCATATTCCTCTTTGTATTTTATCAAGAATCTCTAAATATATAACAGAAGCCCCGAATCAGATGTTTCTATATATTATTTACAACTCTTTTTCACCTATTTCCAATTACTATTACAATATTTCCCTTTCAGTATCCCTCTACTTTGAAAGGCTCTCGGGCATGTTTCTATATATTATTTACAACTTTTATTTTTACCTCTCTCCTTCAAATATGGATACAACTGAGGTTAATGCTGTGGATGTTGATGATTGCCATATCGAATTCGATCTAGTCAATAAAATAGCTCCGTTCTTGCGTTAGACATAGGAACAACTCTGGTGCGGGCATATATCTTTTTTTCTTTGTTTTTATTTTTTAAGCATATCGCTCCAAGCAAGACGGGAGTGCCTCTAGCACGCCAGGGTTTACAGAGAGTGAGAGCAAGAGTAGAGAGGGATGTTTGAGGAAAGGATATAGAGGAGGGAGGGGATCAGGATAAAGGCTTCAGAAGATGTCGATTGACATTACATTTGAATATCTGAAGATTATAGCTATCAGGAAGCAAGTAAGGGGAAGGGAGTTCCACTGTCGGGAAGAGCGAGATAAGAAGCTATTAGACTAGAAGAGACGGCTACATCTAACCGTTTCGACAATGAAAGGGTTGGACCGAGATGTCAACCTAGTAGCATGCTTAAATTCATGCACTTGGGGGTATCAGTGAACGTAGCTCGTCAGAGCAGTTGCCATGAAAATATTTGTAGAGAAGACAGGGGGAAGTCACTGAATGTCAATGAGAAGTGAGATGCCAGATCAGGACCTATCACATTGCATATAAAAACAAAAGTTTTATTCCTGTTCTCCAGCTTCTATATGTTTAAAAATGTCACCCCAAGCGAGGCAATAAAGCCACTAAGATGCAAGTTTACTGGAAAGCAAAAATCAGGAATATAGTCTAAATTTTTGCTTCAATCCTGCTGCTAGGATAAAATTTTTCGAACTACCCAACTGAGGTGGATACTGAAGTGGGTGTGCCCTTGGCGTAGCCGTTATCGGCTCGTTAATCGGAACTGGCGTGTCGAGTTAAACTTTCAGTTAAAGTCGTTACGTTCGCTTTACCATAAATATATGCTTGGTAAAGTTATGCTTTCTCAAACATCACCTTCAACTGATGCTGGACGGGGTTCTTTAATCTTGATTGCCGACCAGTCTAGGAAACGCACTACTCTGAATCCAAAACCGGTTGGCAGTGGGAATAATAGCAGCATGTTACAGAAGAGGTATGACGGGTCCAAGATGTGAAGGTCTGAACTGGTGAACAGTAGCGAAAGGTTAGGAACGACTTAAATTTTAAATTATATTCTGACGAACATTGAACATTGAAATATTTAAAATTGAAAAATAAGTAAAATAAATAAAAAATCTTCCAAGTAGCAAAGTTTAAACATAACTCTTATTAAACGATAAAGAGAAAAAAAAGCGTAAATAACAAATGTCTAAAAAGCAAATGGCGACACTTGACTTGCTGAACTTTGTCCAACTTCATTCTCACACTGATGAGAAAGATATTTGTCAGTTTGTGTGAATTGAAGCAGCAGACCAAAAAGAGAACGAAGATGATGTCTGAAGGAAGATGCCACTTTTCTTGAAGAATCCTCGGTGCCACAGCTTGTGTCAGAAATGACAGAATCTGTGTCTTCCTCCGTATCAACAGCGCTAACTTCATCTTCCTCATTAGCAAGAGACGGAGAAAACATGGCCGGCATTATGCTATAATCTTCATTGGGTTCCATTTCATAAGGTAACTGGCCACCACCACAGATTCCATGCCCCACACCTGCTTCTTGGAGAGCAGGGGTTCCAGACACAACTTCGTGCTTTATTGCCTTCAATAAATTATAGAAATTATAGAGATTTAGTCCGTCCGTGCTTTTGCCGGACATGATGGCTTGTTGCTGCTGCTCTGTCGAATTACGACGTCTACTGCTACCAACATTTAAAAAAGTCGGAGACGGCGGGACCATGTGGGTGTAACCGTTTCGCTGCTTACCTTGGTACTCCACTCATCTGAGGAAATATCCATGATAACAGCACTTCCAACCGTAAAACCGACTCAAAAAAAAACCGAAAAAAACCGAATAGGTGTGTTGCGCACCTTTTAACAAAATCTACTACCATAATAGATTACTCTGAGTCATAATTAATTTCCATCTTTAACAAATATGTTATACTGTTATGAATAATCAAGAGTGGTCTCCCGTTGTTCCGTTACTCTACTCTTTGAGAGAGCTATTTCTGTTTACTGGGACTATAAAAGGACACTTTACGCTAACCTTGTATTCTCAGTTGAATAAAGCTTTCTTAGAGCCTACAACTGCGTACTTTTGTCATTACACTAACTAATCTTTTCTTGAATACATCATGACAGGTGATGAAAAGTGGGTCGCATACAACAAGAAACGCAAAATGGCAGTGGACTGACGTGGACAAATCTCAACAATCGACCCCAGGAGAAGAGCTCCATAGATGAAAGCTAATGCAGTGCGTCTGGTGGAATCGTCTGATGTAGAATTCGTAAAACACCAATAGACAGTAAAATCACATTTATACGTTCAGCAGCTCTAAACTGTCAAATAAAAGTTGATGAATAAGAAAAAGGGATGTTCTCCATAACAAAGGAAGGCAGCATACTATAAGAACAACACAGGAGAAAAAATTGGAACTCGGTTGGTCTGTTCAACTCTATATTTATCTGACCTTGCAGCAACTGATTCTTACCGTTTTCGATCATTGCAAAGCGTTTTGACGCTGGAAATATTTCTCGAATGAAAATCAGATTCAACAGTTCGTCGGAAACTCGTTCACATCAAAACCTGCGGTTATTTTATTCAAAAGGTATCGAAGATCTGCCTAATAGGTGGGGACGTGTCTTTGCAAATAACGAATATACGGGATTGTCCGAAAGTCTTGTCATCCCTAAATAACGTAATTTTCGATTTAAGATGGCTGCCACGAAAATGGTGGTGTTCACATAGACCTTCTCAATATGTGACAGCGTCAATGAAAGTGAATAAACTGAATCCACTACATGTGCTTTATATTTACTTTATTACTTCTATTGTTCTCATTACATTTTTGGTTGGGGGTGACAAGACTTTCCGACCACCCTGTATTAATCGGAATAGCTGCATTTTATCTCTTGAAAGCAATTGAATAGGCAAATCAAAGTTACCTCCCTTGACCACGACTTCCTTTTGAAAAGGAAAGTTAGCAAATAAATACACCATAACTATTTTGAATTATAGTTTTTAGATTGATAATTATATATGATATTATAGACGTGATGCTTCGGTTATGTACTAGGGTCGTTCAAAAAGTTCTAAGCCCCACCCAGAAAATAAATAAATAAAAATGCCCGTTCAATGAAAATATCTTCTTTTGAAATTTTACCTCGATAATTAAATATCTGAAAATGTTATTGGTCCTGACCCGACATCCTGGCTTCAGTCATTTTCCTCTGCCGTAATGTAGCTTCTCTGTGACTTTCTATAAATACTTTCATGGTAATTGTTTCGATAATTTTTCTCTATGGTACCTAGACTTTATAAAAGTAAGCCACATTACTAGATTGGCAACAAGGTTTCATCGTTTAGTTGAATTAATTAAATGTAACCGTAAGTTCTATGCCAAGAGTTTCTTCTCTCGCATTCCTTCCTTGTGGAACTCTCTTCCAGCTTCTTGGTTTTAGGCCAACTTTGATCTTCAAAAATTGAAATGCAACGTCAATCGTTATCTACTGTCTTTTTGATTTCTCTTCTTTTGTTGTTCTCTCTCTTTAATAATGATTTCCTTTTATTCTTATTCTTCTCCTTCTTCTTCTTCATCATCATCATCATCATCATCACCGGATTCTTTTTCATTTTCTTCTTCATCGGATTCTTCTTCTTTTTCTTCTTCAACGGATTCTTCTTCATCTGTGGATTCTTCTTCTTCACATTCTTCTTCTTCATCAGAGTCTTTCTTCCGTTTCTTCTTATTCTTCTCCTTCTTCTTCTTCTTCATCATCATCATCATCATCACCGGATTCTTTTTCATTTTCTTCTTCATCGGATTCTTCTTCTTTTTCTTCTTCAACGGATTCTTCTTCATCTGTGGATTCTTCTTCTTCACATTCTTCTTCTTCATCAGAGTCTTTCTTCCGTTTCTTCTTATTCTTCTCCTTCTTCTTCTTCATCATCATCATCATCATCACCGGATTCTTTTTCATTTTCTTCTTCATCGGATTCTTCTTCTTTTTCTTCTTCAACGGATTCTTCTTCATCTCTGGATTCTTCTTCTTCTTCATTCTTCTTCTTCATCAGAGTCTTTCTTCCGTTTCTTCTTATTCTTCTCCTTCTTCTTCTTCATCATCATCATCATCATCACCGGATTCTTTTTTTTTCTTCTTCATCTTTTCTTCTTCTTCTTTTTCTTCTTCAACGGATTCTTCTTCATCTGTGGATTCTTCTTCTTCACATTCTTCTTCTTCATCAGAGTCTTTCTTCCGTTTCTTCTTATTCTTCGGATTCTTCTTCTTCGAATTCTTTTTCTTCTTCGGATTCTTCGTCTTCAGGTTTTTCTTTTAATTCGGGTTCTTCTTTTTCATCAGATTCTTCTTCTACTTCATCGGATTCTTCTTCTTTATCTTCTTCGGATTCTTCTTCTTCTGGTTCTTCTTCATCGTATCCTTCTTTTTTCATCAAATTCTTTTTCGTCGGATTCTTCTTCTTCATCGTATTCTACTTCTTCTTTGGATTCTTCTCCTATGGATTCTTCTTCTTCTTCTGGTTCTTCTTCGTCGGATACTTCTTTTTTTCATCAAATTTTTCTTTTTCTTCGGATTCTTCTTCTTCATTGGTTCCTTCTTTTTTCATCAAATTCTTCTTCTTCTTCCGGTTCTTCTTCTATGGATTCTTCGGATTAATCTTCTGGTTCTTCTTCATCGGATCCTTCTTCTTCAAATTATTCTTCTTCTTCGGATTCTTCTGCTTTATCGGATCCTTCTTCTTCTTCATCAAATTCTTCTTCTTCTTCGGATTCTTCTTCTTCATCAAATGATTCTTCTTCTTCAGATTCTTCTTCTTCATCAAATTCTTCTTCTTCGGATTCTTCTTCTTCATCGGATACTTCTTCTTCATCAAATTCTTCTTCTTCATCGGATACTTCTTCTTCTTCATCAAATTCTTCTTCTTCTTCGGATTCTTCTTCGTCTTCTTCATCGAATTCTTCTTCTTCTTCATCCGATTCTTTTTCTTTTTCATCGCGTTCTTCTTCATCGGATCTTCTTCTTCTTTTTCTTCATCAGTGGATTCTTCTTCTTTTTCATCTTCTTTATCGGATTCTTCTTCTTCTTCTTCTTCTTCTTCATCGGATTCTTCTTTGGATTCTCCTTTTTTGATTCTTCTTCAGATTCACCCTCTTCTTCGGATTTTTATTCTTCTTTGTTTTATTTGGATTCTTCGTCTTCAGATTCTCGCGGAAGTACTATGCAGTTTTAAAATTCTTTTAACAGGATATTTTTCCTTGGATTCTGATCACAAAAAAAAAGATAGATTATCAACCTGCAAGATAAATTTCTGTCATTCGCAATTAATGATTCGAACTGCAATGGATGACGGAAAATCCCGTCATCCGCATTTTGTGGGTTAAAAACTACGTTTTTCTTCCATTATGATTTCGACGTCAGAAGAGAAAATGGTTTGTGTGAAAAACAAAAGAAGTAATCGGCGATTTCATCGATCGACGGTCGGGGAAAGTGAATGATAAGCCGAACGATAAACTAAATTGCCACATGATACGGCAACAAAACAAATTATTCTCTTTATCTAATTCTTCAAAAAAAAAAATTAAAAAACTAGAAAAAAAAAAATTAAAAAAAAGTTCTTTGCCATTTTCTTTTTCTGTACTAAGTAACATTCAACCATACAAGAGATTACCTCCCTTGATATCACAAACGGATATCCGGCAGGAAATACGTTTTTTTTTAATCTTCACTAACCTCCATTTTAACTTTCTTTTTTATTTTGTTTTGAGATCTTTTTTATCTCGTTTGCCTTGTATTCTTCTACGGGAGGATTTGATTAACTGAAGTCACAAGAGCAACAAGTAGTCACCTGTTTTGCTTTATCGCTACAGAAAAGGAGAAACGGGGGGGGGGATGTAACAAACAAGAAAAAAATTCCTATTTACAGTCTTTGCTTTTTTGAGCGTACCTATTCGCTTTGTTCGTTTTCTTTCATTGTCACGTCTGCCATTAGACGTTTAAAGGCTAATTCAGAGACAAGGTCGCAAGCGAAAACGAGATAAAGAGGAGTATACATAAAAGAACAAACAATATCGTCGTTATTTATTTGACATCTACAACGAGGAAATCCTAAGAGACCTAGAAGTCCTACCATAATCACATTAAGCTATTTAGATGACACTGTGTTCATGACAGACACAGAAAGAAAACTTCAAGAACTCCTTGACAAGGTAGCAAAAAAAAGCGCTAAAAAAGAACTAACCATGAAATATATAAAAAAAAATGTATGGTCGTTATTTATTTAATCTATACAGCGAGGCAACCATAAGAGAAGTAACAGTCCTAACAAGATTTAGTAATGGCGGACATAACCCTAACAACGTAAAATTGGTGCATGACACTTTTTTTCATGGCAGACACTCGAGAAAAACTACATAAGCTCATTGACAAGGTAGGAAAAGACAGTGTGAAAAAATAAATAATCATTAACAGCACAAACACAGAATGTATAGTCGTTGTTTTGTCTTCCGTGTAGTCTTCCGTCTCGCACACGTGCGTACCCCAAGACAGCTAGATAAAAGCTTAGTGGCAATTAAAACTATGAAGACAAAGTCCTGTTCATCAGCAGGTTTACTGAAGTTCAAAGGGGTAAAAGTATAAAAAAATACAAGTATAAATAATATGTGGAAACTGTTTCTATCTATCTATCTATATATATATATATATATATATATATATATATATATATATTTAGTTTATGAAAAACTAGGTAATCCGTATGGGTAAACCTAAGGAGGATAAAATCCAGAGAGCTCAATGTAAATCCAGAGCAAACAATTTAAATAAAAACAGACCACTTTAAGGTTCCATGTAATAAATTATTTCACCACAGCCCTTTTAAAGGACTGCGGATCATCAGACGTTACTTCCAAACAAAAATGAAAAAAATATTTTTCTTTAAAATATATATATATATATATATATATATATATATATATATATATATATATATATATATATATGTATGTATGTATAAATGTAAAAAAAACAAAGAACAGTAAGATATATAATCCGGTGTTCTTATTGATATTTTTATTTTTACAAAACATGGTTATTACTGTGTAGCGAAAAAACCATATATTAAACCAGTTAATTTATAATATATATATATTTGTCTGACGATCGCAAAAGCGTGAAACCCAGGGTCACAAACTCACATCAATCCAATCAAATATTTTAGCTCTATCTCTGATATTGAGCACTTTCTAATAAGTACCGCACATATAATAGATAAATAATTATATATATATATATATATATATATATATTTATATACACACTTTTCACACACACACACACACACACACATATATATATATATATATATATATATATATATATATATATATCAGTCTGTTTATATCTATCTATCAATCTATCTATTTCACTTTGTTTGCATCCATCTATCTATCTATCTATCTATCTATCTATCTTGTGGAGATGGGGTACATATGCACGTTAATGTGTGAGAGACTTTTCACAGATGAAACACTGCTTGAAGAAGCTCAGGAAGAGACATTTCTGATCCTAGACCCGAGTTTCTCAACCAGAGAGGAATTTCAAGTTTTCCGTGGGAGGGAAATTTTTTTAATTATACTTCTTTCTAACTACAGAATATGGAGCCCATCATGAGTGACAAAAAAAGACTAAATGATGAATTTTTCTATTCAAATATGGATTCGCATCCATCAACACCAAGGAGAACAAAGCTGAACCGAGGCTCTCAATTTGTAACGGAAGTAGCAAGTTCTTTACTACAAGCATAGGGTACGTTGTGAATTCCCAAAAAGGAGGAAATATACGTGAAGTTACAGTTTGACAAGTGTACAAACAGCCGGCATGGGCAGAGATATGCAGCAGTAAAATAAACATAAAAAAAAGTGTAAAAAGTTCAACTAATAACAGTAATTTATGATTCGTTCGAGTTAGCTTCAACATTCATGAGTCTATCACACGAACCATCAAGGTCGGAAGATCATTAGGAAGGCATTCTGTGTCATAACATACGTGGTCAATGCAGGTGATTGTTGGGCAACCAGCCCGGCTTGCAGCATGTCTATGTATCCAGAACAATAGACACTCATGAGGTTTTGATTTATGCAACAGAAATGTCTTGCAAAGTATCTCCGCTTGAGGCTGTCTGATAGATCAGATTTACAGGTTACATACCTTTTATTCAAGGCGCCAGTGGTTTGTGATACGAGAGACCACTGCTCTAAAAGAAATACTTTTAAAAGGGGTACATACCGGCGATGATATCGTTGGGGGGAGAATTCAAAAGGATCAGACAAACATGAACCGCGTACAAATGCATTATTGAATCGGGGAAACCACAAGGCTAATCAGGAAGTGCTAAAAAATGTGACTAATCTGAATTTTATCTAGACTAAAAAGGCGAAGTAAAACAACATCGGTTTTCTCACAGATGAAGAATAGAATTGAAACAACAGAAACAAAAAAAAAAGATTTCTGAATTGGTACGTAATATCAGTCCTTCTATATGGCAGTGAATGTTGGACAATCTCCTCACAGATGAAGAAGAGACTTGAAGCAATAGAAACAAAGAAAACAGTACTGAACTGTTACGTAATATCAGTCCTCCTATATGGCAGTGAATACTGGACAATATCCTCACAGATGAAGAAGAGACTTGAAGCAACAAAAACAAAGAAAAGAGTACTGAACTGTTACGTAATATCAGTCCTCCTATATGGCAGTGAATGCTGGACAATCTCCTCACAGATGAAGAAGAGACTTGAAACAACAGAAACAAAGAAAAGTGTGCTGAACTGTTACGTAATATCAGTTCTCCTATAAGGCAGCGAATGCTGGAAAATCTCCTCACAGATGAAGAGAAGATTCGAAGCAACAGATGAGACGAGTAACCATTACAAAGCAGATGAGACGGATAACCATTACAAAGTAGATAAGAAGAGTAACCACTACAAAGCAAATAAGATGGGTAACCATTACGAAGTAGATAAGACGGGTAACCATTACAAATCAGATGAGACGGGTAACCATTACAAAGCGGATAAAACGGATTACCATTACAAAGCAGATGAGACGGGAAAACATTATAAAGCAGATGAGACGGGTAACCATTACAAAGCAGATGAGACGTGTAACCATTACAAAGCGGATAAGACGGATTACCATTACAAAGCAGATGAGACAGGTAACCATTACAAAGTCCATGTAGCCATTAGCAAGAAAGTTTATAAGTTTTATAAAAAGGCACCGAATAACTAGGAAAATAACATCAATATTGAAACCAAGAAAATAGCCACTAGACTAAAAACTGATGATAGGATCCAAGCATACATCACAATTAAAGATCATAAGGGAAATTTTCTAAAGTACTCCCAATATCGATTGCTTAACCCAACCAAGAATAATATTGGTAAAATCAGCAAAAACATCCTTGAAAGTGCATGCAAATACACCAAATATTTTCTAGGGATTAACCAGTTGCACAAAACAGCTGAAGCCATAGAATGGTTTACCAATATAAAATGGAAGAATGAATGTACATTCATTCAATTCGATATATGTCACTTTTATCCATCCATAACCGAGGATCTGGTAATGTCTGCTATAAATTTAGCAATAAATTACTGTCCTATTATCAATCATTAGATAAATATCATTATGCAAGCACAAAAATCTATACTTTTTCATAATGGTTATCTGTGGACCAAAAAACGTAACCCGGAATTCTGTGTTGCTATGAGAACGTATGACTCAGCGGAAGCATATGAATTAGTTGGAATTCTATTAATATGGCGACTTAGATTTCTTTTCAACATCAAGGACACCGGGCTTTATAGAATTGACGGTAACATTCTCCTCCATAAAACTAGGCCACGAAAGATAGACCGATTGAGAAAGGAATGTATGAAATGTGTAGCCACATGTAACAATTATTATGGAACTGATGTTTGCATAATAATATAATGAACTCCCTCTGTCCCATAATAGCTGATACATTTTGCGTATGAAACGTGAAGGTATAAGGAACAATTATTATGGGACTGAGATTGTATAATATAATTAACTACCTCTGTCCCATAATAGTTGATGTATTTTATGTATAAAATGTGTAGTCATAGGGAACAATTATTATGGGACTGAGGTTTGTATAATAATATAATGAACTACTACTGTGTTATAATAGTTGATACATTTTGCGTAGGAAATATGTAGGTATATGGAACAATTTTTATGGGACAGAGGTTGAATAATAATATAATGAACTACTACTGTGTTATAATAGTTGATACATTTTGCATAGGAAATATGTAGGTATATGGAACAATTTTTATGGGACAGAGGTTGAATAATAATATAATGAACTACTTCTGTCCAATAATAACTGATACATTTAGTGTATGAAATATGTAGGTATATGGAGCAATTTTTATGGGACAGAGGTTGTATAATAATATAATGAACTATTTCTGTCCAATAATAACTGATACATTTAGTGTATGAAATGTGTAGGTATATGGAACAATTTTTATAGGACAGGCGTTTATAATAATATACTGAACTCCCTCTGTCCCATAATAATTAATACATTTAGTGCATGAAACTTACTAACGTATGGAACTATTATTTTGGGACAGGGTTTGTATATTAATTGTTGAAGCTTAAATAAGCCTGGAATAATACAACACAAAATGTACGTTAACAAAATGTATTGAAACAAAGAATAGGTACACAATATTTACAGTTAGTTTGGTATATTCTTGGGAAGACTGTTCCTGCATAATGGGTTGACTAAATCGCAGTCGGGCAGAGTCTCTGGATTCAATTTCTTAATCTCTACTATCTTCCCCGTCTTCCGGTACCAACCCATATTTATATGGTCGGTAGTCCGCTTATGTAAATTAGGTGTATCATACACAACATTAATGTAATGAACTGTCTCTGTCCCATAATAGTAGATACATTTAATACATAAAATATGTAGTCATATTGAACAATTATTTTAGGACAGAGGTTTTATAATAAAATAATGGACTACCTCTATCCCAAAATAACGGATACATTTAGTGTATTAAATTCGTAGTCGGAACTGAACAATTATTATAGGAGAGACAAAAATTTGAATAAATATGGGTGTCAGTATCTGTTGTCTGTGCCCAAAAGAATCATTGATTACAAACATTGAAAGACAATTACGAGACCACATATTTTTTAACAATTCTTTTCATCAAATTCGGTTTCTTTGGTAGATGAGAGAGACATACACCAAAACACGTACACCGGCACACAGACACACACGCACAGTGATAGATAGATAGATAGATAGATAGATAGATAGATAGATAGATAGAATAAGCCAATATAGATGTATTGATATGAACAGAGAGAGAGAGACATATGAAAAGACTATGCTAGATAGATAGATAGATAGATAGATAGATACGAACAAACAGAGATAGATAGATACATAGATAGATAGATAGATAGATAGATAGATAGATAGAAACAGAGAGAGATATAAAAAAAGACTATGATCGATCGATAGATAGATAGATAGATAGATAGATAGATAGATAGAATAAACCAAGATAGATATATTCGTTTATGAAAATTTTGCAGAGAGACATATGAAAAGACTCTTTGCTTTATTTTAGATAGATAGATCATTAGATAGATACGGATAGATAGATAGATACGGACAAACATAGATAGATAGATAGATCTTTTTGATTAATGAGATTTTAGATAGATAGATATGAAAAACTAAGATCCAAATTTTTACTTTTAAAGATAGATAGATAGATAGATAGATAGATAGATAGATAGATAGATAGATAGATAGAATAAGCAAAGATAGATAGATATGAAAAGACTAAGATAGATAGAAAGAACCATCAACTCTCTTCTAAATGTTAATGAATAACTATTTTCTCCCGCCTCGTAATTAGTTAAAATAGATAAGATCTTTTGCCTAACTTTGTGAACTAAACTTCTAATTTTTTTCTCTCTTTCTCTCTCTCTCTCTCACACACACACACACATCACATTTTCCTTTTTAATATCACTTTTTCCGCCAAACCTTTGATGTTACCAAATTAAAAGTAATCACCAGTGGTCGTAGAAAAAGATAGCATTGGATATCCAGGGATCAACAAAAAATACAAAGTCCGGATATGAGGGTTATATTTAGATTAAAATAAAAGAACTGAAATCAGGTTTAACATTTATTTTCAATGTTTTATAGTAAACAAAATAAGCTAATGGTGAGTGAAATATAACTGAATTGATTTTAAGGAAAAAGAAATAAATTATGTAATGTTAATGAAAATTCATTAAATTAAGTATGCCACGTATGCAAAACAAATAATGTAACGAGGATTTTTTAATCGCTGTTGCATGATGATTCTTTCTCTTCTAATGTCATTCTCAACTTTTTTCCGCATTTCGTTTTGATTTTTTGTTCTTGAAATTTTTTAAACGAAAAGACTTTTTTTAACTCTGTGTGCGTTATTGCAATCGTCATAGCTGAATGCTGGCTTTCTTTCCATAAAACTGACAACCTTTTCAATAGCTTTTTCAATTTCAGTCCAGGTTTCATCACAATCATGCATTTTTTTATTTCCTTGTTCATTGTGACAGTTGTCAACGCTGGAGAATAATTATTTTTTTGGAAGATTTTATATCATACAATGTTGACTTTCCTATGTTGAACTCAGCCATTAGTTACAATGAACTTTCACCAGCGTCTAGTCTGTTTAAAATTTTCACTTTTACGATAACTCCAAAGTTGTTCTTTTCCTCTTATTCCCATCATCTTTTGCACCAATTCAAGCCATTTAGGGTGAAATAAGCATAAGCAATTCTCCAAAGTAAATTTCCTGAAAAACAGAAATTTCAAATCAGTTACATATCACCCAAATAGTTCAAATATACACATCAAAATCATGTCCGGATATTTGGATTCCGGATATGAGGGATTTCTGTATTATGAGACATTCCGGATATGAGGGATTCTATGGTATTCAAGAAAATATCTGGCATTCAACAACATATGTAATTTTTAGCTGACTGTTTTTTAGACCATTTCAAAATTTAACGCATGGGTGTCATGGTGGATTAAAAAAGCGCTGCAGCTCAGACCAGACACTAGGTTCGTTCTCAGGGTGCAGCTAGTTCTAGTAAATGCGTAACATATTTCAAAAAATAACCATTCATTTTTCATAAATCATATTGAAAATAAAACCATGAGACGAGATTTATTTTAGGAAAATTTTGTTCAGTTGTAATTTTATACTGTAGACGAGCGAGGCAACACAATGCGAAGGAGAGGATGAACGTTTTAACATAATCTCCTTCCTTTTCGAGTTCTACCTGTCTCCCTTTGCTAGGGACCACTAAAAGAACCCAATTTTTTGTCCTGTGTCGGCTTTCGTCTAGAAAAAAACAATCGAAAGAAAGTCTATCATATATTGATATGTTTTATCATATATATATTGACATGGATCTTCGAGGTCCCTTTGCTCAGATACCTTTCATTGTCAAGACAACAACTGTCTATACTATTTCTGTAACATCTTTCAGATGTTTCTTTTGACAATTTATCAGCTGACATCACTAAACTCTATCCTTGGACCGATGTTGTTTTTGATCTTCATCAACTCTACGTGCGTTATTGCAAGATCATAGCTGAATGCCTGCTTTCAAGAAAATAAAAAATATATATTTATATAATTGCCTAGTTCACTTCTCTGCATTTCATCCGTTACCAACTAGGTATTTAAGCGGATGATACAACATTTTACTCCTGTCTTCGTAACAAGCCCGAGAGATCCGACAAAGTAAATTTTTTGACAAATGACCTCGAAAATATCTCAAAAATCAGTGGTTAAAACAATAAAAAGAAATTTTTGTAAATTTTAACTGTCTTTTCCAAAATAAAAACTGTTTGAATTTCATCTCCAAATAACAAATTAAATTAGTATGGAAAAAACTCAAGATTTAAAAGGTCCATGTTTTCCACTGATATGAATTCTAGCGACTATATCGGATCAATAGCTGCTTCTACTGCTAAAAAAGAAAAGTTGGCTTTTATGTGAAAAGAAGAAAATGTTCTAATCAACGTTTCCATGTCAATCGTTGTCTTTGTAAATTTAATTCCTGTTTTTTTATCGTTCTCTTGCTAGTGATGTCTTTATTTAAATTTTATATTGAGTACTTTAAAGGACTTTGGGCTTTTTCGTTCATTGAAAATGAAGGCGATTACATTTTTTTTTAATAGAAGTAATATTTTTAAGAGATTTAAAATCACATTAAAAATTAAAGACACATCAACTTAGGCGTTTTTTGGACATTAGAGTTATTTATTAATAAAATTTGATTCTGTAGTGACCCAACCATTAGGTTCAAAGAATGATGGTCCAAAAACCAGGGTTTCATTCGTTCAATAAAAATTTTAATTTTTGACCTTAATTTGTTAATATTCAATTGACAGTTTAGATATTTCTGAAATATTCATGCAAGATATCCATATAAAGTATTGATCTTTTTTTGTTTAAGAATATGACTGAGTTTTTACGTTAACTGGTTGATTTTTGCAGGCATTGCAGTGTTAATTGAAACTAAAACATTTAAATGTTTGTTTTACTTTAATCATTGTAGATAAAAAAAGAATATTATTTTTTTAAAAACTAGTTGGTTGTTTGGTTTTTAAACAAAGTTATTTAAATAAAATTGCTGTTTAATTTTTATTTCAGGTTATAAAATGAATAAAATATTTTAATAAATATAAAAGAAAATAAACTGTTGAATTGTTATGTTTCTTAAAAAATAAAAAATTATTTAAAAAAAGGCCTGATAATTATGCACCAACCCAATACGTCCATTACGCGCTACTGGAACATGAAAGGACCGTCACTGTAAACGTTTATTGCCAACATTATACCTGGTCAGGTAAACGAAACAATACGTCGAAAGTTCCTTTGTAAACAAAAAGCAAGGGCACACGTTGCATATCAAATTATTTATTTAGACTCCTAGAATATTTCATAAGTGACATAACATTTAGAAATAAAGAATCTCCTGTCAAATATTTTTCGATGAAAGACCCATGTGGAATCGACAATGTGCCTTCGCTTTGGGCTTGCGGTCATTGAAAATGAAGACGATTACATTATTTTTTTTTTTTTTTTTTTTTTGGTAATATTTAAATAGATTTAAATCACATTAAAAATTACAGAGACATCGACTTAAACACGAGTACCTACCAAATATTTTTACATATTTAGATTGAACTGCTTTTGCACCTTAAGATTCGCTCTTATGAGAAAGAAGATTTTCGAAACGGTTGCTGATTGGTTGAAAAAAAATGGAAAAAAAAGAAACAGAAAAGATCGCTTTGTTCATCTAGAGCACTTATCAACGATAAATATATAATCAGCGTACTTATCACCTATACTATCTAACCCTATGCCCTGTTTACGGCAGTAGCATATTATAAACATTGGTTCACTGGAGATCACCAAAATGTTCACAAATTAATAACTACCGCAATTTTTTGTCTATAATACGCATTCGTGTATAATATAATTCGAATCTATTACATTCACTTACGTGCTAATACCCTTGGGAAAGGTATGAATCCTATTCTCCTCTCCCCAGCTATGGGTAAATAACAGGACAGACCGGGTTCTATAGCCTTGGGTGACAACTGGTCTGCCGCAGAAAGAAATGGCAACCTACTTCGGGAAAAAATCTGTCACGCCAGTCATTTATCGAAAGATACATGATCGCCTAAACGTGTATCACGCATGGGACTGGTTGACTTTCCAGTCAAATCCATTGCATTCACTAACATGCTAATACCCTGGGGAAAGATATGAATCCTCTTCTTCTCCCTCAGGCTATGGTAAATAGCAGGACAGATCGGGTTCTATAGCTTTGGATGGCAACTGGTCTACCGCAGAGAAAAAAAAAAACCTACTGCAGGAAAAAAACATGTTTTCGTCAGCCATGTATCGAAAGATACATGATCGCCTAAGTGTGTATCACGCATGGCACATAACTGACTGACTGACTTTATAGTCGAATCCATTACATTCACTTGTATAATAGGTACACGTGTATAATCTGCTCTCTTGTAAAATCCGAACTCGTGTATAAAATGCATCTGCCTGTTGTATAATCCGCACCCTTAATTTTTGACTGCGAAACTGTGGGAAGAAAGTTATCTTATATAATGCGTATTAATTTTATTGAAAATGAAACAGAGAAATATAAACCGAATTTAAAATTTATTCAAATATTTACGAAATTCTAAAAATATCCCACTAAATTTAGAAAATATCTTTAGAGCTGAAAATGTCTAGTCAAGTTCATCTTATCGAATTTCATAAATTCATCTACTTTTCCTACTTACATATGAATTTTACTTTTAGACTCAATCTTCACCAATATGAACATAAGTATTTATGAATAACTTGTATAATTCGCACTGAATATAAATGAAATGTATCCAATTTTTTTTCTTATTGACTAAAAATAAGAATTTTTATCATGTTTCGTTTCCACTTCGTTTTCGTTTTTCTTAAGGACACAGAATCAGAAAGAGCCAGCTGAAATTTCTTCGATAGAGGAAGAAAGGCTTGGAAAATCAGACACTCACAGGGCAGATTGACAGAGGGAAACATAGCATAGCCTACTTAGTGAGCTTTATTAGATGGAGGCGGAACATTGTTTGGGAGAAATAACAAAAAGACAAAATTTATTAAAAGCTACAAAGGGAGAGAAAGTGAAGAACCATGGTCGACTACATCCTCAGGGGACATGGCATATAAAGAAGGAGTAGCAGGCCTGGCAGACGGGTATCCTCGAAAAAGAGTAGCGGTCGGTAAATTTTAAAGTTAACCCTTTAAGCCCTGACCATCACTTTACCGGTGGCAGAGAATAATGACTTAATGCCTAGCCACCGGTTCAACGGTGAGTAAACACTTGTAACTATATTTATACTTAGCGTGGAACATTACACTATAATTGAAAACCATGATGATTTTCTAAGTATGTCATAAATGGGGTACAAGACTTAAAAAAAAGGCGGCACCCTGTAAGGATCGAACTGACTACTCAGTCGTAAAACAAAAGGAAGGACAATTTTGGTAACCATTTATAACGTCAATGTGCTAAAAGTGATTTCCTAAGCGTAGCTTAGATGCGGCAAAAAGTCGAAAGTGTGGAGCACCCAGTGAGGAATGAACACACTACTCAGACGTAATTGTTTTAGCGGAAGAAGTTTCTCTAACCATTAAACCACGTCGTGGTGTCATTTCAAAAATGAAAAGTTCGATCTTTGTTAGTTTTTCCTTCACCAAAAATGATTACCTTACAACCAACAAAAATCTCCAAAAGAGCTGACATTTTGAGGTCGTTTTTAAAATTTTCTTTGCGCCAATGGATAGCAGTTCAGAATGAAAAAATCGACTTAGATGCAAATAACACACACACACACACATATATATATATATATATATATATATATATATATATATATATATATATATATATATATATATATATATATATATATATATATATATATATTCATTTTTGTAGTTTACTGCTACCAGCAAGCAGAAAATATTTTTCTCCTGATGATGGCCATTTTGGCCGAAACTAGTCGAGGAATCTAAATGAAATAATAATAAAAAAAAAAAGAAAATTTTAATCTACAACCCAGTGTGTCTGAAGATTTTAATTTTTTTTTTTATTGTTCAAAAATAAAATATATATATATATATATATATATATATATATATATATATATATATATTTTTTTTTTTTTAAATTTATAACATAAATATGTTTTAAAATTACTAAAAAAAATAGCCATTTTGTTTCAGCACCCTCAATGTCTTATCAAGTGATGATGTTGAGTTTAAAATAAATGGTTTAAAAAGTTTCAAATAAATTAACAATTTTTCGCAAGGGAAAACGTTGTTACAAAAGCTAGATTGACCAATCAAAATACATTTTTAGGAAAATTCAAAAAGTTTCGACAACAAAGTCATGTTATAATATATATTAATATCTTTTGTTGGTTATTGGAATTCATGAATATATACCAATCATATATTTATATATATATATATATATATATATATATATATATATATATATATATATATATATATATATATAAGAAATGTTTGGAGAAATAAAATCCCCATAAAAGGTAAAGAATTTGTTTGGAATTATTAATTAACCAAATAAACCTGAATTTCTTTGGTTATTAACCTGTGTAAACAAAATACATCAATCTTCTTTTTTGTGGAACAGGTCTAATAATTTCATAATAGCATCCATATGGATTATACACAAACGGATTTTCTTTTTACCTTACTCTACATACATATATATCACATAAGTAATTCATCGAGTCTAGAAGAAACCTCAACAGAATGCAGAAACTACTAGACGGCCGTTATATATAACTAAATATAGTCCTATATTTGAGAATCCACAACCAAGGATTACGATAGGATTTTTAAAAAAATACCAACTAAACCAAAGGGCCTCCCTGACGAAGAAGTAACGAATAGACTCCATATTATCTTTTCTATAACAAAAATATTGGTTGAACTCATTCGAGTTTCTTCTAGACTCGATGAATTAATTATGATTATCTCAAATCCTCCTAATTCTTTGTATCAGTATATCCTAGCTTGAACTGGCTTCTAAGACTCTGGACTGAGCGACTTGTGGATAATAGTCGTAGCTCGTGGAGGTATAGTCCTATGGGTAAAGAGAAACTCGAATGAGGGTCCAACACGAATATGTGAACAAATGGCGCTATATTAAGTCTAATTCATTACCGATTCGTCACCGAGGCCCGTTGGTACAGTTGGTATGGCGTTTGCCTGCTATCGTAACTGTTCGTGTTTCAATTCTCGGTAGTGGATGCGTAATGCTGACGTGTCCATCTTATATGACGAAACGCCCGTCCAGTGCATTCCGTTGAGGTTTCTTCTAGACCCGAACAATTAACTTCATTGATAATTTTTCAAAAAAACCTAACTAACTTTATATATATATATATATATATATTATATATATATATATATATATATATATGATGAAAATGTACAGGTGATGAATGTATATATCAGACCGTTATGTTTTTTTGAATCTTGTGAAACTGGTGCTACAGAATCACAAACAAAGAACTGTGCTAAATAACGGAAACCACATCACTTGATGTTTTCAACAACGGAAACAACTAAAATGGATATCACATGTAAGTCAAAGAGAAAATAATGAATTTAAGTGTCTGCATTCAAAGATCATACTTTTCTTTGAACCTTGTTGGACTGGTGCTACAAAACCACAAACAAAGAACTGTACCAAATAACAGAAACCACATCACTTGAGGACACCAACAGCAGCAACAACTAAAATGGATACATGTAAATCAAAAGAGAAAATAATGAAAATTTAAATAAAGATCATCCTTCTTTGAACCTTTAAGAATATAAGAATCAAAACAAAGAACTGTGCCAAATAACAGAAACCACATCACTTGAGGACTTTCAACAGCAGCAACAACTAAAATGGATATCAAATACTAAGTCAAAGAGAAAATAATGAAGCCTGAGTGTCTTGACAAAGATCATCCTTCTTTGAAAATGGTTTTACAGAATCACAAACAAAGAACTGTACCAAATAACAGAAACCAACTTGAGGATTACCAACAGCAGCAAAATATGAATAAAAATGGATATCACATGTAAGTCAAAAGAAAATAATGAATTCTGAGAACTAAATGTTACTCAACTTAAAAGAAAATATTAACAAACGAAAACATCATCAATTTCTTTGAACCTTGTGGACTGGTGCTACAGAATCACAAACAAAAAAATTGTACCAAATAACAGAAACCACATCTGCTTTGAGGACTTTCAACAGCAGCAACAACTAAAATGGATATCACATTCTTCAAAGAGAAAATAATGAAGGAGTGTCTTGGCAAATTTCATCATCCTTCTTTGAACCTTCAAAAAACTATTGCATACAGAATCACAAACAAAAAAACTTATCAAATAAAGAAACCACATCAATTGAGGACTTTCAACAGAATGCAACAACTAAAATGGATATCACATTAAGTCAAAGAAAAAAATAATGAAAGCCTGAGTGTCTGAAAAAAAAAATGACTTTGCCCTCCTAAAATGGAATTTTGGTTTTTTATATGAATACCATTTCAGAATTGTACCAAATAACAGAAACTGATCACTGACTTCAAATCAGCAACAGAAAAATGGATATCACTTTTTAAGTGAAAGAGAAAATAAATAAGCCTTTCAACAAAGATCAATCTTTTAAAATGGATAAAGTTTGTACCAAATAACAGAAAAACCAAATCACTTGAAAAACAGCAGCAACAATTAAATGGGATATCACATGTGCCTGAAAGAGAAATAAAAAAAAAAATTTTTTTGAAACTTTTGAACTGGACTGCTATTTCAAAACAAAGAACTGTACCAAATAACAGAAACCACATCATTTGAGGACTTTCAACAGCAGCAACAAAAAAAATGGATATCACATATAAGTCAAAGAGAAAATAATGAATGACAAGTAATCAAAGATCATCCTTCTTTGAAACTTGTGGACTGGTGCTACATAAAGTTTTGTATCCAAATAACAGAAACCACATCAATTGTACCAAAGCAAAACAATTAAAATGGATATCAATTGTGAAAGGACTTAATGAGTTTTTTTATTTCAAAGAATTTCTTGAATCACAAACAAACTTTTGCTCAGAAAAAAACAAAGAATAAAAATTTACCAAATAACAGAAACCACATCTTGAGGATTTCAGCAAAAAAATAAAAGTGGAGAAATTATCAATCAATGAGTTTAAAAATCATTTTTCTTGAACCTTGTGGATTGGTGCTAAAGAATCACAAACAAAGAACTGTACCAAATAAACAGAAACCACATCACTTGAGGACTTTCAACAGCAGCAACATTTAAAATGGATATCACATGTAAGTCAAAGAGAAAATAATGAAGCCTGAGTGTCTTAAGAAAAAGATCTTCCTTCTTTGAACTTTGTGGACTGGTGTTACAGAATCACAAACAAAGAACTGTACCAAATAACAGAAACCACATCACTTGAGGACTTTCAACAGCAGCAACAACTTCAAAAATGGATATCACATTAACTCAAAGAGAAAATAATGAGGCAAACAGTGTCTTGGCAAAGATCATCCTTCTTTGAACCTTTTGGACTGGTGCTACAGAATCACAAACAAAGAACTGTACCAAATAACAGAAACCACATCACTTGAGGACTTTCAACAGCAGCAACATTTAAAATGGATATCACATGTAAGTCAAAGAGAAAATAATGAAGCCTGAGTGTCTTGGCAAAGATCATCCTTCTTTGAACCTTGTGGACTTCTGCTACAGAATCACAAAACAAAGAACTTTACCAAATAACAGAAACCACATCACTTGAGGACTTTCAACAGCAGCAGCAACTAACGAAAAAATGTCAAAAGAAATCATCATGATAAAAGATAAAGATGAACCTTTGAAATGAAAATAAAAGAAAACCAAATAACAGAAACCACATTTGAGGACTTTCCAACAGCAGCAAAAATAAAATGGATATCACATTTTGAAAAATTATGGATAATTCATACAGAATTTAACAGAATCACAAACAAAGAATGTATTCAAATAACAGAAACCACAAATTTCTTGAGGACTTTCAACAGTTTTATAACAAACTAAAATGGATATTTTTTGTAAAAGAGAAAATAATGAAGCCAAATGTCTTGGCAAAGATCATCCAATTTGAAACCTAATGGACTGGTGCTACAGAATCACAAATAAAGAACTGTACCAAATAACAGAAACCACATCACTTGAGGACTCAACTTAAAGCAGCAACAACTAAAATGGATATCACATGTAAGTCAAAGAGAAAATAATGAATTTGATTGTCTTGGCAAAGATCATCCTTTCTTCTTCAAACCTTGTGGACTGGTGCTACAGAATCATTAAACAAAGAACTGTACCAAATAACAGAAACCACATCACTTAAGGACTTTCAACAGCAGCAACAACTAAAATGGATATCACATGTAAGTCAAAGAAAAAATATCAATGAGTATTTGCAAAGATCATCCTTCTTTGAACCTTGTGGACTGGTGCTACAGAATCACAAACAAAGAACTGTAAAAAATAACAGAAACCACATCACTTGAGGACAAAAAGCAGCAACAACTAAAATGGATATCACAAAAACAAAAAGAAAATAATGAAGCAAAAAGTAAAATTTCAAAAAAGATCATCCTTCTTTGAACCTTGTGGACTGGTGCTACAGAATCACAAACAAAGAACTGTACCAAATAACAGAAACCACATCACTTGAGGACTTTCAACAGCAGCAAAAACAACTAAAATGGATATCACATGTAAGTCAAAGAGAAAATAATGAAGCCTATGTTTAAAAAAATTTTCATGAAATTTCTTTGAACCTTAATAATTTGTGAATACAGAAAAAGAAAAATAAAGAATATGTCAAATAACAATGAAAAACATTTTTTGAGGACTTTCAACAGCAGCAAAAAAAAATGGATATCACATTAAAAAAAAAAGAAAAAAATAATGATTTTTGATTTTGAAAACTAGCAAGATCATCCTTTTTGAAAATCATGGACTGGTGCTACAGAATCACAAACAAAGAACTGTACCAAATAACAGAAACCACATGAAACTTGAGGACTTTCAACAGCAGCAACAACTAAAATGGATATCACATTTATCAGTCAAAGAGAAAATAATGAAGCCTGAAAAATTTGGCAAAGATCATCCTTTTTTTGAACCTTTTGGACTGGTGCTACAGAATCACAAACAAAAGAATTGTACTGAAAATTGAAGAAACCACATCACTTGAGGAAAAAACAAAGCAACAACTAAAATGGATATCAAAAAAAAAAACTAATCTAAAAAAAATGAAAATGTCTACAGGCAAGAATCCTTCTTTAAATTTTTTTTTTTTTGGTGAATTTAAAAAAGAAATTGATAAAAAAAAAAAAAAGAACTATTGAAAAAAATAAAAAGAATAAATGTAATGACAAAATTTTCAGGATTTCAAAATGAAAACTTTTAAATATCACATTCAAAAAAAGTAATGAAAGAAAGAATTGAAAATACTGAATTTTCAACAAACTTTTGAAATAATTCATTTTTAGCCAATTAAAATGGATGATTACAAAGAAAAATAATGATTCTAAAAAATAATTTCTTGAAATTCATTAAAATCAAACAAAGAAAAAAAATTAACAGAAATTACTTGAATTTTTCAAACAAATTAAAAATGGATATCACATGTAAGTCAAATAGAAAATAATTTTTTTGTAAAAAATCACTTTTTTATACAAGAAAACAAACAAAAATTACCAAAATGAAACCACAAAAATTGAGATTAATCCAACAACTAAAATGGATATCATAATTGTATCAAAAGGATTTTGATTTTTTTTTTTTTTTTTTTTCATCTAAATAACTAAAAAAATAACAAAAAAAAAAATTGAATTTGTTTTTATAAACTAAAAAAATATGAATGTTTTAGGATTAATTTGTTTGTACCAAAATAACATTTCATTTGTTAAATCAAAAACGGTTTTTTGCCAAAAAAAAAAAAAAATTTTCAATAATTTTTGGCAAATGAATGATTTAAATTGAAAGATGGAAAATTTCAAAGACAAATAATGAAAAAAAAAATTTGAAATATTCAAAAAACCACAAATTTATCTTTCATTTATAAAAATATGAAATAAATAAATCAAAAATTTTTTAAATTTATTTCAAAGAATTTCAAATTAAAAAAGGAATGTAAACAGAATCAAAAACACAATAGAAAATTTATAAAATCAATAATTTGTATTACTTTGAAAAAAAAAACAATTCAAACCTTTAAAATCAATAATTCAATTTATTTTTCATATTTTAGAAAAAATTTCATTTTAAAAAACAAAATTAATTAATTTAAAAAAATTAAAATTTATAATTTTTTTAAATTCTTTTAGAAAATCAAAAATTTTTTTTTAATTAAGATATTTAAAAAAAAGGAAAATATTTAATTTTTTTGCGTTTTTTTATTTTTAATTTTTAAATTTTTTTTATTAAATTTGACTAAATTCATAAAAAGCAGAAATAAATTCTCTTATTAAGAAAAGTTTCTTCTACATTAAATGAAAAAAAGATAATAAAACCCAACAATAATTTCAAATAAAAATTTAAAATCTAAAAGAATATCTTGAGGACTAAACAAAATTAAATAAAATCATATTTTCCAATTTAAAAAGTTATATTTAATATTAATAAATCAAATTAAAAATAGATTAAATCAGAATGAAAAAAAAAGAACATATATCTGTAAATATTAAATATATATATAAATTTAATGAAATAAAAAAAATTAATTTTTTTTTTAAAAATTTCTTTTCAGCCTTATATAAATTTATATATTTTGAAAATATATAAATGAATTCTTTCAAAATTTTAAATCTTATTTTTAAATAAAAATTATTTTGCAATTTATTGAAATTATTAAAAATTAAAGCCTTGATTTTTTACTAAATGAAAAAAAAATCAATTTTTTTGAAAAAGAATTCTAAAAATTTAAAAAAATCAAAAATTAAAAAAATATTTTTTTTAAAAATTTAAACTAATTTTAAATAAAAAAAAAAATAAATTAAACTATTTTTTTTTGAACCAAAAATGAAATTTATTTAAAAAATAGAAATAAAAAAAGATATTTTTGATTTAAATATATAAAATTTTTTTTTTTAAAAAATTAAAAAAAGTAATAAAAAAATTTGAAAAAATTAAATTTGGAAAATTTTGAAAAAAATAAATATGAAAAAAAAGAAATAAGAAATTTAAAATTTAAATCTTTTTAAATATTTAAAAAATGTTTATAAATAAAAAAAAAGGTTTTAAAAAAAAAAATTTTTAAAAAAAAATTTCACTATTTATATTTTAACTCTGTTTTTTATACTGGAAAAATAAGTAAAAATTTAAAATTTTGTTTAAAAAAAAAATTATTAAATCTTTAAAGAATCACAAATTTTTTAAAAAAACAAAAAAAAAATTTTTCAAAACAATTTTTGAATTTTTTATTAATGAAATTCAAAAAGAAATTATTTTTTTTTTAAAACCAAAAAAAAAAAAAATTGGAAAAAAATTTAATTAAAATTTAAATATCAAAATTTTAATTATTATTAAAAATTATATATAAAAATTTTTTTAAAAATAAATAGAAAAAAAGAAGTTTTGCATTAAATTTTCTGAAGAATTTCAATTTCATTGTTTTTCTAGAAAAAAAAAAATAAAAACAAATCAAAATGTTAAAAATTTTTTTTAAATAAAAGTCTTTGTCTTTTATAAACCTTTAAATATTTACATGAAATTTATTCAAATTTTTAAAACTGATTTTTGAATTTTTTTCCCAAAATCAACAATTTTGATTAAAATATTTTTAAATTATAATTTGAATTTGTTAATTTTTTTTCTATTTTTAGAATCACAAATAATTTAAAAACAATTTTTTTTTAATTGAATTTAAAATAAATTATATATCAAATTAAATATGAGTGTTCTTTAAATTTTTGAACTTTGAATGTTTTTTGAAATGAATTGAGAATTGTTTAAAAATTTAAAAATTATTAATAAAAAAAAACAATAAAAAAAAAAATTTAAAATGCAAAAAAAATATGAAATAATTTAAGATTAAATATATTCCAAAATTTATAAATAACATATTTAAAAAAAATATTTAAAAAAATATTTTGAATCATTAAAAAAAAAAAAAATTTTTTAGGACAAAGAAAATAATTGTTTAGGAATAAAAAATAAAATTTTTAAAAAATCAAAAAAAAAAAAAAAAAAAAAAATAATTTTTTTTTGTTAAAAAGTTTTATTTGATTCATTTTAAAACAAAAAAATAAAATTTTAAAAAAAAAGAATTTATTTAATCAACTTATCATTTAAAATGAACAATTCTAGATTTAATTTTATAGAATTAAAAAAAATTTTAAAATTTTCTTTTTAAATTTAAAATAAATTTAATTCCAAAAGTAAATGAATTATAATTACCATGAAATTAAAAATAAGTAAGAAAATTTATCAAAATTATTCAAATTATTAATTTAACAAATATTTAGAAAAGAGAAACATGAAAATTATAACAAAATATGAATAAATTTAAATTTTAAAAATTAAAAAAATAAAAATTTTTTAACATTAAATTTTGAAAGCTTTTCTTGGAAATTCAAAACAGAATTTTTAATTTTTTTTTTACGAATAATAAAGAAAATTTTCAAAATAAACCAATTTTTAAATTTAAAATATAAAAAAATTTTAAAACACTTTTAAATAGAAAAAATATTTAAAATTTCAAAAAGATTATTTGACAATAAAAAAAAAATTTGATTTTTTTTTTTATTTAGGACAACAAAAAATAAAAGTTTCATTTGATTAAAAAATAAAATATAAAAATTTAAATTTATATTGATTTAATGGAGA
This sequence comes from Acanthosepion pharaonis, assembly GCA_903632075.3. NCBI lineage: Eukaryota > Metazoa > Mollusca > Cephalopoda > Sepiida > Sepiidae > Acanthosepion > Acanthosepion pharaonis. Next base: position 356,060 of record CAHIKZ030001719.1, read on the forward strand.
TTTTGAATGTAAATCTTAAAAAAATTTTTTTAAATAATACATTATTTAAAAAAAAAGAAAATTCTAAACACATACAAAAATTTCCTGAGATTTTTTTTATTTTGAAAATTTTAATTTAGATTTAAAACTGAAAAAATTGAAAATAAATTTTGTTAAATCAAAGAATTTTTCATGGAAATTTAAAAAAAAATTTTTTTATCAAAAAAATTTTTATTAATTTAAATTTTTTTTAAGAAGTTAATTTAAAATAACATATCAATATAAATTTGAATGAAATATAAATGGATTAGAAAAAAAAAAATTTTTTTTTTTCAGCTATAAAATTGTGGTTGATTTTTTTCAGAACAAAGAAAAAATTATTAATTTATTTAAAATTGAATATTTTTAAAAAAAATCAAATAAATTAAAAAAGAAAAATTAAACAAATTTTGTTCAAATCATTTTAAATATTTAAAATTTTTAAAATTTTTTAACAAATAACTAAGAAAATAAAATAAAAAATTATTTAAAATTTTTTATTATTTAAATAAAATAATCTCAATAGAAATTCATTTGGCAAAAACTATTAGAACCTTTTGAATTGGATTCATTTAAAAAAAAAATTTTCTTGAAAGAGAAAAATTTATTGAAAATTTATAGTAAAATGAGGTTTAAAACAAAAAAAAAATAAAAATAACTTTTTAAATAATTGATTTTTGATTAAATTTTATTGAAAATTTAGAAAATAAAAAAAAAAAATTGTGGATAAAATGTTTAACATATATTTCAAGAATTAAAAAATTTTGATCAGAAAAAATAAAATTTTAAGAAATTTAAAAACAAATTTAAATAAATTCAAATTTCAAAAAAAATTTATCATTAGGACTTTGAAAAACAATAAAATTTGGATAAAAAAATTTTAAAAAAATAAATTATAATGATTATTTTCATTATCTTTAAATTATATATATTTAAAATATAAATTCAATTTTAAAATCTTAAAAAATCATTTATAAAAAAATGAATGGAAATTTTTATTTCAGAAAATTTAAAGAATTACATTTTTTCATCAAAAATCTTTTTAAAAATGGAAAATGCAAACACAAACAAAAATTCAAAAACAGAAAAAAATAACATTTCATAAAAATTAAAAAAAGATGGAACAAAATGAATTAAATTTTTTCAAAATAAATGTTGAAAAAACAAAATCTTAAAAAATTTTTTTTTTTTTTATTATAAAAATTTTTTTTAAAGAATAAAAAATGAATTATTAATATCCTTTCAGATTTTTTAAATCTTTAAAAATATTAAAATTTAAATTAGGATTGATCAAAAAATTTTAAATTTATTAAAGTGATATGAATAGTGTTATTTTTTTTTGAAATTATTTTTATAAATACCAATACCATCAGTGAATTCCAAAATTTTTCTTTGATTTGGGGATAAACTGATTGGGGAGCCCAAATAGTGCTTATTTCACTATCTTATCAACATTTTTTTTTTTACTTTTTTATTTATATACATGTAAATTAAACTAAACAACTGAAAATTGAAAAATTTTTTTCACGGATTTTTTTACATCTTTTTTTCAAATCCATGAATTTGTTTTTTTCATGCTAAGTAAAAAAAAAAAACGCTATATAAAATTCACTATTTTTTATCCATAATGTTGAATGTGTTAAAATTATTCAACTTTTTAACAAGAAAAATCTCAAGTTGATGTTAAAAATTGCCACAAAACATTGTTGATTTATTTAAGATGGAATGATCTATTATGACATGTCTCTAATTTGTATTTAGATACATTGTATTTATTTTCAATTTTTCTAGTTGAATTGTTCACCTATATTGCATATGATCCATTATTGTACATAATTAGGTTACAATAAAATTTGTATTTTATATGAATACTACCTTATGAAAATTGAGATGTAATAGAGTGGGGGTCCATATATCATAGATTTACTATTATGAAAGATGAGACCGTATTATCTTTTTCACAGTAGGCTTATGAAAGTTTCCTTAAATTATTTATGAAATGAAACAGAAATGATTCTGCAAAAAAGTTTTAATGAATTTTTTTTTTAAATTTTAAAATTTTTAAAATCAAAATAATGTTAATTAAAAGTTGTTTTTATTTTAATTCAATTTTTAAAGGATTTAATAAATGTTTTCTGTACATGATTTTAAAAAATTTTTTTTGAAAATTTTGTCAAAAAAAAATGATTTGAAAGGTATAAGAATGAAAAAAATAAAATCTAAATTTTTACAAAATTTGAAATATGAATTAAAAAATGAATGTTTAGAATAATATTAGAAAAAATTATAAAAAATACCATTTATTTTGATTCTATAATATTTTTATATTTGGAAATCATATCTTTTTCACCTCAAATAAAATATTTTTCAAGCACATTCAGAAAATAATTTTTTTAAAAAGTTTAAGGAAATTTATATTTTAATATTAAAAATTTTCAAAAAGAGAATTCATAAACCATTTTTCTAAATTAAATAAAAACCATAGAATGGTAAAATTAAGAAAAATTCATTTTTTATATTTGGTTTAACTTTAAAAATTTAAAAAAAATTGATATTTGAAAAAATTAAATTAAATATCGAAAAAAAAAAAAATTTTTTTTGAAAATAAATTTTTCCTGCAAGAAATCTATAAGGATACATGAGAAAAAAAAAACTCCAAAAAAAAAAATTTTTAAATACAAAATTTAAAAATAAAAAAAATGAACATTTATTTTAATATACCAAAAAAAAAAAAAATTTGATTTTTAAATTAAAATTAAAATTATTTCAAAATTTAAGGCAATTTTAAAATTTTTAAAAAAAAAAAGATTGTCCTTTATTTTGAATATTAAATTTCAAATTAAATTAATTATTCATTTTATTTAAAAAATAAAAAAAAATTTTCACATCATTGAAAATAAAAAAAATTTAAACAATTTCATTTTAAAATTTTACAAAAATTTTCTATATCTATTTTATTTTTTTAAATTCAAATATATTATTTTAAAACCTTTATTTCTCAAAACAATAAAAAAATAATTTAAAATCTGATAAATGTGGTTATTCTGAATCAAATGAAATAATAAAGCATTTTTTACCTTTATTTAGAAATTATGTTGATGCTTTAAAACAATTTAAATCTAAATAAATAAAATATCAAAAATGAATAAAAAAGAAATTTTTAAAATTTAAAAAAATGTTAAAAGAATGGGAATTTTTCATTCTTTTTAAAAATATTAAAAAAAAAAAAATTTTAAAAAACAAAAAATTTATAAATTTTTTTTGAACTCAATTTTTTTGAAAATGATTCAATAATAACATAAATTAATATTTTAAAATATTTAAAAAAGTTTAGATACAAATTAAAAATGAAAAATTAAATTATAAAAAATATCATTTTTATTTTTAAATGAAAAAAAATAAATTAAACCAGGAAAATGACAAAAAATAAAAAAATTTTTATAAATAAATCAATGATAAATTTTATATATTAAAAAAATGCTGTTTTATAATTTTATATATTTTATAAAAATTTAAAAAAAATAAAAATACAAACTTAAAATCCAAAATATTTAAAAAAGAAAAAAATATTTTTAAAAATAAAAATTTTTAATTAAATTTTTTATATTTTTTAATATATGAAATTAAAAAAAAATTTATTAAAGGAATTATTTTTAATTGTATAAATTTTTATAAATGAAATTAGAAAACTTTAATTTAAAAAAATATTCTTTGAAAATTTGAAAAAAAAATTTTTCATAAATATGAAAAAAAGAACTTTAATATTTTAATTGAAAAAAGATATCCAAAAATAAAAAAAATAAAATAAATATAAATTAAATAAAAAGATATAATTGAAAATTGAAAATTTTGGAATTTTAGATTAAACAAAAAAAAAAATTAAACAAAAAATTATTTTATTTTTAAATCATAATTTTCATAAATTAAAAATTTCAATTACATAAATTTAAAAAAGAAATAAAAATAAAAAATGAAATTTTCAAAAAAAAAAAATTTTTTCATTTTTAAAATTTTTATTTTTGAATTTTAAATTTTCTTAAACCTTTGAATTTTATTTAAATTAAATAAATAGATTATTTTTATAATTTATCTTTTTAATATTTTTTTTATAATGTATATTTTCATTTTCAAAATTAAAAAAGGAAATATATAAGAAAAAAATGAATTTAAATTTTGTAAATTAAAAATTTCAAATTTATATTTGAAAGATAAATTATTTTTTCTTTTTATATGAAACCAAAAAAAAAAAAAATTTATCAATCTTTAAATTTTTTTATAATTTTTAATTTTTGGATTTTTTTTTTTCCTTAAAAATTAATATTAATTTTTTTTTTTGAAAAATAATAAAATTTAAATAAATTTTTTAATCATTATTTTAAAAAATTTCAAAAAAGTTTTTAAAAAAAAATGATAAAAAAACCAAAAAAAATTCTTTATTTTCCAGGACATTTAAAAAAAAACATATATAACTTATGACTTTTTTTTTTGATTTAATTTTTTTTTCCAAATTTTAAATTTTTTTTCTTTTTATTTTAAATTTTTAAAATCTATTTTTTTTAAAAAATTTTATTAATTTTTGTTTTTTGCAATTCCTTTTTTTTTTATAAAAACTAAATATAAATATTTAATTAATTTTATTTATCATGATGTTCTTTAAGAATTTATATAAAATTTTATAAATACATTTCTATTTAAAATACAAAAAATTTGTTTTAAATTTTTTAAAAAAAAAAAAATAAAAAAATATGCACTAGAAAAAAATATTTCAAATTTCATTTTTTGATTTTTTTAATTCAAAAAAAAATTTTTGAAATTTTTCAAATAAATAATTAAATATATTTAAAAAATTTATTAAAATATCAAAGACCAAATTTAAAAAAAAAAAAAAATTTTGCACTTTAAGTTAAAAAAATAAATTTTCCAATTGAAAAAATTTAAAAATACATTTTTTTTTAAAAAATACTTTTAAAAAAAAAAAAAATTAAAAAAAAAAATAAAAAATTCTTTGATATTAAATCCAATAGAATATCTTGAAAATATAAAAAAAAAAAATTTTTTTTATTTTTAATAAAAAAAAAAATAATTTTATTCAGATTTCAAAAAATTTTAATTTTTTAAATTTTTAATTTTCATTTAACTTTTTAAAATTAAAAAATTAAATTTCATTAATTTTTTTTTTTATTTTTTTTCCATTTCAAAGGAAAATGTTGTTTTTATTAAATATTTATAAATTTTCAAAATAAATTCAATAAAAAAATATTTATGTTTTAAAAATATTTAAAATTAATAAAAATTTTAAATTAAAAAATTTAAAATTTTATTTTTAATTTTTTAAAAAAAATGTATTTTATAAAATTTCATAAAAATATTTAAAAGAATGCAAATTTTTTGAAAAGTTTAATTTTAATTTATAATTTAGGAAGAAATGCATTGATGAATCTTAATTTAAATTTAAAAATTTTTTAAAATTTTGAATATTTTTTATTTAGTTTTTATTTCAAAATTTTTATTTTTTAATTCTTAAAATTTAAAATTTTAATTTAAATATAATTAGAAATTACATAAAAAAATATTTATATTGTTTTTTTTTTTTTTAAAAAAAAAAATTTATTTTGATTTTAAAATAAAATTGAAATAATGAAATTGAATAAAATTTAAAAAATTTTGAATTTAATTTATTTGAAAAATTGAAAATATAAAAAAAAATAAAAGGGAATATAAAATCATTATTTTTTTCATTTTTAAATAAATACAGAAATATATATATTTAATTTAAGATTGAAAAAAATTTCAAAATAAATTTAAAATTTTTCAATAAAAGAAACAAAACTTTTATCACTGTTTAAAAAATTTTTATGTGAAAGTATCAATCAAAAAAAAAAAACATTTCAAATGAAAAAATTTTAAAAATTTGAAAGATTTTCAATGATTCGTCATTTGATTATTTTAAAAAAATGTTTTCAAAACAAAAAAAAAAAATTTTATCAAAAACCAATTAAAACATAGAAAGATTTTTTACATTTTAAATCTATAAATTTTTTTTTTGGGATTCAATAATTAGTAGATCATTGCCACAAAATTAAATTCCATAAAAAATCAAAAAAATCAAAAAAAAAAAGATTTTTTCTTTTAAATTTGAAAATATTTTGTCAATTTTTTTCAAAAATTTTTTTAAAATTTTAAAATTTTTTTTCAAAAATACTTTTAATTAATTATTTTACTTTATTTTTTTTGAAACTGATAAGTTTAAATTTTAAAAATGTTCCATATATTTATTTGAATGCATTAAATATTTTTAATTAAATTTTAATTAAAATTTATGAAAATTTAAAATATATGAATTTTAAGTTTTAATTCTAATTTTTTTAAATTTCCTAAAATATAAACTCACTTTTCATAAATTATTTTCTGAATGATCTTAAAAGGTTTTGAGGAGAAATGAAATTTAAAAAAAATCAATTAAATTTGGTTAATCTAAAGATTTTTTATAGAAAAGGAATATTTGATTTCAATTTGTTTTTATCATATGATATATTGATAATGGAAAATGGCTTCAAATAAATAAGCGGAACCTAATTCCAATTCCAATAAAAAATCAAATTTCATTTACGCGTATGGGGAGAATAATTTTTAATGGGTTTAATGATACAAGTATATTTTATATCAGTAAATATTTTATTATAAACATATTTACATTATTCGGACTATTGTCCTCATCTTTGTCGCCATATTTATTACAACGTTTCGGCTGTTGTACGCTCTTGGCCTTCTTCAGGTGGTTGGAATGTCGAACTGAACCCTTTATTTCGCTCACTGGGGTAGACTGTTCTAGTTCCATGTGCCATGTTTAATGGATGTCAGTTATCAGTTATCTCCTGTTAATTTCCCTCTCCAAGTTCTCCACTGCCTTAACCGGGTATTGAACTCACACTCTTTGGGTCCTGTCACTGGATCTAACCAACGCCTTTATCCACTGTGCCATGTGTCCTTGAGGACATCTGTGTATGAATTTCTGGGTATTATAAACCTAATGTCTTCAGCAATCATTTTTTACCAGTGCTCATATTGCAATTTTTGCTGTTATCATTTCATGTTTTTACCAGAGCTCATATTGCAATTTTTGTTGTTATTATTGCTTTTCTCTGGCACTCCTTATTACTGGTTCCCATATTGTATTCATTTCTATGTTTGGTCGGCTCAGGAGATTTTTGTGGCCTAGCATATGTGCTGATTCCTTAAGTTTACGAATTTTCCAATGGTGTTCTTTGTCTATGATTTCAACCTGATCCCACAGAGGGCGGTGATCTCCCTTCTCTCTCCATATGTGGTCAGCCATGCCTGATTTTTCCACTTCCCCTCGTGTTACAGCTTTCTGGTGTTCTTGAAGCCTTACCTTAAGGGGGCGGCCTGTCTCTCCTTTATATTCCTTTCCGCAGCTGCATGGGATAGCGTACACGCAGTCTTTAGTCATGTTCTCCTCTATGGGGGGGGCTCTTACTCGGGAGAGATATCTGCGAAGTAACGTCCAGCTTTTGAAGGTTGCCCTCATGTTATATGGACCGCAGATCCTTTGTATTTTCTCTGATAACCCCTTCACATAAGGCAGGCATACTGTTTTCTGAGTGTTGTTGTTCTCCTCTTGTACTCGTTTTTTGGGGCTGCTGCCATGTACCCAGGGTAGTTGTTACTTGTAGGGTACATTAAATACTTATTATCTTCAAAGAAGAAATAAAATTGCACACAAAATATTTAGATTTCGGCATTAAATAACCCATAGAGTTTGATATGCCGCTAAACAAAATCAGTCAACTTGCTGTGAGATGGATGGTTTTATCGAGTCACTATCTCTCATCATCATCATTTTGCGGCCTCAGATGAGATTGAACTCACTACACTTCTCCAGTATTCCCTATCCGTCATAGCTCCTAAAAGATCTTCCTTAGGGATCAATGTGTCTCGTTTTATCCTATCTGGAAAGGTTAACTTGCGTGATCGATTGACAGATGATGGGTGCCTCCAGAGTACAAATGATGACACAAGTTCATCTGTGGCACGTGCACAATGCCCGGCGAACTGGACACGTCTCTTACAAACTAAAGTTGATACTCTTGGCAAGTCTTCATATATCATTTCTAGAGTTGGGCGGTTTCGCCATCAGAGATTAAGCACTCTTCTTAAAAGACGTGTATAACATCCATCTAAACGACGCTGTTGTTTTGCTGAGAGAGTCCAAGTTTCAGAGCCATAAAGTAAGATTGGCTCAATAAGTATCTACACTATCTCTAGAATGGTTGCCAATATGTTCTTTTATTTAACCCATAGATGGGGAGGAGATAAGAATACAGTGATTCATGCCTTTCCCAAGAGGGTATTTAAAGGATTCGGCTGGAACTGTCCTCTTCGATTTCTGATGTCGATCTGTAATCCAATACAATTAGTGTAAGCAACACACGCATATATGTTATTGTAATAATGAATTTTTGGTTTTGGGACAAGAAAAAAATGTTTTGAGCTCTGACGAGGAAGATAACGAGGCCATGACTGATACAGATTTAATGATGGTGCTCAGTTGCTTTTCCATTACTGAAATGAAAACTTGAAAAAAGTTTTTTCGTTTTTGTAAATTACATTAATCCATTTTTTTTGATTGTTTGCAATGATATACACATGATGTAATGTCATAAAAAAAGCACAAAGATTTCATCTCTTTCAAACCGCTTTCTTAATTAGAAGATTTTACCGTCGACAAAATAACAGGCTAATTGTTAGTCGCTTGATGATAAGCAAGGTCTAAATTGATATCGTACGAAGATGCGAGATATACATCCTCAGAGGAAGCAAAAGTAAGAAGAACAAATAAAAATAGGGAAAAAAAAAAAATTGAGATAAATAAACTATCAAATGAAAGAAGAAGGTAAGTAAAAATAGAGAAGAAGAAAAAGAAGAAGAAAAAAGCGAAGAAAAAATAGAGAAGAAGAAGAAGAAGAAGAAGAAGAAGAAAGGAATAAAGAATAGGGAAGACCAAAGTCAAGAAAAGTTGAAGACTATGAATAAAAAGGGAAAAAGAAAAAGTAAAAATAATTTAACCAAATTTTAACCAAAAAAAAAAATCGCGTTAAAAAATAGAGAAGAATCAAGAAGAAGAAGAAGAAAGAAAGGAATAAAGAAAGGGAAGAAGAAGATAGAGAAAAAACATTGAGATAATGAATAAAAAAGGGAAGAAGAAAAAAGTAAAAATAGAGAAGAAGAAAAAAAGAAAAAAGCGAAGAAAAAAAACATTGAGATAAGAATCAAATGAAGAAGAAGAAGAAGAAGAACACCATCAACAATGAAATAGAAAATAGAGAAAAAGTTTCACTAAGAAAAAAAGGAAGAAGAAAAATAAGGAAAACCAAAGATTATGAAGAACGAATTAAAAGAAAATAGATAAACGAAATGATAAGTAAAAATTTGGAAAAGAAAGCACCAAAGAAGATCGCGTTAAGAAGAAGACGTTTTAAAGAAGAAGAATAGGAATAAATGAATGAAATTAAAAATAGAAAACATTTGCTTATTTAATAAAAGGAAAAGAAGGAGAAAAAAAAAAATTCCAATAATATAAAATAAGAAGAAAAATTATGGAAGAAGAAAAAAAAGAATCAATGAATGGAATAGAAAATATAGAAAAACTTTGACTAAAAACTAAAAGAAAAAAAAAAGTTAAAAACCAAAATGGCTTAATCTGAAGAAGAAATAAAAAAATGAATGAATGAAATAGATAAAAAATAAAAAAAAATTGAAAGAAAATGGAATAAAATAGAAAAAAAAAAAATTAGTTAAAAATTGAAATAGAAAATAAAGAAAAGAAATGACTAAGATAAAATGTAAAAAGAAAAAAATATTGAATACCAAGAATAGAGAGGCATTAGCAGAATACGAAAGAAAGAAAGAAAAAAAAATTTTTGTGTCGAAAGAAAGAAAAAAATTGAAAAGAGTTTAAGAAAGAGCTTTTCGCTCAACAAAGAAAAAATTTAGAAAGAAAAACCAAAAAGATGAAAAAAGAAAACAAAAAAATTTCTCTTGTCCTAATATTAGGCCAACATGGAAGCACAAGACATGGAACAACAATGATGAAAAATTTAAAAAAGATTCCTCTTTTTATGATCAATCGTGTTTGCTTTGAGCGGGTAAATGCATATAAAAAAAAAAAAAAGATCATCGTTTTTTAACATTGTAGAAAAGAACGGAATAGATCCCAAACCAGGAATTTTTACTCAAATATATACAGCCTTTAATGAGGACTACCAATAGCAGACATCAAAATGGAATTTATAAATCATTATCCCAATGAAACAATTACATAATCAAGTTACTTGAGGCGATACAGGTGGACAAATAAATAATGATATCAAGAGAAAATTATTTTTGATTCAATTTTTTTCATCAGCGACATCCAGTTGAAAGGCTTTTTTTGATCGTCATCTTCATACAACCTCTTCATTCTCTGGAGCAATTTTTACAATCAGTGCTTCAAATTTGGCCGGAAAAATGAATAAACATTTTTTCCAAAAATATTTGATTTAAATCAATAATATAAAAACAATTATAAAAAAAGATTCCAAAGCAATTCATCAAATTAAATAAAAAATTACCAGCAATACGTTTTTTGAAAAAAATCGAAAAACGGAAACCCAAGAAGAATATAATACAAATTAAATATACAGAACTTTTTTGATGTTACAGAATTTCAAACAAGTCAAGTTATGTGCCATGCGTGAATATTTAGGCGATGATAAATCTTTCGATACATGACTAAAAAACAGATTTTTTTAACAGAAGGTTTTTATAAAATTTCTGCGGTAGACCAGTACTGCCATCCAAAGCTATAGAATGACAAATCCTATTTATTTATAGCCGGACGGAGAAGATAATGATTCATACTTTTCCAAATGGTTAATAGCACGATAAATGAATGTAATGGATTAGATGAATCTGGACAATCGGTCAGTGAGTTATGTGCCATGTGTCAAATATTTTTATAAATAGGCGATGATTATCTTTCGATACATGATTGACGAGGCAGATTTTCTCGCAAAAGAAAAAGACCTAACATGAAGTAGCCCAGTTGCCATCAAAACTATAGAACTCGGTCTATCACGAATTTACCGATAAATGGGGGGAGAAAATGGAAGTTATAATTTTCCAAAAGTATTAGAAAGTAAGTGAATGTAATGGATTCAACTAGAATTGAATTGTTCGATATTCAATTAGATCTTTTGTTATCTATTATGACACTATTTGCTATAAAAACGGGCGTATTTATTAAAAAAATAAATAAATAAATAAAATTGATAAATAGCAGAATGATTCTATAGATAGTTAGATAGGATTATATTAGATAGATAGATAGGATAGATAGATTCCTATTTGGATATCTGACTATGTTTTGATAAACTAAGACACATACTGTGCCTTTTTCTTGTTGAGTAGTGATTGTCATCCAATTTTTAGTAGTAACTCACGACAATTCTTTAACTGCGGAGTAAAACATTAAAAAAAAAAATTATTGTGTTTGTCAGACTGGGATGGAAATAGTTTGTTCCTTCCTTATAGAGACTTGAAGCAACAGAAACAAATGTTAAATGTACTGAACTTTTTTATAATATCAGTCCTCCGTTATTTCGTGAATGCTGGACTCAATCCTCACAGATGAAGATGAGACTTGAAGCAATGTGTGAAACAAAGTGTGTGTGTACTGAACTGTTTGTAATATCAGTCCTCCCACTATGGCAGTGAATGCTGGACAATCTCCTCACAGATGAAGAAGAGAATTGAAGCAACAGAAACAAACTAAAAGAGTACTGAACTGTTACTTAATACCATTCCTCCTATATGGCAATGGATGCTGGACAATATATATCACAGAAAAAGGAGAGACTTGAACAACAGAAACAAAGGAAAGAGTACTGAACTGTTGAACGTAATGATCATTCCTTTGATATGACAGATGAATGATGGACAATCTCCTCACAGATGAAGAAGAAACTTGAAGCAACAGAAAAAAAAGAAAGAGTACTGAACTGTTACGTAATATCAGTCCTCCTATATGGCAGTGAATGCTGGAAAATCTCCTCACAGATGAAGAGAACATTCTGGAAACAAAAAGAAAGATACTGAACTGTTACGATAATATCAGTCCTGAAATATGATAGTGAATGCTGGACAATCTCCTCACAGATGAAGTTTTGATTTAAAATAGATTGAAAGAAAATAGAAATGAAAATATCAGTCCTCCTATATGGCAGTGAATGCTGGACAATAGATCACAGATGAAGAAGAGACTTAGCAACAGAAACAAAGAAAAGATGTACTGAACTGTTACGTAATATCAGTCCTCCTATATGGCAGTGAATGCTGGACAATCTCCTCACAGATGAAGATGAGACTTGAAGCAAGGAAACAAAGAAAAAACAATTGAACTGTTACGTAATATCCGTCCTCCTATATGGCAGTGAATGCTGGACGAATTGTCCTCACAGATGAAGAAGAGACTTGAAGCAAGAGAAACAAAGAAAAAGAGTTACCGAACTGTTACGTAATATCAGTCCTCCTATATGGCGGTGAATTTGGACAAGATCTCACAGATGAAAAGTGTTTGTTAGCAACAGAATGTGGTTCTACCGAAGGATGCTGAGGATACCATGGTGTAACCAACGAACATTTTAGAGATAATGGAAACAAAGAGAATATATATATATATATATATATATATAGTATTTACATTAGTCGGACTATTGTCCTCATCTTTGTCGCCATATTTGTCACAACGTTTCGGCCGTTGTACGCTCCGGCCTTCTTCAGGTGGTTGGAATTTCGAACTGAACCCTTTATTTCGATCACTGGGGTAGACTGTTCTAGTTCCAATTCCATGTTTGATGGATGTCAGTTATCAGTTATCTCCTGCTAATTTTCCATCTGAAAGTTCTCCACTGCCTTAACCAGGAATTGAACTCACCTTCTTTGGGTCTGTCACTGGATCTAACCAAACTTTATCCACTGTGCCATGTGTCCTTGAGGACATCTGGGTATGAACTTCTGAGTATTATAAACCTAATGTTTTCAGCATCATTTTTACCAGTGCTCATATTGCAATTTTTGCTGTTATCATTGCATGTCTTTACCAGAGTTCATATTGCAACTTTGTTATCATTGCTTTTCTCTGGCACTCCTTATTACTGGTTCCCATATTGTATTTATTTCTATGTTTGGTATCAAATGCAGGCAAAACTTTGGGGCCATCCTGAATTTAATATTTATCTCATTAGATTAAGATAAAATTTTAGATAGATAAAATTTTATTAATTACTGTAATTGTTTTTATTTTTCAGTCTTTCTCCAAGTTCCTCTTATTACCAAAATGTTCAAATTTGGATTCGTTTGTCCACAATATATTTCTCTAAATTACGAATATTTTGTATGAGACTCGTTATCTATTGTTTTTCACCATTAGCCCCTTAGTATACCTTTTGAGACTACCAAAGGGGCTGGAGATTTAATTCAGGTCAAGGAAATCATGAAAAAAGAACAATATCATTCGATTTTGTAGACATACCATACTATCTGGTTTACTCATAATTGGGGAAAAATCACCTTTCAACAAGTCACCGATCCAAAACACTGTTCTAAATTATGTAAAATTACCTCGAGTCAAAAAGAAAGGAATCAAATTTGGGAAATTTTGATTTGTCTGCCTCAATCTCCTAACCTCTCTGCCACGGAATTTGTAGGTGGTGAATTGAATAGGAGAATTCGAAGAGAATACCTAAAGCGTGAGATGGAGCTTTTTCAGTGTTTGAAGAGTGCTTGGATGGTCTGCCATCTACATTTTTTCAAAAACTGTTGCAAAAACTGTTGCAAAGAATATATAAAGCATCAATTAAATCAGGTGTTGGTTTAATTGACGAAAAAAATATGATACCGTTCTGTGATATTTTTTATATAGCGCATGTGTTTAAATTAACAACTTCGAATGGTAAACAAAGCGTTATCTTTTTTCAAAACCATTTAGTTCTGACCATTGCATTCGAGATATCAGAACGCGTTTTCGATTCTTCATATTCTCAGATTTATTCTTCAAAGCTTCGAATTTTGAGTATCATAATTCTATATTTTACAGAACCACAAATTCAAGACCAAATTGGCACTATCGATTCCTGGAAATCTTAAAAATAAAATAAAATCCGATATATCTGCCTCAAGAGGTTTTAACGCAAATAATATTGTTGCCTTCTCATTTCTAGAATCATGAAATTTGCCTTCTACAAAAGACTCAAAATTGGCATCAGCTTCAATGTTTATTTTTATTTTATTTTATTCTTTCCAAGATGGAAAACGAACCAGTCTTCCTATCTAGTTTATATCTCCTTCTTTTATATAGTTGGGTACAAAGAACTTATCAGTGAATTATACAACGAAATCTGAAATCGTCATGACCATTTGCCATTTCTAAACAACGCAATATACGCATTTTGCGTCCGCTTTCTAAGTGATGTGTCCTCTGTGACATTAAAGACAATTTTCTTAATGTCAAGTACATGTTTCTTAAAACAGTCAGTTATATCAGCTGCATTTCCGGCTAAATTTCTGTGAGGAGGAGTTACCATTCTTTTTATAATTTCCCACCGCCATGACCTGGCTTCTCTTCGTCTAAATGCACGTTGTGAAGCAGGCTCGAAACCTTGCGATGGCGGATTACATTTTTTAAGATCCTCACATGCACACTGTTTTAAAAAGCAAGATATCTACTCAAATGATTGTATCTACTAAAATATAACGTTTCATGTAATATACATAACTATCTCTATCTATAAAAGGCAGGATGTGTGTGTGTGTGTGTGTGTGTGTGTGTGTGTGTGTGTGTGTGTGTGTGTGTGTGTGTGTCTTGGTGTGTGTGTAACGAATGCACGGCCGCAATTTTCGACTTATTGCACCAAAATTTACATGCACATGTTCCAAGTTAGCGGGAAGGCCAAAACCGACTTTGCATTTCCTAACTCCCATCGATAGTTTTCATGCTTCTACGGCAGTTTTCATGTAATTTGTGGCCATTTTGTACTGGCCAGAGTGAGAGCCAATAGCTGGCTGCCACAAATAGGCAGGAAGATTCTATTGGCCAGCGTGAGAGCCAACAGCTGACTCACACGAATGTTAACTAGCATGTTAGCATGCAAAAATAATCGATAACTGCATTCGTCACAAGTGGGAAAAATTTAAATCTGCATGGCACTTTACTCCAATTGTCTCATTCGCTTTCTTAAACTCAACGTTGATTCTGATTCCGCAGAACTGGGTTAGGTGTGAAAAAGTATTTGTTGTTAACGTTTTTTTTCATTCGGTTTTTCCAGTTGCGAGTCCTTTTTTAAAGCTGATCGTTTTGTGTTCATTTTGTTTAGTTCTTTTTTCGTAACAGATTTAATGTTTAGTATAGAGCTTAGAAAGAATTCGCAGTGTGAGATAGGCAAGAAGTAAGTCATCTAGCAACATCAGCACGTCAAAGGGAACTCCTTTAAAAGCAAGGAATGGCAAACATATTTTAAGTCAAGTGATAGCGATTGCTGTATGAGTCGTACGATGTTTTAATCAAGCACGGGCAACGCCGGGCCATGCTGCTAGTGTATCTACTAAAATATAACGTTTCATGTAATATACATAACTATATATATATATATATATATATATATATATATATATATTGACCTCTGTGTACACACTTATATTTACACACACAGTTACATATTCTAGATATTGAGCATTTTTACCTATAAATATAGCATACCTAAAAACTATATTTCATAATAGATATATATAAGTAAAAAAAAATATTAAGAGGATTTGAAATAATCATAATTAAATAAAGTCTAAATAAAGTCTAGAAGAAACCTCAACATAATGCAGAAAGCAGTGGACGGCTGTTTCGTCCTATATTTGAGACTCATCAGCAGTGCGCACCCACTAACCGAGAATTGAAACCCGGACAGTTATGATAGGAGGAAAACGTCATAGCAACTGCTGATGAGTCCCAAAATAGGTTGAAACGGCCGTCCATTGCTTTCTGCAGAGGTTTCTTCTCGACTCGAGGAATTACTTAGTTATAATTATCTCAACTCCTTTGTATATCCTTGCTTGAACCGGCTTCTAATGCTCTCGATGGAGTGGCTTGGGGATAGTTGTCGTGGCTCGTGGGGGCACAGTCCTATGAGTAAGTGAAACTTGGATGAGTTCCACCACGGAATATTTGATCGAGCAGCGCTATATCGAGTCTAATTCGTTACATCTTAGTCACCGAGGCCCGTTGGATGGGCCATAACCTAAAAATATTTTATCAAATCCAATGAATAGGAAAAGAAAGTGTTATATATATATATATATATATATATATATATATATATATATATATATATATATATATATATATGATAGAAATTAAGGAGGATTTGAGATAATTATAATTAAGTAATTCATAGTCTAGAAGAAACCTCAACAGAATGCAAAGGACGGCCGGACTCATCAGCAGTGCGTATCTACTACCAATAATTGAAATCCAGACAGTTACGATATGAGGCAAACGCCATACCAACTGTACCAACTGGCTTCAGTGAATAAAGGGTAACGAATTAGACTCGATATTGCGCCGCTCGTTCACATATTCCGTTTCCCTTACCCATAGGACTGTGCCCCCGAGAGCCACTACTAGTATCCCAAAGTCGTTCCATCCAGAGCATTAGAAGCCGGTTCAAGCAAGGATGTACAAATGATAGAAATTATTAGGAGCATTTGAGATAATTATAATTAAGTAATTCATCATGTCTAGAAGAAACTTCAACAGAATGCAGAAAGCACTGGACGGCCGTTTCGTCCTCTATTTGGGACTCATCAGCAGTGAGCATCACACTACTAAGAATCGAACACAGACGGTTAAGACACGACGTAAACGCCATACCAACTGTATCAATGGGCTTCGGTGACGGAGAGGTAACTAATTAGATTCCCGGCAGTGGATGTGCACCGCTGATGAGTCCCAAATAGGACGAAACGGCCGTCCAGTGCTGTTTGCGTTCTGTTGGGGATTCTTCTAGATTCGCCGAATTATTTAATTAAGAGGTGTGGTAGACTATGCCAAAGGAATTTCTGTGAAAGATAAAAGCAACGAACTCAATCAGAATTTGAACACGGTTCGACTATTGCACTTTCTGTGACGATATCCGTCACATTACTCTTACATACGTATTTTATTTTTAAACTTCAATAATCGCATTATCGATTCGACAGGAGTAACCTAAAAATTACTGCTGCGCCTATTGTCAGCCTTGAATAAAGACTGAGAGTGGTGTTGTGCATCATTATTATTATTATTATTATTATTGTCGTACGCACGAATCTATTCGCTTCAATCGTTTTATTTTTTTTTGCATAATTCACAATAGTGAGTGCCTGTTCGCTCCAATACGTAATCTCTCCCTGCATACGTTTACGTCTTAGTGAACGTATATAGAATTTTGACCAATAAAGTACTCTCAGTGCATTCTGGGATATATTTAACCTAAATTGAACCATAGATAGCCATTTTAATTCTGTGTACTTGATGCAAAGTTCAACTCAACTTGAAATATATATATATATATATATATATAAGTGTTTGTGTGTGTCAAATTTCATATAGAATATATCTGTAAAAAGGACAATATGAATAAGAAATATATATATATATATATACATGCGTATATATATATATATATATATATATATATATATATATATATATATATATATATATATAGGGAATATCTGTATAGAATCTACTGGAATCGATTTCCATTGCAGAGCTGATTTGGGGTTTGGTAAGTGCATATTTTGCAATGGTAGCAATACAAAAAAAAAATTCCAATAAAAGAAAAACATGACTTCGTTAAAATAAGCAGATTAAAAAACAAAACAAAAAGAAAACGAAATTCTTGGAAATCGACTGACGATCTCGTCTATTAAGTCGAATGGCAAATTCACGTATTTCATGAGTAAAAAGCGCATAGAAATATCAATGCATTGAAAGATCAACATCTCCCCACATTCATTTCTCTGAACGTTAATATTTAAGCCGGACTCATATATATATATATATATATATCAGGCGAACCTAAGTATTAACGGCTAATCAGTTCATCATGAAATGTTCTCGGCCTGACCAAGAACGAATCATAAAAAAATATTCTATCATTTTATCAATTTTCTTTCGTGAATGGATGCAGCTAAATTTTCAGCACCCGATCGGATAGGTACGTTAAAATATAAATTCCCATTTTTTTTATTTTAAACGAGAAATATTTTCTTTTCAGCCCAAGCTCCATCCTTGATAATGCATTTAATTCACTGATTAATATTTATCACACTTTTTAAATCAAAAATCATCGAAATACAATATGTCAGACTACAAATTTGTTGATCGAATAAAAAGAAAAAAAAAGAGCATTCTTGTCATATCTGGGCTGGTGCTGCCCACAACACTCTGTCCAGCCTTGATAGTGTTCAAAAGCGTCTACGCCGCCTAGTGGGTGATGAATTATTTTCCACTTTTCGAACCCTATCCTACAGACGAAACGTTGTTAGCTCCTCGCTGGTTCCCACGCCAAATGCACAGACTCGCTACATACCTAGTTCAGACATTCACAGCGATGACCAACCATGCCGGGTATAATGAGTTGACACATTTTCATTTCTTTCGTATTCCAATGGTAAGGAAGAAATTCTACTCAGAACGAGCACATTGTGGAACAGACTCCCGCCTAAATACTCACCGAGTGAATCATAACATTTTCAATTCTAGGGTCAACGATTATCATCTATCATATATATATATATATATATATATATATATACGCACACACATATATATAAGGATTATTTATTCATATTGTCCTTTTACAGATATATTCGATATGAAATTTGAGAAAAACACAAACATATATATATATATATATATATATATATATATATATATACAGACACTAGGTCTTGTACACTCTTACAACTTCATTCAGCAACACGTTAAATTCAGTGGCCTTATGTTGGGTGAACAAAAAATACAATGACATTTATATTCGTATATATAAATATATATGTGCGTGTATAGATAGATAGATAGATAGATAGATAGATAGATAGATAGATAATCAATGGTTTGAATATGAATAAACTGAGATAGATAGATAGATAGATAGATAGATAGATAGATAGATAGATAGATAGATAGATAGATGTGAATTGACTGAGACTGATAGATCGAGAGATAGGTGTGAAAAGAATATTATAGCTAAAAAAATATGAACAAATAATAGATAGATAGATATTAATAGTCTGATAAAGATAGAAAATTATGAATAGACTGTGATAGATATGAATAGACTGAGATAGATAGATAGATAGATAGATAGATAGATAGATAGATAGATGGATAGATGTTATGTGATGTAACGCACGTCCTAACTTTTAATAACTCCATTTTCCAATAAATGTATATTAAAAATGGAATCATGAAATTAAAAAAAAATCTTAATTCGATTCCTGTTAACAAAAACTGCAACCCTAACAATAATGTTTATCTTTTAAACGTGGCGTTGCCTGACACAGAAAGCATGTCTTTTTTCTTGAATATTCAATTATTAAGACGACACCAAGTGTTGCAACCTCCCGCTGAGAAGAAAATAACCCTGTTCATAAAAGGACCTCCTTTTTCTGCACGCCAATTTCTTTCAAGGAATAGCTTATTTATTCATAAATTGATTCAATTTTTATACTATTTTATATATATATATATATATGTGTGTGTGTGTACATGTGTGTTTGTGTGAATTTACATCCTATATAAATTCATCCTATATTGATAAGATGAATTTTCTCTTAGAAACATTATAAAGAAATACAAAACCCCACTCGACCAGAACAGGAAAATCAAATTAATTATCTATTATAAAAAAAATTTAAAACCGACAACCTCATTGTCAACAACTCACCTGAAAGTTCCAACTTACAGAGAAGCAAAATCATTTTGGAATTTACGTGTCTGTTAAGGAATTACGTTACTGAGCAAATCAAAGAATTATATCGGACCTACAACTACATGCTTATCAAGAAAGCTAACTTTATATCTCTCTGGCCATAGTTCAATTAGGACTCATTTAAACAGACACGGAAACGTATCAAACTCTGTCCACAACATACTCGTAGAAAACATTAATACAATAGCCTCATCCACATGTAAAAGAGACTAAAAATAAAGGAAATATTAATAATAAAAAAGAAAAAGCCAACACTCAATAATAACAACTATAAACACGGCCACAATTTGCTGACCGGGTTTACAAAATCAAAAAAACATTCCCATCGCTATACATAAGCACATCACAAAACTAACCTGGCCGCTCGTCTTTACAAAACACATCCCGCTCCCACCCTTACACTGTAGAAACTATTAAATGTATAAATCTTTTTTTTCCAATAGCTTCATACCTCACACCTCTTTAGGTGTGGAACACCCTTCCCAATTACTGTTTCTCTGAGAGCTATAATCTCCAACTATTCAGATGTAATGTCAATCGACATCTCCAGTTACCTTGACCTACCCACTATCCTTCTCCTCATCCTTTCTTCTATCACTCCTATCTGCTCCCGCTCCGAATCTTCTGCAACCCCCTGCATCCTAGTGGCTTCACGCCTTGCTCGGGGCGTAATGCTTAAAAAATCATAAATTTACTA
This sequence comes from Acanthosepion pharaonis, assembly GCA_903632075.3. Classification (NCBI taxonomy): domain Eukaryota; kingdom Metazoa; phylum Mollusca; class Cephalopoda; order Sepiida; family Sepiidae; genus Acanthosepion; species Acanthosepion pharaonis. The sequence goes on from CAHIKZ030001719.1 coordinate 376,862, forward strand.
ATTTAAAAATATGGTTCCGTCACTACAAAGGAATTACCATGTTTCAAAAACAGAAACTAAAAGCTTCAAATTCAATTATAGAATTAAATTAAAATCCCTAGTCCTGTTTCATTTTCAAGCGAATTAGGGAGAAAAGAAAAAGGAAAAAGAAAGAAGAGGGAGAGGGAGGTAAAGAGAAAGAGGCTGTAAATGTGTTTTAGCAATTTATGTAAAGAATAGATTTTAATGCTTGATAGTATTTAGATATCTAAAAAAAAAACGAAGAAATTAATTTGATGTTTGCTATCAATTTAAATATTTAATTTTTTTACAAATAATTTAGGGATTTAATATAAGTTAAATACTATATTTATTAACACATTTATAGAGAACATATTAAAAAAAAATTTAAATTATAACAGTTTGTTTACCCGATCAATCGTACTTTTTTAATATTGTAAATAACAGTGATGGTAACATCTTTATCAGTTTGAATCTAATTTATGAATATAATTTGTAATTATTTTTATATGGGTAATCTTTCTTACTTAAAGTTCAGGTTTCGAATTAAAATTTTAATTCGAACCCTAAACTTTAAGTAATAATAATAGATTTTCTTAAAATATATAGCTGTCTACTCTATTGCGTTGCATGACCCTTGAACCGTCAAGAAGATTCATCCTCCCTTTTGGCAAGTTTAGTTTTAAATCATTCCGGGTGTCTATCCACCGTCCTCACCAGAAAAGCCTGGTGGAGTTAACAGTTTAGTCGCCGATGACCCGACCATATGGCACAGGCTTATACGGGACCAGTAGCGATTGTAGAGTGAATTGACATAATCTTCAACGTGTTGCCTCGTATCCGTGACCAATTCCGAGCCTTCAACTTGGAACACATCGGCTCTGTTTTGAACTGGAGAGAGATGGGCTCCGCCAGGTCTATTTGCCCAAGACTAGTTGGTTGGTGTTAGACACTTGTATGCTAATTAAACTGGTTAGGTTCTCAGATGCATAGAGACCTTACGACAACATCTGATCACGGGAATTATGAGGATGGGGAGGGGGCGGGTGAGGATGTTGATGCTATTTTTTGTGTGTGTTATTTTTTTTGCAGTAAGGTTCACAATGTACCAGGCCCGAGAGCCACTCGATGTAGACGATTAAAATAAGTGGTAGTTTATATGGATAGGAGGGAAAGATGACGGTTGACTCACTCTTTATGCGGATATATGAAGAATGTAACAGCTAACCCCCTAGATATGATCAGGTTAAGATTGTAGTGATCGGGGAAGCATCCTCTTGGGAGTCTGTTCCATAGAGCAGTGGTTCACGGGAAGAAGCTGATGGAGTACGAAGGGAATGTGGATTGTTTGCTGCTGTGTAATTGGCATGGCCGGGTTTGTCTGTAGCACATTTTTCGTCGTTAAAAAAAACGTATTTATAACTCATTCTAAGCTTTCTGAAATAAAAAGAGGAACATGACGATAGCTTAAAAACCACTTAACATGGTACTTTCAATATGATGGTGAAAAGGCCAGTAATAATGGATAAAAAGTAATATTGATGAAAGACAAAGCCACATAAAAAAATATCAGTGAATTTACACTAATTTCTATGATTGATATTACAATTAAAAAATTCCTGCAGGCTATAAAGACGGGCCTATTAGACACTCAGGACGAGAAAACCAGATCTTCTATTGATTGATGAGTAGTTTCAAATGTTTATATATATATATATATATATATATATATATATATATATATATATATATGTGTGTGTGTGTGTGTGTGTGTGTGTGTGTGTGTGTGTGAAAAGTATATATAAATATAAATAAATATATATATGTATAATTATTTATATATTATATGCGCGGTACTTATTAGAAAGCGCTCAATATCAGAGATAGAGCTAACATATTTGGTTGGATAGATGTGAGTATGTGACCCTGGGTTTCACGCTTTAGCGATCGTCAGACAAACTGATTAATGTTTTTAAAAATTTGGGTTTATGTAGATTGCATATATTAATATACACGCAATCTACATTTAGCTTAAATTACAATTATTTTTTAAAAAATATGATTCCATCGCTACATAAGAGTTTTCATGTTTCAAAAACAGAAGCAAAAAAAACCCAGCTCTGTTTCATATTTCAAGCGAATTTTTGAATTTCAATTCAATATATATATATATATATATATATATATATATATATATATATATATATATATATATATATATATATGACTGCATGAACTATTAAAAAATTTTATTTAAAATTGACCGATCAAAGATTGAATTCGACTTCACAAAATTTTGGAAAAAAATTTTTGGAATTTGAAAATATAAATGGATTTAACAATTTTAAAATATTTTTAGCATGAATGTGTCGAATACAAATCAGTGTTCTTGAATGAGAACCGGTATTCTCGAAACTACATATTAGTGTTCCCGAATACAAATCATTGTTCTTGAATACTAACCAATATTATCGAATACGCACCAGTAATCTCGAATACAAATCAATATTCTCGAATGCTAAGTGGTATTCTAAAATACACATCTAGAATAGCATCAGTATTCTCAAATACTAACCAATGTTCTCGAATGCACGTCTGTTTCAGATTTGAAATTAATGCATGCAAGATTTCACAAATCTAACATCACTCCTTCAAAGTCAGCCTATGAAGTTTTCGGTCTAGCCTCGTAAAATGGTTAAACACAGTGTCTTGTAAGATGTTTTCAATGAAACCTGTATAAAGGGATTTTATTAATATACAAGAATATATATATATATATATATATATATATATATATATATATATATATATGGTAGATAAGGATAACTTTCATATGATATTATATAATTATATAAAATATATATATATATATATATATATATATATATATATATATGAATAAAGTTTGAAAAAACATACAAATCCGTCAAATTTAATAGTCGAAAAAATAATATATATATAAATGTTTAGATAGGAAAAATGGATTATTGATTTATATAAATTTTGTATATATTATATATATATATATATATATATATATATATATATATATATATATATATATATATATATATATATATATATGAACAAAAATGAAAAATAAGAAAATGTAAAATACACAAATATATATATATATATATTAAGAAATGGACAAAGTCCGACAATTTATTTATTAAAGACATTTTTATGTTTAACGTTCTTTTTATAGATACACGTATGTAAATGCTCTGTTTATAATAAACGGTATTAACTAACATTTACTGACCTGAATGTCCGAGAAATTTTCATAGAAAATATTCGTCCTTATAGTTGGAGGGAGAAGAGAATAACACCTTTCCCCAGAATTATTTAGCAATAGTAACATAAATATAATGGATCAGATGAAAATTTTGAACTTGGCTCTCCATTTTTTATTTTTAATTTAATTTATCCATTACTCCATATATATATATATATTGGGGTAGATAAGGGATAACTGGACACAGATACTTATATAAGAATTAAATATAAATATATATATATATATATATATATATATATATATATATATATAATATATATATATATATATATATATATAGAGAGTTGAGAGAAAGAGAGAGAAAATGAAAAATATAGTCATAAGATATGCTATATTTATTTCATAAAATTAAAAAATATCAAGATAGTTTTATTCGATATACAAATGAATAATTTGATTTAATTAAATGTTCTGTAAAATGAAACATCAAATTGCTTAAAAGGAGAAAGAAATTTGTCACTTTTTGAATAAATATTATTTATTTATTGATTCATATATATATAATATATATATATATATATATATATATATATATGATAAAAAAAAATAATTGTTCATGTGATATACCTCCTATTTACTGAAGAAACCAATATATATATATATATATATATATGCAGGCAAAAAAGAGTAAACAGTGAGATTGTACTTCTAGTTCTATGAAATATTTCTTCGCGAACACGATTCCAAATATCAGAAAACAATCGCCTTGAAGAATTTACGGAAAGTTCTGTGTCTGACATTTCTCCAAGTAAATATTAAAACTCTAGACTGATTTCAACGTCTCTCTGCTCCTTTTCTCTCTTTATCAAAAATAAAAAAACTTCTCTTTTTAATTCCCTAATATCTCTTTATTATCTCTTATTCCCTTTCTTTCCCTATATATATCTCTATTTATATATGTATCTTCTTTTCCCAAAAATTCCTTCTTCATCTTCGTGTTCAGGATTTTCATTAGCTAAATGTAATTTAAATATTCATATTTGTTTTCTTCTCAATTTAAATTTTTTCTGAAATCTTATAAAATTTAAAAAAACGTTGGATATATTTATGGCAGTTCCATAAAAGACGTTATTATATTGAGCAAGTCGGTATTTCAAGTCAAAGCCAGGAAAAAGTTAAGGAACATATTTAAGTTTTGAACTTTTCAAAACCCGTCCATTAATTGATAGCATCTCATCAACAACCATTTTTGATTCATAATGTTCCAGTAAAATTTACACAGATATGTTTCTTTTCTCGATTTCAAATGCACTACTAAATTAAAATAATTCACAAATAACTTCTATAATAGAATTAATCACAATGTACCATTATATTAAACTCTTTACACTGCATTGTATAGATAAAAATCATAATCTGTCATTATTTTATAATGAATAAATCATAGACATCTTGCGGAACTTCCAATCAAATAGAATATTATAAATAAAATTTATTTTGAAACATTTTTAAATTTATATATTATTTTTGAAATAAATAAATATATTTTCATAAATATGTTTTATAATAAACAGTATTAAACAACATTTACCGGCCTGAATGTCCGAGAAATTTTCAACAGAAATATTGTTTAATACTGTTTATTATAAACAGAAGCATTTACATGTTAAATATATGTATATATAAAAGAATGGGAAAACATAAAAAATGTAATTAAAATAATTGTCGGATTTTTTCCATTTATAAAATGACGTCATTTGTTTACATTTGGATAAATAAATGAAAGATATGGAATGCCGTGAGGATCAGATATTAAGGAACCATTGTATTAAAATGCAGTAAAATCGACCTTTATAGAGCGAACGGTCCTCTGTGGCTCAATCAAATTAAGGCACGCCAGGTTAAATGACGGTTCCGTATAGGATACAGGTTCGATTCCTGTCGGAGAACGAATAAAAGATGAGTAGCAAAAAGTTCTCGGACATTCAGGCATAATCATAATTAATTCAGCGAGTCTAGAATAATCCTCAACAGAATGCAGAAAGCACTGAAAACAAAATTTTTTTTTTTTAATTCTGGGGACTCTTCAGCAGTTCGCATCCACTACCAAGAAACGAACCCGGATCGATACGATATGACGCTAAACGTCACAAATAGCGGACAAAGAGAACAGAGAAAACAAACGTTTTTGATTAGAATGCGGAATTATTTAAATATGTATTATGCTTTATTCTCCATATTTTAGCTACACGGGTTTCTGGTTTCACAACCTTCATCAGGCAAAGAGTTTTCGTTTCCACATGTTATTAAAACGAATTAATTTTCCTTGTGTTGTTTTCCGATGTTTAACCATTGTCTTTAAATAAGCACTCCTTTCCAGATGAAAATCACGGAAACGCGTGAAACAAAATATGGAAAATAAAGTATAATATATATTTAAAAATCCACATTATAACCAAAAATGTTGGCGGTCTCTCTCTTCCCTTTAAAATATACACTGGTCTCGCGTTAGAACAACTACAACCTCAGTTTTAAATATATATATATATATATATATATATATATATATATATATATATTGCGTTAAGTTACGCTTCTAGCAGATATGGACGTTCGAGGAAAATGATGGGAAATTTGTATTTTAAAAGCAAAAATAAAATAACTTTAAAACGAGATAATTATCAATCTTCTATGAAATTTTTCGGACGTTCAGGCCAGTAAATGTTGTTAATACTGTTTATTATAAACAGACCATTTACTGAAATATTTGTGTCTATACAAATAATAATATATATATATATATATATATATATATATATATATATATATATGTGTGTGTGTGTGTGTGTGTGTGTATGTGTATATTATGCATGAATATATATATATATATATATATATATATATATATATATATATATATATGTAAGCAAATATATGGATATAAATCCGACAGTATGAAGAAAAATATATACGGAAAAAACAAACAAAAATCCTTATATACAATTATGCTGTTTTAATCTTTTTCTAGCGAGATTAATGCTCGACAAGCGTACATATAAATTTTAGATCAAAATAGAATTCTTTTCATTTTTCATTCAAATTACTCAAATTTTAGGAATACGTTTTCAAAAGCGTCGCCCACGTGACGACAACGTGACCATGTTTAAAACGGAGCGCTGATCTTATAAAACTTTCAGTTATTCTGTTTGGATAAGTCTTTTTCTTATGTACATCGTCTTTGTCATGTTGTATTGATAATGTTATAATTTATGAATATGTCCTGAAGATGGTTTATTAGACCGAAACGTCCGACGTTGACATATTAACATTAAAACAGCATAATTGTATATAAGGATTTTTTGTTTTGTTTTTTTATATATATTTTTCTTCATATATATATATATATATATATATATATATATATATATATATATATATATATATAATTATATTATTATATTGGAATGTATATATAATCAATAAAAAAATCAATATAATAAATTATATTCGTGGAATATTATATAAAAAGCCTTTTATATTATATTCTTAATATGTCCTGGATTATAATTTGTTTATTCATATATTTTTAGGAATACGTTTTGAAAGCGTCGCCCATGTGACGACAACGTGACCATGCTAAACGGAAAGCTGATCATTTAAAAATTTTCAGTTATCTGTTTTGGATAAGACTTTTTTTATGTCCATCGTCTTTGTCAAATTGAACTGAATTGTATTTTAATGAATATTGTCCTGAAGAAGGTTTATTAAACCGAAACGTCAGACGTCGACATTTCATTCATTTTAAACAACATAATTGCATTTAAGGATTTTATTTTTTTTTTTTTTTTCATATTATATATATATATATATATATATATATATATATATATATATATATATATATATATATATATGTTATATATATATATATATATATCTATATATATATATATTATAAAATCGTAATTTATTATATAAATATATATATATATATATAATCATTAGACTGAATGAAAGACTTGATTTATTTCTCTTATGAATCCTACTCGTTAAATATGTAATCCTTAAGGACTCGAATACTTAAGTCGTTTGCTAATTTCCATACGTGAATCAGAATTGAATAGAATTGATCAAATTCCAAGCGGAGCGATCCAAGAACGAATAAGTTTCCAATTCGATCGCCATAAAAAGTTAAACACAGAATTAGAGGGTCCTTGATGCGGCCGAAGAAAATCTTGATTGTCCAGCTCGGTCGAGGTGACGAGGTTTCCGTAAATAAAAATAATATAATGATAAACCATGATTATTTGATGATTATTTACATTATTCGACTATTGTCCTCATCTTTGTCAACATATTTATTACAACGTTTCGGCTGTTCATATACGGACCTTCTTCATAGTCGATTTTGTCGATGATTTTTTTTCTATCACTGGGATAGACTGTTCTAGTTTATGCCTATTTTAAATGATATGACAGTTCTCCACTGCCTTAACCGGATTATTGATTTCACATTCTACAAAAAAATTTGGATCTAATGATCAGCCTTTATTTATCCACTATGACATTTTTTTAAGGATTTTATCAAAACAAAATATAAATGAATATTCATTTCAATATTTTGCTTTTGATAAACATTGAACAAAAAACGTCAGCAATTACTAAAATTTCCTATTGTCATTTTTTTATTCATAAATATTGTCTTCTTTACTGGATAAATTCAGGTCAATATATATATATATATATATATATATATATATATATATATATATATATATATATATATTTACATCATTCAGCATTCAAATAATTTATCTTAACGTTAATAATTTTTTGAGATATATTTATGAGCGGTCTTAATTTTAAAAACTATTTTTTTTTTCTTCTTCTTCTTCTTTTTCTTCTTCTTCTTCTTCTTCCTCTTCTTCTTCTTCCTCTTCTTCTTCTTCTTCTTCTTCTTTTATTAAGAAATTTTACCGTATACAAAAAAATATTATAGAGGTTTTGTTTGCATATCCAAAAAATAGAATTTTGGGGAAAACCTTTATTTCAATCGCCTAGAAAAAAGGTTTAAATATTTGATTATTTACATTGAAAAATAACCGGAAAATAAATAAGATGTGATCTGAATATAAAAAATGGATAGATAATGAACAGACTATATATATAATCAATTGAAAGTGGTCAATAATTTATATATATATATATATATATATATATATATATATATATATATATATATATATAATATAAATTTCAGAGGATATAATCAAATAGAACTCAATATCCAAGATTTTTTAAGAATATAGTTTTTAGAATTTTTTTTTAGAAATTTTATAGAATGTGTGTGTGTGTGTGTCTGTGTGTTTAATCCTGAATCAATATATATAATATAATCCTGAATAAATTAACCGTAATTAACAGTCGATCCGAATTGATCCGAATTTGAAGATGTTTGAATCTGCAGGCAGCAATAACTGTTGAAAAAAAAAGAAAGCCATTTCAAGAAACGCTGGTTGACGATAGTGGCCAATATAAAATTCTAATTAAAACGAAGTCTCTTCACTTTTTTTTTCTTCAGGTCATTTCTCGTTCGTCAAATTTAGATTTGATTTTTTTTTAAAACGAATAATTCTTCATAATCTTATTCTCATCATAGTAAAAATTTCCTTCTTCTTCTTCTTTCTTCATCATCATTCCTCATCATTTTTTTTTAGTTCTTTGTCTTTTCATTTATATCTTCATCAAAAAGGACTTTTCAATTAAATAATGTCATTTTCTATTAAATAAAAAGTCACCATTTGACTCTTTGTTTTATCAAAATTCTTCAATTTTTTTTTCTTTTGAATTTGTTGTTTTTAAGACGACTCTTCTGAATTTTTTTCTTCTAATTTCTTTTTAGATTCTTCTTTTTTTCTTGTCATATTTTTCTTCTTCTTCAAGAGGACAACTTCTCCTTTTTTCTTCTTTTCTTCTTTTCAAAAAAAATTATAAATTTTTCTTCTTCTTTTTTTCTTCTTCTTCTTCTTTTCTTCTTCTTTTAAATGAAAATTTTTCTTCTTTTCTTTTCTTCTATTCATATTTTTCTTCTTCTTCTTGAGAAATTTCTTTTCTTTGAGGTTTTCTGTCCATTTTCTGATTCTTTTCTTTTTCTTCTTAAATTTTTCTTCTTCTTTTTTTTCTTCTTCTTGGAATTCTTCTTCTTCTTCTTTTTCTTCTCTGTCACCTTTTCTTCTTCTTTTTCAATCTTCTTCTTTTTTATTCTTCTTCTTTTCTTCTCTTCAGTTCATATTTTTTTCTTCTTCTTTTTTTCTTCTTTTTCTCCTTTTCTTCTTCTTTTCTTCTTCTTCTTTTAAAGATTCTATTCTTTCTTATCTTCATATTTTCTTAAGGTTTGTTCTTTTTTTCTTCTTCTTTTCTTTTTCTTCTTGTTCTTTTCTTCTTCTTCTTCTTTTTCTTTTAAAAATGTCTTTATTTTTCTTCTTTTCTTCATTTTCTTTCTTCATTTTTTTCTTCTTTTTTTCTTCTTCTTATTTTTCTTAAAAAATTTATTTTTCTTCTTCTTTCTTCTTCTTTTTTTCTTGTATTTCTTATTTCATTTTTTTCAATATATTTTTCTTCTTTCTTTTGGAAGAGAATTTTTTTTTTTTTTTGTCATTTTTTTTTTTTTTTGTCAATTTTTTTTCTTCTCTTTTTTATTTTTTTTAAATTTTTCTTCTTTAAGAAATTAATAACTTTTTTAAAATTCTTCTTCTTCTTCTGTATTTTGAAACATTTTCTTTAATAAAATTTTTTTTTTTTTTTCTTCTAAAATTTCTTCAAATTTTCTAATATATATTTTTTCAAAAAAAAATTCTTTCTTCTCTTTTTTTTTCTTCTTCTTCTTCTTTTTTTTTCTCTTTCTATTTTTTCTTCTAATATTTTTCTTTTTCTTTTCTTCTTCTTCTTTAAAATTCTTTTTTCTTTTCTTTTTCTTCTTCTATTTTTTTCTTCTTTGTCATATTTTTCTTCTAAATTATGATTTTTTTTTCTTTTTCTTTTGGTTTGTTCAGATAATTTCCTCTTTAAATTATCTCTTTCCTCTTCTTCTTCAAAAATTTCTTTTCCAAACTTTGCTAAAATTATTTGAATCTTTTTTCAATATTTTCTTCCTTCTTCTTCTTTATAAATCGTTTATTTTCTTCTTTTCTTCTTCTTCTTTTCTTCTTCGTTTGTGTCTTCTTCTTTTCTTTTTCTTTTGTCTCTTCTTCTCTTTCTGATTCTTTCTCTTCTTTTCTTTTTTGATAGAAATTATTTTCTTCTAAAAAAATCTTCTGTTTTTTTTAAAAAATTCTCTTTCATTTTCTGTTGCTTTTTTTATTATTATTATTAATAAAATATTTGTTAGGGAAAGATTTT
>CAHIKZ030001719.1:390000-462500 GCA_903632075.3 Acanthosepion pharaonis
AGATAGGATAGATAGAAAGTTTTTCCAGAGATAGATAGATAGATAGATAGATAGATAGATGAGATAGATAGATCCTTAATGAATAGAATTGGATATAGATTCATTGATAGATGTTTAGATAGATATTAGACAGGATTAAGATAGATAGATAGATAGATAAATCAGATAGATAGATAGATAGATAGATAGATAGATAGATAGATAGATAGATAGATAGATAGATAGATAGATAAATAGATAATAGCTATTAAGATAGATAGATAGATAGATAGATAGATAGATAGATATGAATAGAGATAAACATTAACAGAGATTAAGATAGATAGATAGATAGATAGATAGATAGATAGATAGATATGAATAGAGATAAACATTAATAGAGATTAAGATAGATAGATTGATAGATAGATAGATAGATGCGAAAATAATATAATAAGCAAATATGAAAAACTTAAACTGAGAAAGATATGTAAGATGTATTGACGGATAGATAGATATACACCCACACCAGACGAAAAGGACCATGACACAATTCACTCCGCCAGAAATTTAGAGTTGGACTAAGTTGTTCGAGGCTGTTTGATATACATGCCACCGAAGAATTTTATAGACATTAAGAGTTTTTCCCCATTATTAGCCACGTTTTAAACTCAAGAAAAGATGAGCCTCCAAAAAAAAAATGAACGGATTTTAAGTTTAACTGAAAAAAATTACTTAAAATTAATATAATTTAATATAATTTGCAATTAATATTTATTTTATTTTATTTATTATAGATTATTATATTTTATTTGAATTTATATATGTATTGTTTATTATTATTTCTTTCAAATGTTTCCATAGTTGCTGTGGTTTTTCTGTGTTAGTATTTATTTGTTTTTGTACAACTAACCTGAAGATTGTTTATCTTATTTTTACTTTCTGTTTTGGCTTAACTAAACTTATATTTATCAACTTTGCATTTTCTACTCTTGTTCGTTTTTTTATCAATCGATAGCTAAAGTGTCAACGCTGTCAAAAAGGCTGTATAAATTATTTTATTGTATGTTAAATAATGACTTCATAATCTTATTTTAGGCTTAAATCCTGATTTATATTTACATTTTTCCTTTCTTCTATCTTTTTCAAAAATTAACAAATCTTTCGATATTTGAATTTGTTTATTTATGTACGACTATTTCATTTCTTTTTTTTAATATATAAAATATTTAAAAAACAAAACGTTAATTCTTGGGAGCTTCTAAAATACGTAATTCTTAAGTTAAAGCCAAAGACATCATTATAAATAAAATATGTATTTAACAAGATGTACAAACAAGGATGTGAAAGAAGGCATGCATTGAGTAAAACAAGAGTTGTCTCTCTTTAATTATTATTTGTATTCCAAAGTTCACTGAAAGAAAGAAAGTTTTTGACAGTTTCTGGTAATAAATGTTTTCAACAGTTTTGCTGTGTAAGGAAAAGATTATGCGAGTGTAAGGAATATTCAACATGTGAGTGGTGGTGTGAGTGAGAAGATTGGCGCATGGTTTCAACTGTCGTGGATTTGTTTGGCAGCTGAAATCTCACTAATGATCTAAGAATATGCTTTGCTTATATAGGTGATCATCGGCTCCGAATCGCTGTGCGGGAAGAATTGTTCTTCACGTGCAGACAATGTGATTGGTTGGCATTGACCAATCAGCGAGCGAGTTTTGGGGAGACTCATGAAAGCTTCTGGGATCCGTTTCTCCCAAAAGTCTATAAAATCGACTACATGAAAATAGAGCGATTACAAAATTGTCGCATTGCTGCGATTTGTAAATTGTCTATTACAAAGTAGTGTTGATTTATTATCCAATGAATGTTTGTCGTTGTATGATTTGTATTTGTGTAAGTATATATGTATGTGTGTGATGAGCGTCACAATCAGTTTTAAATTTGGCGTTCTTTTGTTTTCATTACCTTTACATACGTCTGTGCAACCAATGAAAACAAAGATAAATTTTGAAAATATTGGCAAACCAAGTTTTTGTTTTTATTTTCACACTAATAGCGTCGGAAAAAGTATAAATCTATCACTTCTCTCCTCGCTCAGTATAGACTGAGCTATTTAGATATGAATGGCAGCCACTTTATGATTATAAAAAATTCCAGGCTGTGAGTAGAAAAACAATCCCCTATCTATCCCAAGAATGTTTTGAGGCTTTTTCTTCTATTTATCAAGATCCTTCTTTCCGATTTCGTTGACCGAGCAGCCAGTGCTGCTCAAATCATGCCTTACTTCCCGGCCTGGTCAATCGAACTGGGATCAAAGTGTAATATCTGTTCTCTCATCTCAAATAGTAATAGTAACCATTTCCTTATAAGGAAACAATCGGCATTCATTGACTGCACATGCCGGTTGAACTTGCCTCACCGGGTCCACCTCCGTATATTTTTAAAACGTTAAAAACAGTAAAATGTTCCTAGGACAATGGCGATGGTTTTCGATGTATTAACAAAATTTCCTAAGATTCTTGTTCGGCAATCACTTGTAAAACCAGGGTAAATTTTATTTACGAAGCCAGTCTTAAAATTATTTCAAGAACAAATTCTGAAATGCATGTCAAAGGCTGAGAAGAGTATTAAAAGATAGAACAATTCTTTCGAAACAAAGAAAAGAGAAGGGAAATATTACGGAAAAACAGTTCTCCTATATGGCAGTGAATCCTGGATCTTCTCCTCCACTCAGATGATGAAGAGACGTGAAACAGGATAAACAAAGAAAAGACTACTGAAATGTTACTTGATATCAGTCCTCGTATATGGCAGCGAATGCTGGACAATCTCCTCACAGATGAAGAAGAGACTTGAAGCAAAGAGTTAAAAGAAAAGAGTACTGAACTGTTACGTAATATCAGTCCTCCTATATGGCAGTGAATGCTGGACAATCTCCTTACAGATGAAGAAGAGGACTTGAAAACAACAGAAACAAAAGAAAAGGGTACTGAAATGTTACGTAATATCAGTCCTCCTATATAACAGTGAATGCTGCGCAATTTCCTTTCAGATTAAGAAGAGACTTGAAGCAAGAGAAACAAAGAAAAGAGTACTGAACTTTTACGTAATATCAGTCCTCCTATATGACAGAGAATGCTGGACAATCTCCTCACAAATGAAGAAGAGATTTGAAGCAAGAGAAACAAAGAAAAGAGTTTTTTTATTACGTAAAATCCGTCCTCCTATATGGCAGTGAATGCTGGACAATCTCCTCACAGATGAAGAAGAGACTTGAAGCAACCGGAAGCAAAGAAAAATTTACTGAACTGTTATGTAATATCAGTCCTCCTATATGGCAGTGAATGCTGGACAATCTCCTTACAGATGAAGAAGAGACTTGAAGCAGAAAAGAAATTTCTTCTTTAGAAAAATGTTACGTAATATCAGTCCTCCTATATAACAGTGAATGCTGGACAATCTCCTCAGTGATGAAGAAGAGACTTGAAACAACAGAAATGTAGTTCAACAAAAGTGTGCTGTGAATACCATGGACCAAACATTTGAGAAACGATGAGGTTTTAGAGAATATGGAAACATAAAGCAAACTTATACTTAACATCAGGAAGGAATGCATTTCGTCCGTGCACTTTCCATGTAAGTAGCGATAAACCATATCTCGCTTGTGATCGACAGTATGGAGCGTGGAGATTATTTTCTCACCCACAAGGGATCGGAGACGCTTTATGTGATTTGCTTAATATCTTCAGATGGTTTCTGTGTGCCAGAGTGTCGGGATAACAAGATGAAATAGAATTTGTATTTGCAACGACTCGTTTTGCCGACGTAGTAAGTACGAAATAATTATAACTTACTTTACACACTCCTTTCAAATTCAGATGAAGGTCGAAAAGAGGGAAAGTATTCGCGTGCGTATGTGAAATTTCATTTGGACCAATGAATACCTTGTCCTCACAACCGAAAAAAAAATAGTAGCGAACCTATGCGAAATTCTTTTTTTATATTAAATAAGGAGAAAAACTAAATTAATAAGAGAAGAGTTTCTGAAGCAATGTGAAATGTTTCGTTTCTGTTGAACGCGTCCAGCGTTGAAGTTTTCGCCAGTGTCAAATTACTCGCCAACTATATTATCGGCTTTTAGCCACGTACGTGGCACTTCAAAGAATTTTCCTTCACAATCGAAGAAAGCTAAGTATTTCAAACTATCTTCGTCTACTTTTGAACGTATGCAAATATATACATACATATATATATATATATATATATATATATATATATATATATATATTCCTTCTGTGAGTAACGTACCTTCGTTTTAGACATTTTTTTAATATTTTTTATCAGATAATTTAATGTGTTATATGAACATATCCTCTTTATGACAATTCGATAAAACTACGGTTTTTCAGAATTCTGATTTATTTTTCTTCAAGCGTCGAAATTCGTAAATAAATTCCTTATCTTGTTTTGTTAAAATTACCCATGTGTTTCTTCGTCTTTAGCATCGTTCATTAATCTTCTTGGCGTGAGTAAATCAACTGTTCATTTTAATTCCGAAGCCATACGCCACTATATACATAGTCGTTGATAATAAGGGGGTGGGGGGGAGACAATTGTAATTCTCCAACCACTTATATCGATATTGATATAATATAAGAATTTCAGATAAACACAGCGATTGTTTGATACAACGTGGCCGGGCACGTTTAAAGTCAGACACTCGCTTTCCTCCAATAAAATAAAAGTGTCATGCAATTTATCACACTCCCGCAGTGCGAAACGAAGACTTTGATGTTTTATATGTTTTAAAAATACTATCCGCCATCTTATCTTTATGGATTCGCATGTTTTTTGCGCCAAAAAAACGTGTCTGCCCGGAATTTTTCCCGCTTTTTCCACCCCTCGCCTCTAAAAAGAAAAAAAAAGAAACAAACCATTTTTGTTTTTTTGTTTTGTTTTGTTTTGTTTTAGAAAGAAAGAAAGAGATCGTATAAATAAGCAGACGTTATCAGATTGTGCCAGTGTCAATCACATCACATTAACCACATTCATATTACACGTATATCATTGCAAAATATCATCGTGGAAGAAGGCGAAAAAAAAAGAAAAAAAAAGAAGACCGTTCACGACACCATTTCTTTTCTCATCAATGTCACTTCGATATAAAGCCCCGGCGGAAGGATACAGCTGCCAACGCATCGTTTCACAGACAGTGTAAATTATTACGCCGGGGACGTTTGCGTCTTGGCTAGGACCGAGTCGTAATTCATTCAGACAAGTCACACGCAGACGGCTGTCAAGGGAGATTACTTTGAGCGGCAGCAACCAACTGAATTTTATTGTCTTCTCTGCTGCACGTTGTATTGATGGATTCTTGAACGAATGAAAAAAAAAGAATTTTTTTTGCAACAATTTTTCAATGATTACTTTTTGTGCTTTTTGACTTAAAGATTTGATTTCCGATAAGCGCCATTTTCTTCTGTTTAGGGACGTCGCTTTGTTTTGGCTTTATTTTGAAACAGATTCTTACTGCGATCGTTCGGCTTGTCGATGTTAGCCAGACGGGGAAATCGTATTGTGCACTCTTGTGGGGTTTCAACTTTACTCAGCGTCGTCTTTGCATTTTAATTGCACATTTTACAACCAATAGATGTTATCTTCGACAAAGAGAAGTCTTTCAGGTGCAAAATATCATTTGCACACATAGTCACGCATCTACGCGGTCTGTCCGAAAGGAATCAAACCATTTTGAATATTTCAAGAACCGGTGATGCGGCCTAGATAAAACGTGAAACAAACATAGATAGATAGATAGATAGATAGATAGATAGATAGATAGATAGATAGATAGATAGATGCTAATGCGCATAGATAAATAGGTATGAACAGAGCGAGATAGATAGATAGATAGATAGATATGAACACGCTGAGATAGATAGATAGATAGATAGATAGATGCTGATAAGCATAGATAAATATGAACATGAAGAGATAGATAGATAGATAGATGAATGGATAGATAGATGAATAGATAGATAGATGTGAAGACGCTGAGATAGATAGATAGATGGATAGATGGATGGATAGATAGATGATCTAATTTGAACATTATGAGATAGATAGATGGATAGATGGATCGATAAATAGATAGATAGATAGATAGATGATTATGAACACGTTTCTGGGATAGATAGATGGATAGATGGATAGATGGATAGATAAATAGATAGATATGAACACCTTTTGAGATGGATGGATAGATGGATGAATAGATAGATAGATAGATGGATAGATAGATGGATTAGAATATAACACGCTGTGATAGATGATGGATGATGGATGGATAGATAGGATAGATAAATGATAGATAGATAGATAGATATGGAATAAAAGGACTATTTTAGATAGATTATTACTTCAAGCCACGAATAGGTACCTGTTTGATGGACCCAGGAATTGGCTGGTTAAAGTTAGAAATAATGAAATCTTCTAGGATAGGAAGCGGCAGACATAGCACCGATATCAACCTTGGAAAAATGGAGTATTTTCATAAAGTAATTATTGCCTCTATACCAAATTTCAAAGAAAACCTCTCTGAGGTAACTATCAATATTAAGGTTAAAAATGTCAGTCCCCGAGGAGCCTCGAAGAAAGTCACGAAGTGAATCCCAATCAGCATGCTGGTAAAGAAAGAGATTTTATGAATAGAAGATTCCTGTCTAATAGATAATTGGAATGAAATTTCAATATTAAAGAGTGATCCGAGTGCCAAGAGGACAGTGATGTGAACTATTACTCACATTTGCTAAGGAAACGAATAAGGTAGTTCACAATTTGGAAAATTGTATGTCTGCATACCGGCAAGGTCAGTAACATTAGAATGTTTAAGCCAGGTGTCGTGATGCGCATTACAACCACCGAACACAAAGATGTTCGCGGATGGATGTAGAGTTCCGTTTCTATATATTGTTAGAGATTGTGTCTAATATGATGTAGTCCTGAGAAGAGGGGGAGCGATAAAGGAAAAGGAGATAGCTAACAGAGTGGAATAATGAAAATCGAAAGCAAATGAAGAATTGTCTGGGGGTCGAGTGACAATTCTCTTGCCATTAGAAGATAATCCTGGATGTAAACACCAATGCTTTGCATGTGAATGGTGGAATCTTTTCGGAAGGTAGCCTGCAACAGAGAATTAATTTGTAGCAATGGAAGAATTTATATTGGTTTCCCGAAGTGCCAAGACATGCAACGACCGTTCCAAAAGAACATATTCTGCAAATTTGGAACGGATACCACAAGGAGGAAAGAAAATTTTTTGTTGAAGGAATCGTTGTTTTTTGTAAACTGCTTTTCTCATTCTATTTTTTATTGTATTTGTTATAAGCCGATTTGTTTTGAGGAGAACAAGAAAAGACCAAGAAAATTATCATTATCTGTCGTCAATAGTCTTTATTTGCAAACTGCCAGAATGTAACTGACACTACAGCATTAAATTATGCACTCATTGTATAATATTACATATATATATATATATATATATATATATATATATATATATATATATATATATATACAATTTATATATACAATTTATATATATATATATACAATTTTATATATATATATATATATATATACAATATATATATATATATATATATATATATATATATATATATAAAAAAGCTTAAACACTAATATTCCATGGAATATTAGTGTTTAAGACTTTTTATTATATCCTTACTCTGTCCTGGACATTGAGTTCTACCTGGATTCTAAAATGTCCAGGAAAGAAAATATATATGTATGTGTTGCGTATGTATATATATTTGCATATGTATGTTTATATTTACACCATAAATATATATATATATATATATATATATATATATATATATATATATATATATATATATATATATACACACATATGTTGGACAATTAAATCTTTAATTTCACTAAATTAAAGCAAATATACAGTTTAAAATGGATCAAACATAATAGACGTTCGTTTTTGTTGATATTTTAATATATATATATATATATATATATATATATATATAAATATATATATATATATATATATATAAACGTTAAAAGGACCTTACCCTGATAACATAATGGACTATTCCATACGTAATAAATACTGCGCCTCAAAAGCAAAGCAAAGAGTTCAATTTGAAGTCTGGAGTGAGGTCCGTCAGAAGTCTGTCAGTCAGTCAGGCAGGCGAGCGAGTCAGTCAGTCGAGTCAGAGGCAGTCCGAAACAGAGTCGCGTTCAGACAATTACTACTAAACCTGATTGTTCGTACTAACACTTTCTACCTCTCTGTATATATTCCTGTTTGTAATATATCTGTGTTATTCCATATCCGTATTCGATTTCTTCTTTATTGGTTCTACCTTGGACTATCACCGGACCATGACAATATATAAATCCGTGGATAAGTAATCCAAGTAGATCCTATTAATATAAAATATTAAAGTGATCCACAAAAGAGAGCTCAATATAATTTTTATTAGAGACCATATAATTAAATCTTAGTGTTAGTAAATGTATTTGGATTGATAAGTCCAGGAAAAGGCTACTTTCCCATGGACATATGATCATCTTCAAATAAAAAATTGTTTGGATCTTATTAAATATAATTTCACACACACACACACACACACACACACACACAGTTTATATATATATATATATATATATATATATATATAAAGAACTAAAATAAATCCTAAAGAAAGCCAAAAACCTAAAACCAGTACCCTGAAGATCCGTTTAAAAAAAACCTAATAAAAGTTTTTCTGCTTTTTAAAACTTTTAAGATAATTAACATAGCGTATTGAGCACTCTACGTTTTAGTCTTACTACTCAAAAAAGTTTTTTACTTTGGATTAAAGCCTTCCTACTTTGAAAATTTATTTCGCCCTGTTCAAATGTTTTAGTTCTTTCTTTTATATTTCAATTTTTCCTCGGCTACCGATTTCGATTTTGACATATCTACAAGATGAGCTATGAGGTTTTTTACCAAAAAGTATTATTACTATTAGTAGTATATATATATATATATATATATATATATATATATATATATATATATATATATAATAAAATAGTTAATGGTCAGATTGAAAATAGACAAGATTAGTAGTAGTATTAAAAGTTGTCAATACGTTTAAAAAATAAAAACAGCAGTCGAATTTACTACGTTGGTTTCAACCTTTCGTTATCTTCAGGAGATTTGGGGCAATTGATTTCCTCAATAGGAGCATAAAACCAAACTGGAATTTAAACCTGAAATAAAAGAAAAACAAATGAAGAACAATTCGACCAAAAAATAAACAGAAAGAAAAATATCATTTGGTTTAATCCCACTTTTTAACTTAATGATCAAGTATAAAATAAGGCAAATATTTTTCAAATTACTTAACTCCTCAAAATCTCCGAATTACATAAAATATTTTTTAAAAAACAGAGTTAAATTAAGCTACAGCTGTATTAATAATTTAGAAACCGCAATAAAAAAAGACAAAACGACGGAAATTTCAAAATAAACGTGCAGTAAAACAATGTTAACACTGAAATATGCAACTGTAGAAATAAAAGCAGATGTCCATTAGATGGAGTTTGTAAAACTGAAGCAATAATTTACAAACCAGGAGTAATAGATACAAATAGCCAGAAAAAATATACATAGGGTTTACTGAAGCTAAGTTTAATAACAGGTGATACAATCACAAGTCATCTTTTAAGCTAGAAAGTTTTAAGAATTCTATTAGACCAGCCAACCATGTGTAGAAACTAAAGGAAAAAATTTAAAAAATCCGATTGTAAACTGGAAAATTTTTTAAAAAAAGAAGCAAGACCTTACAACAATCATATCAACGAATGAGAGATCAGAAATTATGACTCGTTTTATACATACTAAAAAGTTCTTTTTGGATTCATATGAAGTGGGATGAAAAGAAATTATGTATATTTGATTTAACCCTCCACTGATACATTTCCAATAACCTTGCTTTTCTCCTCCTCCTCCTCCTCCTCCTCCTCCTCCTCCTCCTCCTCCTCCCCTTCTGTCACACTTCACATCGTACGCTGATTTATTTACTTGTCTATTTTTAAATAATATAGAGTTCATTAATTTTTTTTAAAATAGCAAATAAAGCGTTTAAATTAATTGACTGAAATCGCCTGAAGATACCGAAATGGCTGAAACCAAGGTAGGGGAAGCGACAGATCTAATTTT
Source organism: Acanthosepion pharaonis (assembly GCA_903632075.3). NCBI lineage: Eukaryota > Metazoa > Mollusca > Cephalopoda > Sepiida > Sepiidae > Acanthosepion > Acanthosepion pharaonis. Next base: position 400,229 of record CAHIKZ030001719.1, read on the forward strand.
GTGGCTATATATATATATATATATATATATATATATATATATATATATATTACACTGAATCATTCATACAAAACGAAGATTTAGTAAATTTAATGATATAAAATGGGGAAATCCCTGCGCAAACAAAATTTTAAAAGTGCATTAACCTACAAATCACTCGATGAATGTTATGATCGTTGCTTTTAAAAATTAAATGCTGTATAAGGTCTTTCTTAAATACGCAAGTACTTTCAACTGTACATTCAGTCATCTTCAGGCATGGAAATTATTTTGTTTTTGTGTAAAATTCCGGTAGCATCCGAAACGAAAAATTAAATGCGAATCGAAATATGTTTCCTTTGAAATGTGTTATTGTTAACGGATACAAACTTTTGGAGCGTGCAGTCGCAACGATAAGGTTGAATTTTTTTTTTTAAAACTTAAGAGAGTACGTTTTTTACTAATATGGAAATTTAAGAATTTTTTTCTTTTTTGTAAGATCATAACCTGTTAGTGTCCTAGCTATGGGCAAATTGTTAAGCCCCTAACTGGGGTCAAAACACTATGAAAATATAAAAAAAATAGATTTTATAGTAAAAATACCAGCTATACATTTTTGAGAAAAAAATATTACCAACAATACATTTAACTCCCGGGAAACCCACTTTACAAAAATACATTGATGAAATCTGGTCTATAAACTGACTTCTTACATAGAATACATTCTATTCCTACGAACGTATCCTCAAAATTGTATTGGCATTAAATAACCCATTGGGGTGTTGATATGCCGTAAACAAAATAAACCAAACCAAACCTGCCATGCCACATACACTGAGCCGACTCATGCTCATTCCTTTTATATTCAATTTGTAAAGAGGATGTTCCACTCAGACAGCTTATTCCTCGGGACTGCTACTGTGCGGAACAGACACCCGAAAAGATGCTTCCCGGACCATTAAAACCTTATCTCCTCAAGTCGAGTGTCAGACTTTTAGTCCCTCATTGTACGCTCTTAAGACAGCCTCATTTAGTATTTAGCAATCGTCTTCAGTTTTGATTATTATTTTCAGTTCGACAAATTCTATTGGTCGGGAAATATCGCAATGTATTTACTATGTAATACTTTCTTGCAAAGGGCAAAATATTTGTTCCAAAGTGGATCACAGAGACTTCGTTCAGATCTAATTGCTGATTGGCTAATAAATATAAAACGTGTATAACACCTACGCAATCTTGTTTTGCCCGACAAGATTTTCTTCGGAGCCGATCATGTGATCAAAAATCAAATAAATAGCAAACACCAACGCATCTCATCAGTGAAACCCTTTGAAAGCCAGTTTTTTTTTTGTTTTGTTTTTTTTTTTACCAGCGAGAAATATTACTTAAAATCTGTAGTGGTCTAGTTGTTTCAGACGCCGGAGTTACCATTATGGAATCCTCTATATTTGCCTGTCACCCCTACGGAATAATGCACTCTTCCCCCAAATCAACTTTAACCAATCATCACTTCACTTTTTCAAACTTGACTCCTCATTGGTTAAAAGGACCGAAAAAATGTAGCAAGTTGCGACAAATCTGTTTTCCCGCTCACCCAAAAAGTCAATAAATAGAATCCCTTGGCTTGATTCAACCAGTCAGTAAATAAGTTGCGAGAGATGCCAACAAACTCCACGCGCGCCAACACATTGACTCAACAACCACCACTCTCTTTCAGCAACTCAACACAACCCACACAGCTATTGCCGCATGAAGATATTTAAATTACAATTGACTAAAAAAGTGACATTACCACTATGACATAGTAATTGTACATTTAATCAACCTCAACATGCCAGTCAGTAACTAAGCCTTTGAGTGATGACAACAAAAATGATTCCACGCACTGACTCAACAGCTCTCAAGAAAATCTCTCTCAACTCTTCTTCTCTCTCTCTCTCAGCAGCTCAACACAACTCAGAAAGTCTTGCCGCGAATTGACTCAACTTCAAATTTACTAGAAAAAGTGACATTATCACTGCCGAAGTAGTAATTGTATTTAGTCAACTTACATCATATCAGTCAAAGGCACATAACTCCTTATGGCTTTAAACAATGTTTACAATTGTCGCACACATACACACTGGTATTTGAACCCACACAAGTGACATTTCACCTTATAGAAATCAAACTGTTTTAATTTCATGGACAAACCTTAACTACAAGCTTTCATACACCAAATCACTGCATAGTTACTCCTTACAATTTTATCTCACTTATCACATTGAACAAGCAATCTTAAAATTCACTTGTGTATATCAAACATATATAAATGCAGGTTATTTGTTGAAATCTATAACTACGTTTTTTCTCCTTGATTTCTTCCAATTGAATTGCCTTCAAATATTTGTTTATTTTATTTGTTGTGGATGAATGTTTAAAAACAAATACATTTTAAGCCTTCACAATTACACCTTCTGATACCTCCAATTAGCTCAAATTCTGCAACACCATTATTATTGTACTGTGAGCTTAGTTATCAAGAATGGACAATTGAATTCTGTTTACGGCTGCGTGAATAAGGTGTTTAACCACACAATTTATATTAAACGTAAAATTACCACAAAACATGAAAAAGAAAAAGAAGGAACAAAATGTTTTTTAAAAATATAACATTTGTATTTATTTGTGTGATTTGATGTACATGCGTTTAAAGTTAAAGATCTGATGGAGTTATGTCTCTTAGACTGGGATATTTTTTATCTGGACTCAAAAAATTTTCATATTCAAATTATTAAACTGTAACTTTAGAAAAGTTAAATATTTTTTTATTGGAAATGTTCTGTATGTTTGTAAAATAGGTTTAAAAAATTTTCGTATATAAACAAACACGTGAATACGCTAAAACGTATGGCCATAAGGGTCCGAGACGAGAACAAAACCAATTACAATTTGGACAGGTTAAAGATAATCAAATGAACTTTGCCATTATTTATAGAGAAAATGTAAAAATGGACAGGATCAAAGCACAAATTAAATGGCAAAAAAAATTGGTCACGCGCTACAAAAAAAAATACAACATGGGTGGACATTTAACGCCCACTTTTGATGTTTATTGAGCAATTAGAAGCTGATATTTCCTGAAAATATTTACTAAATGATTGTAAAGGCTCTCTGATCCTTTGAATAAATAAAAATGATACAAAATTCGGCATTTATGAAACTAAAAGAAAAATTGATGCTGATTCAAATCTTCTGGAGCTATCAAGTTACGATTCAACATATTCTCTTCTTTCCAAAATTTTCATAGATAGATATTCAGATCTCTTCGGTGAACAATTTAAGGCAGGTTATTTCAAATTACAAAATCAATAAAACTAATTCAGAAGTTTAGAAAACTAAAGAATACATTTTTAGTGCTAAACACAAGTTCTTGATATTGCAAGTGAAAACTACAATTTTCTTGCACTAAATAAATTTCATTGGACTCTTCTCAAACGAACTTTCAGCCCTATTATATTTTTTATCGAAAAAATTTCTTTCAACTAGCTAAACTTTATTTCATGAAATGAAATCATTTTCTCAGTGAATTCAGAAAAAAAGATATTTAAACAAAAAAGGCTTTAAGTATTTCAAGTTAAAGGTGACTAAATCATCATGTTAAATTATTAATTGTAAATGCTACAAATTTACATACATCTTACATGCATTGATTAATTAGACATTTTAATTTGCCATGAGGAAGTATTGACAAATAATCATCAATTTAACTCAGTATAAGTTAAATTATTTTTAAGTCTTGTATACTTATTGATTAAAAAAAATGTTTTGTTGTTAATTAGAAAATATATCGTTGTTTTATATTTTGGATTTTGGTTTAAATTGTGCCAAAAAAAATTTAAATGTTTGTGGAGATGATATTTTATTCACCCTGCCAAACCAAACTAAAAAATATCTTTTTGATTTATAATTAATTCAAGCATATATTCACTCTGCAACAAGTAATTGTGGATATACTTATCCCACATTAATTTAACTTTAGATTTAGAAAACAGAGCTGACGTAGATTCTGTTAACCTGTCACAATAAAAATATCTTCAAAACTTTGCCTTTCAATACCAAACAACGAAATGATTGAAAAATGCATTTAAGTAAGAAAAGGTTTAAATAAAAAAAACAAGTTCTCTTTAAGGTTTATTTTAGTATTCTAAAGTTCACTGGAAAATATGATTCAAGTTGGGGTTCTCTTGATAATGATTTGTACAAATGTTATTTTTACTAAAAATAAAAGATTATGTGATTTATACATGTTTATTTTCAGCATTACCAAAAAAAAATCAATTGTAAGTGAGAAGGTTGGCGCATGGTTTCAAAAATGAATTCGTTTGACAGTGAAAAATGAAACTAAAAAATTAGAAAATTCTTGCAAACAAAAATTGTTTGAGAATGCTCTAGATCGCTGCGCAGGAAAATCTTCAAAATTAAGGGAAGATAACGATCTGACTGGTTGGCATAGACCAATCAGCGAATTTCTATCTCAAAAAAGCTTTAAATCCGTTTCTCCCAAAAAGTTCAAAAGAACTGATTAGAAATTGCAAAATTGTTTGAAAATGCGATTTGTAAATTGTTTATAAAAATAGATCAATTAATGTTAATTAACCAATGGAATGCTTGGCGTTGAATATTTGTATTTTTAATAAATGAAATATATTGATTTGTGCGTTTTAGATGATCACATAATGCATCTATAAGAAATGTGATAACAACTCTTGGGCCTATTTATGTCAAAAATATTTTTCGCAGCTTTCCTGGTGAAGCAGAAAAGAAATCACTTGACAACAAAGCGAGATCTTTCGACAGCAATAACAATGGCGTAGCGCTCATCATAAATGTAATATTATCAAAAACAAAGGCAGAATATACAAAAATAAACCAATGAATGGTTTACATTTCTTTCTTTCTTTGCTCGGTCCGACATTACTCCTCTTGAAATGATAATAATTATCCATGATTGTTGATACTTATTGAAAACCCCATCTCTTTCTTTTCAATGTGACGTTCAATCAATTACAACAAATAGAAAAGAAAAAAATTGTTGTTACACTGAGAACTAAAATGACAAATTACTTCTGTCTTTTTTTTTATTTCTAAACGTGACTCAAATGGCACCACGGGACCGGTGACTGGATAAAATTAGTGTCATTATTCATATAATCTTTTTATAGTCATTTTAGCTCATTGAAGTAAACATTGTTAAATATCTTTCTAATGAATATACAATGAATTTTATAAAAGGCAAATAATATTTATAAAACTCAGCTTATTCAACCATTACAGTGTGACGAATCTGAGAGAATTAGAAGTCCTACCAGGATTCATTATTGGTGACCACAATTTTAACAACATAAGATATGCAGATGACACAGTGTTGATAGCAGATATAGGAAGGGAACTATAAAAACTCCTATGCAGTGAGACGATTCTGAGAGAAATTAGAATTTGCTTAAAATTCATTAGAAGTGGCCACAATCTTAACAACACAACATTATAAAAGATGACACAGTGTTGATAGAAACACAGAAAAAAAAAATATAAAACTCCCTACTGAATGGGTTAAATGGGGATTTAATCAACCTATGCAAGCGATAAAATTCAAAGAGAATTAGATCATTACCAGGATTCATTATTAGTGATAACAATTTAACAACACAACAAAATAAAGATGACACAGTGTTGATAGCAAACATTTTTGTTGGGTGTTAAAAAAATAGATCTGAATATTGAAAACACGGGATTTTAATCTATTAAATTAATGAGGCGATTCTGAAGAAAAGAATGCTACCAGGATTCATTATTAGTGACCACAATCTTAACAACACAACATTATTGACTATGAGACAGTGTTGATAGCAAACACAGAAAGAAAAATAAAAAACTCCTACTGAATGGGTTCATAAAAAAGAGACTTAATCAACCAGCTTTATGAGGCGATTCAAAGAGAATTAGTACTGCAGTCCAGATTCATTATTGGCAATTCACAAATATAACAAAAAAAAATATGCAGATGACACAGTGTTGATTTTAGTCTAGAGATAAGAATAATGGAATCTCCCCAGCAATTTTTAATGCAAACTGCTGGAGAAAGCAAAAGAAAGGACAAAACATCATAAGAAGCTAAAAGACAGTATATACCGGGTGTAACAACAAAAATCGTTCAAATCTTCTAAAAGCAATATTGTCCAATTGTTAGATTAAGCTTTGAACCGTTGTATTTTAGAAATGATTAAAGATATCTTACTGGACTTCACCGATGTTTTTATAACACTATTGGACTCTAATTTAACTAATAAGAATGTATAATTACACTCTAAGCTTAACAGAAGACTCGTGATGAAATCGATCATAAACGAAAATGATATGTTCATCATTAATTAATTATAGCTAAGGATCGGAAGCTTATGAAGGATTGAAATAAAGTTCAAATATATATATATATATATATATATATATATATATTCCAGGATCATTTTCCAACTTATTCAAGATGATCTTCCCCTCTCTAACCTTCTAACTTTTTGTCCTGCCTCTCACGTACGATTTTGTTTTCAAGTCTTTTTACATTGCCCTTTTTGACTGTCATAGCTGAAACTCCTCTCTCACGTGCCAAACGTCTTATGGATTGAGTTGGATCTTTTCTAATTGATCTCTTTAGCTCTAAGTTGAAATGATGATCCCTCTTCCTGTTTATGACCTCCTGATCCAGTTTTTCCTCTCTACTGTTCCCTCTTTTTTAAACTTATTCACCGTTTCTGATGATGGTTCTTGAATGGACTTTGAAGATGGAAGCCAGAGTATGAATGTTGGTACCATTACTGAAGGCCTGAATGATTTTTTCCTCTCACCATTGCTCATTTGGGAAGACAGTGGGTCTGACAAAAAATGATTTTAACCTGTTCTCTTTTTCTAGCTGAATAACTCAAAAATATTTTTTTTTCAGTGATTCTTACGACAAATGGTGTCAAGATGATAAAATGTCTTATCTGAAAAACCTGGAAAAAAAAGAAACTCAATTAGTTTATTTTTTATCTTTTTTAGATATTAAACATTTTGTGGAATGGATAATTATGCTGTTACATAATTTGAAAATTTTTATGTTATAATATATATATATATATATATATATATATATATATAATATTTATATAAAAAAAATTATAACATAAGTATGTTATAAAATCATTACAAAAAAATTATTTGTTTCAACAACTCTGTGTCTTATCAAGTGATGATGTTGAAATTTTAAAATAAATGGTTTTAAAAGTTTCAGATTAATTAACGATCCTACATAGGGGGGAAAACATTGTTACAAAAGCTAGAATAACCAATCAAAAACGAAGTATAGAAAGATTCAAAATTTTGACAACGAAAATAAATATATAATAGCTATTCAGATCTTTTTTAAATAAATGTAATAAAAAAAAATTTATATTTATAATAATTATACAAATTTATATGATAAAATTTAATATTAAAATTAAAAAAGCCTTATTTTAAAAATATCATTTTATATATATATAATTTATTATTCGTTTTCCCTATATTAATACATACGAAAATAAACTTTATATATAGACGAATAGCAATCAAATTTATGATTAATACATTTATTTTTATAATAATATTCTAGTGATAAATTTGATAATTCCTGTTTTCTTTCCATTCGTCAAGAATGTAAATATATCCCAAACCACCATCATGTTAATAAAAATGATTTATAAATATAATCAATTTTTGTGGACTTGACTAATATTTATTCCCAACGTTTTTTTAAATTTTTAAATTTTTTACTTATTTTTTGCAATTTTTAATTAAATGAGGGAAGGCCAAATAACCAATTTTTTCATCTGCAATTGCTGAGCATGTAATAAATAGCAGGAATTTTGTATTTGATTTTATTGAGGACCGTTTGTCGATTTTATCTCGGAATAAATGTTAACATAAATTATGTGTTCTGTTTCCTTATATATATAAAGACTTATATAAAAATTCCTGATCTAAACAGAGGGAATAAAATTTTTGGGTCTGGAATTTATTGAGACTCTAGCAAAATTTCGGGAAATATATTTAACATTCGATATTTTTAATAATTAATTAAATCTATTTCTTAGCGGGACATCCCAGAAAAAAAACACTTTATAAGTGTTTAAACAAAAAAATTGAAAGTTTTTTTTTTAAAAAATGCAGTATAAATAAATTTTGCTTTTTATATAATATGCTATTGTTAAATTTTTTTTACCAAAAAAATATATTTAAATATATATATATATATATATATATATATATATATATATATATATATATTTACAAAATACTATATATATATATATATATATATATATATATATATATATTCATATAAAAAAGACACACTACACACACACACACACACACACATTTATATATATATATATATATATATATATCCAAATAATATAACTATTTCCTGTGAACTTGTTCGTATGAGGATCTGATTTTTTTAAAATTCAGTTATGAATTATTTTTGCAATAATCTTTTCTGGCATTTAAGACTCGCTATGATTAACAAAAGGCCACATATCGAGCAATGTGATGATTGTGAGATGAGATCACTGTTAGATTGGCTGGTCCTTTTAGATTTTTTCTCACTTCTTGAAGATGATTCAGACAAGCAGATTGAAAATTGCTGAGTCCAATAAACATTTATATTTCCATTCTATTGCTCAAAAATTTTTTATCAAAATTCATTTAAAATTATAATGAATTTGCTTACAAATATATATATATATATATATATATATATGTATATTTATATATATATATATAAATGTGATAAAATTATATATATATATCATATAAATAAAGTTTATTTAATTATGAAAAAGAATTAATTAGTCAATATTCAATGCAATTAAATTATCGAAAAATTCGCAACAAATTTTTAATATCATTAACTTACTTTACATAATTTATATTTTGAAAACGTGATCAATGTTTTATGTTTTCAAGATTTTTTGAAAATTTTATATATATATATATATATTTATATATATATATATATATATATATATATAATATATATATATATATATATATATATATATATATATATATATATATAAATATATATATATTAAAATAAGTATATATATATATATATATATATATATATATATATATATTTTTAATTATCAAGATCAATTTTTTTTTAAAATTATTAACAATAAGTAATGAAAAAAAAATAAATGGAATATTTATTTGTTTAATTCCCAAAAGTAATTTTTTTGAATAAAATAAAATATATTTTTGGGTCCATTTAATTTTCCATATTGTCATTTATATTTATATATATATATATATATATATATATATAAATATATATATATATATATATATAATATATATATATATATATATATATTTAAATAAATATATATATATATATATAATATATATATATATAAATATAGTTTGGAAATAATATATATATATATATATATATATAATTAGTGATTTATAAAGAAAAAGAATTTATTTTGTTTGCAAAAACAACGAATTAGAAATACCAACATGAATCAAGTACAAAAAATTAAATATATCTAAAAAGATTTTAATGAGGTTTTCTAAAAATGCGACACTGAAATATTGAAAAAACGTTGGTCATAATGAAATTCATTTTTACAAACTTTATTATTTTTTTAAAAACATTAAAAATTTAGGTTAAAAAGACATGAAAAAAATTTTTACTTTAAACTGTTTTTCATAATGATGGTCCTCCTATAGATATCGAATGCTACACAATTTTCTCTCAGATGATGAAAAAGAGACTTGAAAAATATAGAAATATGGTGAAGGAAGAAGGAATTTGAGATTTGAAAAATTCTAAAAATGTATTTAATATAAATATTTTAAATAAAAAATGCAAATATGATATTATATCTAAAAAGAAAAAATTTTTTTTGAAATTTATAAGGTTTATAATGAGGAAAGAGTTTCAATTTTGGAGAATGTGACACTGTTAGGACATATCTAAAATATATATGAAAGCACAATTAATCTTTTTTGAAATTTTTAATTTGGAAATGTTTGACAGAATATGGATTAGGAGAGATAGTAAAAAGACAACAATTGCTATGAACTACAAAGGACAGGAAGTAAAAATGTAAAAATCAACGCCCTTTAAATTTAAAAAAGCGGACAGAAAAAGAAATGACATATCGATTAATTATTTGTTTTACCGATTTAATATAGATAAGCTGAAGTATTTCTTAAATTCGATTTAGTCCATTATATTTAATAGATTGAGTTATAAGTAATTTTTTTTACTTTTAATAATAACATTGATAAGGTGATGAAAAAATTTTGAAATACAACAATGTTCAAAAAAAAAAATATATGATTGACAATTTAAAAAAAAATTCGATCGACCAAAATTTTTTCCATGTAAATTCCATTGTATTTTTGTTTTTTTTTTTTTTTTTATTCAGGTTATCAACCTTGTGTTAGAATATTTAAAGCCAGAAAATATTTTTAGGTTTATAATTTTTTTTTAATATTTTTTTAAATTGATAAAGGTCCCAACTTTTAACCAATATCTATAGTTTGAGAATAAATGGATAAAAAGAAAATTAAAATACAAAAAACGAAAATCGAATATAAGAACCCAACTGGAATTGGACTTTAAATGTTAATTGATTTCAGGAAAAGTTTGTTATGAATACATTTTTCAAAATTTTGAAGCTTATAAGCAATTGGTATTCTTATTTGAAATCAATGGTAAAAAGGTAAAAATTTTTTTAATTTTAATAATATTTTTAAATTCAAATTTTTTTTCGTCATTTAATGTCAAAAACCATTCATAAAACCCTAAATATATATTTCCCAAAAATAAATAATTGGAACATGTGAAATGATGGAAAAAATCCACAAACTTGATGAAAATCAAAGTTTTAAATTCAAAAATTATTTTGTTATTATTAAGAAGAAAGAAGAAAACATTATTTTGATTATTTATCTTTTTTAAATTTTTTTTGGAAATTCGAAATTTAAATAAATAAATTATTATTTTTATTTTTCGAAAAGTACCATTGTGTTTTTATTTTGGAAGTCCAGACGAATATTTTTTTTCCCCATATTTATTTAAAAATAGTAAAAAAATAAAATTTTTTTTTGTTTTTTATTGAAATTTTATTCATTTACAATCAATTTACAAATTTATTCTTTAAAATAAAATAAATATTTACAAAAAATATAAAGGTTATAAATACTGTTATTTTTTTTTATGTTTATATTTTTTTAGATAGACACAATTATTGATTTCAACCATCATACCAAAACAAGACATTCATACTACAGTGAAGTCTTTTTTACCACAATTTTTTCTTTATTTATTATTAAAGTCCCCATATTTATTTTTTTTTTGACTGAATAAAAATTTTCTGTTTTAAAAAATTTTAACACAATTTGAAAAAATAACAAAAAAAATTCCATTTGCCAAACAAAACATTTTGTCTTTTTTTCTTAATGCAATCATTTACTGTTTGCTTTGAAATTTCTTTTATAATCAAGTAGTTCAAGGGGCGATAACTATGATTAAGAATTTTTTTTTTTTATTTTTTTTTTTTTCTATTTAAAACCTAAACTTAAAGCTTATTTTATGTACACTTATATACGTCTTTGCACTGTAATGGCAGAGTACACAATGGATTAAAGGAAAAATGCAGTTGTATTGTATGAAAATGCAAAGGTTGCATACAGCAAGGATAGCACAGGATTTAAATTTCTTTTTTTAAAATTCTTTTTTAAGCTTTCTACGAGTCGCCATATTTCCTTTTTTTCTTGCAAATTTATTAATAATTTTTTTCTTTTTTACTTTCTTCCTTTCTTTTACTTTTCATTTTTTCTTTTCTTTTTTCTTTTCTCATTTTTTTCTTTTTTTTTTTCTTTTTCTTTTCTTTCCTTTTTCTTTTTTTTTTCTTTTCTTTTTCTTTTCATATTTGTCTTTTCTTTTTTTTTCTCATTTTTTTTTTCTTTTTCTTTTTTCTTTTAATTTGATTTTTCCTATCTTTTTTGAAACAGATTTTTCTTTCCTTTTTTTTTTTTTTTCATTTCTTTTCTTTTCCTTCCCATTTAAAAAATTTCTTTTTTAATAGATTTTCCCTTTTTTTTTAAAAGACTTTTCTTTTTCATTTCTTTTTTTCTTTTTTTTTCTTTTTGTCTTCGATGATTTATCAGAATTGATTAAAAAAACCAGATTCAAAGTTCGTCAAAATGTTTTGATTTAAAAAGGGGGTAAAATAAAATCTCTCTATATTTATATATATATATATATATATATATATATATTATATATATATATATATATATATATATATATATATATATATATATATATATATATATATATATATATATATACGTATGGAAGTTGCTTGCCATATAAGTGTCAACAATCCACTGCAAATAATGGCGAATACGTAATTCAATAAAATGTAATTGTAATTTGATATTGGGAAGAATAAACTTGATAGACAAAAGCGGAAATTATTTACGGATCAAACAACTTTTAACCATATCTAAAAAATTTAAGGATTTACTAACACATTTTTTATGAATCAAATTATATTTAACTCAATGATCGAATAAATCATTTATAGTTACAAACTATAAAAATAAATGAAAATTCATTAATGTTTCATTAAATATTTGAGCTGATTTTAATGATAAAGAGGAAAAAAAGATACCAATACTTTTAAAAGTACTAATCATGATGTTCACTTCACAAACAGCAAGGCATGATAACAACAAAACGAGCATTATTTATTATCTGGTTGTTATGTGGTGTTGTAGAAAAGAGACAGAGTAATATTGAGTATTTTACTTATTGGAACTTATTGGGAGATTTAATCGATTTGCTTGGAATTAAAAATAAAATAAAAGCTTTAAAAACGATTTTTATTTTTGTTTAAATGCATTTTAAACATTAGGTGTTATAGGTGCCTCCATTAATCTCTCTTTCTACTTTATTGTTATTATTAATATCACTCTTGCTTGATGGTTTAAATAATTCAAATTACTTTGTTAAAGGGCAATAACTGAAAACATCTTAAAAGTAATTAATAGTTGAAAAAACAATTTGGTAACTTATCTTTTATGTCTACGTTTTATATTTGTAAATTGTTTTAAATTTGATCAGGAAATAATTCAAATATTTTAGGTAAACTTACGTCATTTAATTATTTTAGGAACGGAATTTCAAGCCAAGACCTTACTATAATCAATTTATGGGACCTCAGAAATATGATTTTTTTTAATTTGAAAATGAGGACATTTATTATTTTACGCAAAAATCGATACCTGAAAAAAAATTCTCAAATGGAAATCTACAAGTCCTTTATTTTTATTCTTTTCCGTCATTAGCGAAATAATTAAAAAACAAAAAAAATTTCAATACTGTCTTAAAAATTATTTTTTGTACGTTTGAGAGAATCAGAGAAATTTTGGTTTAAATTAAAACTTGTTTACATTTGTGTATACATAAAGAAAATACATAAACAAAGAATAAATTATACTATCAAGTCCATAAAAAAATAAATAAAAATGAATTTCAGCGCCAAAAATAATTATAAAAAAATAATTATAACAATTATAATAAACATTAATTCATTCATTTTAAACCAATGAGAATCGAACCCACTTTTCTCTACACACGCAAACATGTGACATTCTCCCTATCGGACAAGTAGTTCACACAGACAGGTCGTTAACACGTGCGTCAACGAAAATTTCTTCTCCTTTTTCAAGCCATAATTGTAACATTTATCTCTATAGCACTCAACAAAAATTCGAGGCAAGAAAACCCTAGATAATTCTTGTATTTTCTAACTAAATTATCTGGACACACATTACGCACATCTAAAAAATAAAAAAAATAAAAAAAAAAAACGTATGAGAAAAACTGTATACACTTTACTTATTCTTCATCTTATCATTATGTTTCGGGTCCATATTTGACTCCAAACTCACAATTTTACTCAATATTACTCTGTCTCTTTTCTACAACACCACATAACAACCAGATAATAAATAATGCTCGTTTTGTTGTTTTCATGCCTTGCTGTTTGTGAAGTGAACATCATGATTAGTACTTTTAAAATTTTAAAGCGAAAAATAATAAATTCTTTCAAAAATCAGATAATTATTTGATTGATTATAATCATTTCAGTGTAACTTTCAGAATTTATTCACTATTGCATGAAATGACGGAATGTAAATATTTGGTAATCTTCATTTTACTTCCTACTTACCCTTATTAAAAAAAACACACATACCGAATTGAAACGATAACAATATATATATATATATATATATATATATATATATATATATGGTATCAAATGTCAATTATAAAATCATACATTTTCCGACGCGTTTCGTCTTCCGACTTTTTCAAGGCAAAAAAAAAATGGAACAATTTTCTATTGTTTTTAGTTACATTAAAATTCAAATTTAAAAGTTAGACGCTTGTGATTTTTTTTTCTGGTTAAATTAAATTACCTTTACAGTAAAATTTTTTTTCCGTTTTTCATGTCGACAATATCAAATGAATTTTAACGCCTTATATATATATATATATATATATATATATTAATTCAAAAAAACTTTGGAAAAAACAACAAAAAAATCATAGATGCAATTATTAATTTTAAACTGACATTGTATTTGAATATTGTCTTAAAAAGGTTTATTAAACCGAAACGTCAAACGTCGACATTTCATTCTTTTTAAACAACATAATTGCATCTAAAATTTTTTTGTTTTTTCAATTTTTCATATATAATTCTGTATCCATTTATATCCATTTAATATTTATATATATATATATATATATATATATATATATATATATATGGAAAATATAAATGAATATATATTTATTACTTAAAGTCCTATGAGAATATAAAAATAAAAAAAAAATTTGCCCTTTCATAAACAAAAGCCACTCAGGCAAGTGTTACCTGGTTGAAATAATTGCTGCGCATGCAACCGCTCTCTTTGTTTTATTGTGTTTGTGGAAACTTATCGCCTTTGATTGTTCTCAAACGGTTCATAAAAGCCATTTAAATTAGCCATATTAAACGCGCTGAAAAAGAATTTTAAACATTAAATATTCATTTTACAGAAATGATACATATTTTCCCTTGTATGTGATAAGAACATTTTCTTGTGATGTTCAACGAACGAACTCGTTGCCACTTTTTTGTAATGCCAATGAATACTCGTTGTCACTTTCGTAATGTTCGTTGTAGTAGAGACTTTGTAATCGCAGGTACAAGTATATTAACGCCGTTGAACAATACTGGTGTCAGACGCCTTCGAATAACACTCGCACTAATAGTACTTGCACGATAATATACTCGCTCGAATAGTAATCCGAAATAGTATAGTGAATAGAGTATAAATAATAATATAGATCGAATAGTAAATATATAGAGTGAATAGAATAGCGGTCAGTTTAGTAATAGAGGATAGACTAAAAATAGTGATCCGTATAGTAATAGAGGATAGACTAGAAATAACGATCAGTTAGATGCCAGCTACTTCCTATATATGCATTTTCCTCTATGGTCATGTGGTCTACTTAATTCAATAATGGGATCGCCTGTGTTTGCTCACTGGCGATCTATGTTCAAACTCAATTGTGGCAGCGACACTTTATTCCTATATAACAATTCTTTAGAATTCCCGATAAAAAAAAAACATTTTTAATGTTTGTTGAATATCTTCTTTTAAAATTTGTTTAAATGTTTGAAAACAGAGACAAGATATTTAAGAATTTGTCATTTATTTACCGAAACAATGTCATAACTGACAAAAAATATATATTTATATATTTTTCTTTTTTGTAAGAAACAATTTCATTTTCTGATTTGTATTAAATTTTTTATCTGCTTAGGACATCATTCATTTTTATACATAAATAAAAATAAAATATAAAATAATAATTATAATGAAAATTATTCCATTTTCTAAAATAAATATAAATAAATAACATTTAAACCCTCATTTAAAATAAATTAAAAAAATTTTTTTAAAATTAGGATATAATAAATGCTTTAAAATTCACTTTTCCGAAAAAACTAAAATATGCGACAAAAAATAAATACTGTTAGATTCAATTTTAATGGATTAACGGATAAACCCTATATAGGCACAAATTTTGATCTATCTTTCTGTGATTTTTCTAATTATTTTTACTCAAATTTTAAAACAATTGTCATTTTAATGTAATGCCATAATTTATTAAAAGCAAAAAATGCATGAACCATAATAAATGAAACATAAAAAATAAATTTAAAGTAAAATATAAATATATTTATAATGGTTATATATTTATCATTTTACGTTTATTTTTAAATAATATTAAAAAAAAAAATCCTGAATTCTTTTGTTATAATAAATTCAAAATCTTCGAGTTTCGTCCTCTTAATTAATTAATTGTCACAGAAATAACTGTGAAAGATCAATCAATTATAGTATTTTTAATTTTTCATTGTTTTTATATATATATAAGAATATAATAGTAAATTGATTATTGAAAGTGAAAATGCAAATTGTGTTACTATATATGTTCAAATCATAAAAAATATAATTGAATATTTATAAAAAAAAAAACTTTAATAAAGTGAATTTTAAAAAGTATTTTCCTTGAATTTTCTCAATTTGTGTTAATTTCTCTTCAACATTTTTGGCATTTTTAATCTTATTAAAATTTTTCATCACTTAGATATTTTATAAAAAATACTAAACCAAAATTTTCCATTAAAAAAAATTCTTAAAAATTTTGTCAAAATCCTGGTGCCTGAATTGTATTCAAAAATTATTAGAAAAATGCATTTAAAAAAATGAAGAATATAGTTTTAAATATTTTATTTTAGTTTTAATTATGGATTTTAGATTAAATTTAATATTTTTGAAAAACAAATATTTATTTTATATATCAAACTGCAAAAATTGAATGGAATGATTTTTTTTTTTGAAATCTGTTTCAATTATATTGGCGAATCTGTCAAAACAGTAAAATTCAAAAAAAAAAAAAAAAAAAAAAAATAAAACATACTTTTATTTTTGTTATTTGATTTTTAATTCTGAAAAACGTTTTTTTAAGACAAAATGATATTTTTAAATATTAATACTTTTAGTTTAAAATATAAGAAAAAACAATTTTATTTTAATTTACGACAAAACAAAATTATTTTTCATACGTCGCCATATTTATTTTTACCCAACGATTACAAATTTAGTATTACAGGGGAAACGAATAATAGAAAATTACATGAATACAATTTTTTTTTTTTTAGATCAATAAATTTAATTAAATTTTTTTTTAGAAATATTTTAACATTAATATTTTTTATAGAATTTTACGTTACTTATTTTTTTTTTTACATATTTACAAATTGAGGAAAAATTTATTGAAATTTTCAATAAAAAAAGGATTTGATAAATTTCTAATCGTTATTTTCAGATAATAATGGACATCATATTTGAAAATCAAAATTCAGTCATAAAATGGATAAAAAAAAAAAAAATTCTTTTTAAAAAAAATCTGAATTGTAGTAATATTTTCTATTTATGATTATGTTGAAAAGAAATTAAAAATTAATTTTTTAAATATTAACAAATTAATTCAAAATTTGAAAAAGAAAAAAAACTTTACAATTATAAAAAAAAAATTTTTTAACAAATTGAAAAAAATTCTGTTAAAATTAATTATTCATTGAATTTTTTTCTTAAATGATATTATAATATATATATATATATATATATATATATATATATATATATATATATATAAAAACAATTATATATATCTATTCTAATTCAAAAATGTCTTATTATTATTTATATAGATTCATCTTTTAGATTTTATTTTCTTAGTAAATTGGGAGGTCCTTTTTACAAAAAAAAAGATGATTTAAATATATAAAATTGTTCTTATAAATAAAAAACAAAAAAAATTTTAATATAAACAAAAATAAATTCCTCGAATTTTTCAAAATTGATTAATGTGTGTTTGGGGGTAACAGATTTAAAAAAATATATTTTTAAAAAATTTTCTGAATTTTTCATTTTTTTATAAAAAATAATTTCATTCATTTAAGAATCCAAAATTTTGAAATATATATATATATAGATAGATGTTTGAATAGATATAATATATATAAAAAAAAAAATACCTAGGTTTAAAAATGAATTTAAAAAAAAATGATTTTTTATTTTAAAAAATTTAAAAACAAGTTAATTGATTAAATTTAACATTTCAATAATAAAATGCTTTTGTTTTATTTCAAAACGTATTTTAAACTGATTTTTTTTTAAGTTTAATTTTGTTTTTGCTAAAAAAAATGAGATATTATTTTTATATAAAACAATTATATTAACACAATTTAATTTAAAAAAAAAAAAAAATTTCAAAATAAAATATTTCTTTTTTCATGAAATTTGGTGAAAATCAAATTCTTTTATATAAAAAAATTTATAAATAAGTTGTTTTGTTTTATTGAAAAAAAACCAAAATATATAATTTTATATTTTTATATATATATTTATATATTAAATTTGATAAATGTTTTATCTTTTCAAAATTGTTTTCTGCGTAATTAAGCAACAGGTTTAATAAAAATAATTATTGGTTTTATCAGCTAACATCAATAAAGATTGATTAAAATAAATATGTATTAATTTTTTTAGACATGAATTTTGAGGTTCAGGTTTAAATTTTGAATCATCCATTTTTCTTCTACTCTGTTTTTTATATTTCCAACCATTTCTTGGAAACTAAACGGCAATTTTTTTGAATGAATTTATAAAATAAATTTTGGTTCCAATTTGTAAAATTTTACCCGCAGGCATTTTAATATGGAAATAAATGGATGGAGTTAACATTTTCCTTTTAAAATGGTTTTCAATTTGGGATGCGACCTGTTAAATATATTTCAATTTGGTTGACCGGGATCTGTGAAAGGACGCAGAGATAAAAAAAGAATAGTTAAATATTCTTCTCTTGCTGATAGATTTTTTTTACTCCAATAGAAAAAAAGACTTCAGGGGTTATTGGTCCTCGTTCAATGGCGTTCTTTCGGAGGATTGGCGCGATTGCGTCTCGATTAAGGACGAGCCTCGCGAAACTGTTCACACAATTTCTTGCAGCGTGTCTCACTGGCGATGGTTCATTAATGCTTTCTCCATCATTACGGCTGGAATTTTAAAAAAAAAATTGTTTATAGTTATTTTTTATGACATTTCATTTTTTTCAATAAATAAAAGCTATATTTATTGTTTGTTTATATTATATATATATATATATATATATATATATATATATATATAAATATATATATATCAGTGCTTCGAAAAAAGGGACTCACCTTATATTTTTTACTAAATGTTCTCTTGTTTCGATGAAAAAAATTGAGCTAAATTCAAAAATAAGCGATCTAAAATCTGAAACTACATTATTTTTTAAAGCTCTTTTTGAAGCTTTTTAAGTACTCTTTAATAAGCATCCTTTCAATTTAACGTTCTGGGGATATTTTTTTTCATGGAACCGGTTTTTTGAAACCTGGTATAGACCCTTTTCAAAAATCATTGTAGTAAAAGAATTTTATTTATTGAACTTCCCTTCTGCTGAAAAAGTTTATAAATCGACCCCCACCAAGCTAAATTTTATGCAGGATAATTTTTGCCTGTCACAAATCAAAATTGATGAAAGGAATACTTTAATCTAAAGCAGAATTGAGTTTTGAAATATCGTTCTTCCCTAATCTCTGACCTCAACCCCATAGAAAAACTTATGGATCATGTTGCTCAATTTTTTATAAAGAGCATATACTATATATATATATATATATATATATATATATATATAAGCTTTCCGTCGAATTCGACCACAAAGTGTCACACATTATGAAATGGAAAAAATAAACAATTATTTTAAAATTTTTATGTTTATTTACATTTTTTATAGATACAAATATTTAATTTAAAAGATTATTTATATAAAAAAGAAATTAAACAACATTTACCGGCCTGAATATATTTAATTAATAAATAGAAAATATATATAAATATTATAAATATAGGATATTCAAACAGGGTATCCATAAAGATAGGATGCACTTTTAAAAATTTATAACTTTATTTGTATTTGCGATAGAAATAATCTGTAAAAAATGTTATAAAGTTTAATGTACCTAGTTTTAAGTATAGCTAAAATAACTAATGTGATTTCAGGCATTACTGTAAATCAGTTGGCAAATGTTTTCCGTGAACTGCAAAATCGTATTACCCTTTGTATTGCTAATGATGGAGGACATGTGGAAACTTAAATAAAATTTCAATAAAACCTTAAAAAATATAGATTTACTTCTTTCTAATCCTTTTTACGAATTATTTCTATCGCAAATACGAATAAAGTTATAATTTTTTAAAGTGCACACGAACTTTATGGACACCTTAGATATAAGGCTTTGTCAACACTGACAACTTTCTGGCAACTCCTGAGTTCTTAAATTATGACACAATTCCGAAATTACCTCCCTTGCATTGAACAGTCTGGTACGGCCATAAGAACTGCGACTATGTCAAATTACTATTATTACGAGTCTACCCGTGCTGTCAAAACTGACGGCAAGAAAGAATTAATTATAAGTAATATATATTATATTGTAATTAATTTTCGATCAGTCCAAGCACTTTTTTTTTTTTAATTTAAAATAGTTCTTTGTTAACGTTAATAATTGAACAGTGTACAATTTATAAACACTTCGGGAAAAATAATGGAAAGATAATGAAAATATCTCGGACATTCAGGCCGGTAAATGTTTTTTTTAATACTGTTTATTATAAAACAGAGTATTTAAATATTTGTATCTATAAAAAGAATGTATAAATATAAAAATGTCTTAAAATAATTGTCGGACTTTGTCCATTTCATCATAAATATATATATATATATATATATATATATATATATATATATATGAATGAAGAAAAATAAACTGATTTTTGGATTAGTCCAAAATTTTATGTCCATCGTCTTTTTCATTTTGAATTTGAATATAGTCAAATGTTAATTGTGTTTTATGAATATGTCCTGATGATGGTCTAAAATAGACCGAAACGTCCGACGTTGACATTATATTAACATTAATACAGCATAATTACATATTAAGATTTTTTTGTTTTTTTTCTGTATATTTTTCTTCATACTGTCGGATCTATATCCATATATATATATATATATATATATATATATATATATATATATATATATATATATATATATAATTAATTCAAAATTTATTATTTAGACACTTCGTATTTGAAACAGATGCTCTCTTTTTTATTTATGAAAAAGTGAGCATTATGCCTGTTTAGCTTTTTTCTGGAGAAATCTTAGTATAGAAAATGGCAAATTTATGAAAAAAGTTTTAAAATGATTTATTTATAAGTACGTCACCGTAAGCAAAGGCAAAAAAAAAAATCGGAATTTTTGGACACGCTTTTGTCCGTCCTCAACGAAAAATAAAATGCAGTTGGTCATTTTTTTTTTTTTTTTAGGTGGAAAAAGGTAGTTTGGCTCATGTGTTATTTTTGCTGATTGAATCTTGTACATTTTAGGGCAAAAAGGTTATTTTCTACATGTTTCATTTTGCTGAATAAATCTTCTCCATTTTAACTAGTTCTTTACTAGACTTACTTTAAGTATTAGATTTAATTAGTAAAATAACGTATGCGTAAAACAACCTTTTTCACCTAAAAACATTACCAACTGCATTTTTTCGTTGAGAAAAATCAAAGGCGTATCGTGTCTGAAAATTCAAATTTTTCATATTTTTTCTCATCATATTTCTATTTAGTCAAATGGCCTAAAAATATGCAATTAATATAGGCACTCCCTAGCATATGCGCTAAGTTTAAAATGTCTTTTAAAAAAGGCAAAATATTTATTGAAGCATTAATTTTAGTTTAATTCCAAGCTAATAGATTAAATTTAATATTCACAATACGCAAAATAATTTGGTATATTGGTAACCAAATTTAAATTGATTAGAAACTACTTTTTCCTCATCAGTAAAATCTATAAATTCGGGCTTATCGACAGATTTGTCAACACAAATTAATTCTCTTTATTTGAAAAATCTTTCAAAAATCAAATATACTTGTCTGAAACGTTATGTGTAGAAAATTAACTGATTTAAACTTTAATTCATCTGAAGTGAAACAAACATTAATTTCTTATTTATTACTTATTTAAAATATAGCAGAAAAAGCATCTTTTTTAATAAGCGGGGTGGGGTTCGGATGTCGGGTGATTTATTGATAGCTTTATGTTTGGGAAATTTAAGTCGTGGGTTTATAGAACTGAAAATATTCACATAACGAATAAAACGTGAACGCCACACACACACACACACACACACACACACACACATTACATATATATATATAGATATAGATATAGATATATATTAGTTTTTGAAACATGGTTATTTAAAAAGGAAGAGACCATATAATAAATCAGTTAATTTATAATATTTATGCTCTGTAAATTTACATAAGCACTGTTTTTAAAAAATAAAAACATCAATAAGAACACTGGATTATATATCTTACTGTTCTTTCTTTTTATATTTATATATATATATATATATATATATATATATATATATATATATATCTTATAGACAGTGCCAACATTAGAACATGCACATTGTACATAGAAAACAAAAAAACATGTATATTTTGTTTCAACGTCAAAAAAAAGGAGAGCATTTTTTTTAGACGTCTCATAAGGTTAAGAATTACATTCCCCGCCTGATGAGACGTCTAAAAAAGGTTTTCACCTTTTTGGCGATGAAAAAATGTAATATTTACATTTTTAGTGGATAAAAAATTTTTAATGTAACATGCATAAAATAAATAAATATTTGAATGCTCTACTTTATGTATTGATACTATTTTTAAATTAAATTTTGAAACTGTAAAACACTGTTCCTTCTCCTATACTTTGATATATATTATATATATATATATATATATATATATATATATATATATATATATATATATATATAATATACACTAAACAATGTATAATAAATATTTATAACTCTACTTTTGTGTTGAGTTCTGTTTTAAATAATTGTTTTGAAAGTTGCAATTTTATTCTTCGTTCTTTTACATTTGTAAATATATATATATATATATATATCCTTGTGCAAATTAAGTGAAACAACCGCTTTAGTTTCCTTTCTTTCACCATTCAGTCAGTTTTAGACTCATTGGAATGACAGGGTGTAATCGATTTCTATTTTTTCCTCAGATTAGTTCATTTGCAGTGGTGTGCGCTAATATGAATCTATTTTCAGGATGTGTGATGAAATTTGTTTGGCCTTTAAAAAATTTTGCGTCATCCGTGATTGCATCAAATTTTTATCACGCCTTGACACTATTGTCTCGACTATCGATTAGTTGTCCTATGGCCATTGTATGCGATGAGCACTACTCCAAGGTGGCGTGGGAAAACTGTAACGCTACACGAAAATACTGGCAAGCCTTACCAGTGAGCAAATCAAAGTACTACAGACTGGCCCGGAAACTACCCTGGTTTAAATCCAATTCTTCTCTCTTTGTTATCTTCTGGCCGGTGATTAAATCTTTGGGAATTTTAAAACAGAAATTTTTACTAACGTCGACGTAAAAATCTTTAAACGATCCAGTGGGGTGGCTTTCACCCCACCCCCACTGGAAGAAGCCTTTCAAACACGAAGGAAAAAACTTCTACACTGTTTAGAATTATTTTTACTGAAAAACCTTTTGTATCTCTATCATTGGAACGATCGTAGTTCCAATCAAAATCGACTTCCTTTATTTTGTCTTGTATCTAAGGTTAAACTATTATTTGACACCTCCTCGTTCCCTTTATATTCGATTGGTAAAAAAAGAAAACCCACTCAATCTGCTGCTTTGTAGAACAGACTCCTGAGGGGGTGTTTCCCATAATGCTAAAATCTTATCCGTTTCAAGTCTAAAGTCAACTAATACCTATCCTATATGTCTGCACAATATGCACTTCATACTTCCTTCTTTTACAGTAAACATCTACCTTGAACGGCTTTTGTGCCATGTATTAGTTGGACTTTTAGTAGTAGTTAGACGATTTTTGGTATACAAACCATGTCCCTTGTTCAACCAACAGGTTTTGAAAAAAGGGAACCATATCACTTGTCTCATCTCTTTTTTCTTTTTCTTTTTTCTATCCATTCTCTGTATGGAAGTAAAGCAAAACCATCAACTCCTACTTGAACAATACAATCTTAACTTCTTCAAGTCAAAGGTCACTCATTGTCTATCCTCCTTTTCCTCAAAATCTTCACTTCTTACAACTTACTCTTTCATACATATCAGGAAGTTTATGCATCAATATCATTTTTATAGTAACCCTCTACCTTCAGTGGCACTCGAGCCTTGCGTTGGGATAATTTTACTTAAAAAAAAAACAGAATAAAACGAGAGGTCTCAGTTTATATTTTCATCGCATAACGTTGCAATTTTCAGAGTAGAAAGCAAATCACGAGCGATTCCACCATGTCTGAACCCTTTCATGACCATTTGGTATTCATGCGGTCGTAGCCTGCTAAATGCATTTTATTATCATTATCGTAACATCGATTGGAAACAAGAAACAAAACAAAAACTTTTCCAGAAAAGTTTTTGATTATATTCTAGTTCGTTCGATCTATCAAAATTTAAAACCAATAATAATGCTGAGAGTTGTTGCATTATTATTATTATTATTATTATTGATTCGAATATATTAACACCTAAGTAAAAAACGTACAGTTCAATTTTCTGACAGACACAAGGCTTAGTAAAAATTTTCACGATTTCTCGTCTTATCCACCCAATCTAATTTACCGGCCATATCAAAATTTACATGAAAATAAAAATAAAAAAAAAATTTTATTTCTTAACCAAGAGCAGAGAAAACTTTCTTTTTCTCTTAATTTTTTTTTTTAACTGGAAACCATTTTTCTGTACTGGTTTCTTTTGCAATGCATGAACAAAACTTGCTCTCTCTCTCTCTCTCTCTCTCTCTCTCTCTCTCTCTCTTGGGTAAAAAACTCTCTCTGGTAATTTTCTAAAGGAGGCCTCTCTCTTTCTCTCTCTCTCTCTTACTCTCTTTCTTTCTCTAACTCTCTAACTCTCTCTCTCTAACTCGCTAACTCTCTCTCTCTCTAATTCTCTCTCTCTATAACTCTCTAACTCGCTATTTCTTTCTCTTTAATTATCTCTGTCTAACTCTCTCTCTCTAACTCTCTCTCCAACTCTCTCTCTCTAACTCTAACTCACTCTCTCTCACTCTAACTTACTAACTCTCTCTCTCTCTCTAATTCTCTCTCTCTAATTCTCTGACTCTCTTTCTCTCTAACTCTCACTATAATTATTTCTCTATAACTCCCTTTCTTTAACTTTCTAACTCACTCTGTCTAATTCTCTCTCTCTAACTCTCTCTCTCTCTCTCTCTAACTCACTGTCTAATTCTCTCCCTCACTAACTCTCAGTCTCTAACTCTCTAACTCTCTTCTCTCTCCCCTCTCTCTCTCTCTCTCTCTCTCTCTCTCTCTCTCTCTCTCTCTCTCTCGTGCGGATTCGGTCATATGTTCGATAATGTCAGCGATTTTTTTACCACCGTTTAAGATTTGAAGAAATACGAAGGAAAGAGGAAACAAATTTCTCGACACTTCAATCCCCGTTCAGACCAAAATGTGTCGATAATTTTAAAGGCGATGGAAAATCCAAATTTGGTTAATTAAGATTTAAAAAAAAACAAAACAAAAAACCGCAAAGATAATTATTTCGAGAAACTTTCAAAAAATGTCGTACATTGTTTAAAAAAAAAGCAAAAGTTTCAGATTAAAAAGCATTTCGTTATATAAGACATTGACTACCTTAAAAGCCGCCCTATCAGTCGGCATTTAAGCTTAGTTTATTATATTTAGGGCTCTTGTGATAAATTCAGCTTGTTCAGGTGTTTGCGAATCCCTAAGTCTTTGTATATTCTCAGCATTGGAAGCTCTCCTGTCTACTGTCTGGTCTGGGTTTTCATTTGCATGGGACTTTCTTTCCCTCGCCGCAGCCTTGGCGCTTTTGATTGCAATTTGGTCCTCTGTTGACGGAGATTTCTTTTAGAGAGGCATACTGCTGCCGTTTGCGATAGCCAAAAAAAAAACTACAGAAGAACACAAAATTGACCGCTGCATTTAAGTATCACATTAAGTATTTAAGCTTACCTTTTAAAAGGTCAACGATAATTCTTCTGCCGCCACTTAAAGACAATTTGATATACGTAGGTCCTTACTTTCCGTACAAACAATTATTTTTTATTTCATGGGTGACTTTCGCTAAATTTCGTAATTAATTTCGAATATCCCCAAATTTATTTCAAAGTTATAAAAACTGTCCTCGTATAAAAACATTCATCGCAAAATATCACGTAAAAAATCACCAAAAACAATTCCAGTAATGAAAATTTAGGAATCCAAACTTTCTGTAACATGAGCTATTGAAAGTTAGAGAGTTGTGTCCCTTTAATTGAAAAAGCGGGACACAGTGACACAATGACCTTCTCATTTATTATATAGATGCTAAGCCAATTTTTAAAAATTTCTAGTAATACAGAATGTTACCCTCACGCGCGTGCGTGCGTGTGTGTGGAGGGGGTGCAAATGCGGCTGAGTGGTTACAACGTTTACTTACCGACTCTGTACCCTGGGTTCGAATTTTGTCATAGTCGATTAATGAGGAAGATAATGTTGGTCTGGTAGCAGGCGACCACTCTGTGCGGCATCTTTGGTAAGTGCCTGAAAACCATACCAAGCCTTGTGAGTGAAATTGGCGTAGACGGAACTATTTCGGGGCCGTCGATGGTTGAGATAGCACAAAGTTACAAGTCATCGTGACCGAGTAAACAAGAGATAAACCTTCTACTCTTGTTCAAAAATCCGGGAAGGAAACGTTAGAAGTATAGAGTTGAAGTAGATTTTGGAAGGATCCAGAAACCCAATCCTAAAAAAAAAGGGGGTAAATCTCTACTCCCATTCGATTTATGTGTTTGTGAGTGTCTGTGTTGATTTTATGCATGTCTCTATATGTGCATGTGTATGTGTTTATGACTGTGTGCGTATATGTATGCATGCATGTGTCTCTGCATGTATCTTTATGTTTATTTATCTGCTCCTGTGTGAATTTGTGTATTTGTAAGTGTACACGCTTTTTTGTGTCGGTGTATGTGCTTGTATTTGTATTTGTGTGTGTTTGTAGTTGTGCACGAGTGTGTACGTTTAAGTGCGTACGTATATGTTTATCCCTGCGTGTGTGTGTTTATGTTTGTGTATGTGTTCTTGTGAATATGTGTTTGCATCTTTATGTGCGCATATATAATAGTGTGTACTTCTGCATGAGAATGTGTACGGTGCGTGTACCTATGTTGCAGTCCATTCAAAACATAATATTTAAAATATATAATACATAAATTATAAATTACCGTATTTTCCGGCTTACAAAACGCATTTTTTTCCTAAAAAATATCCTGAAAAATAGGTGTGCGTTTTCCAAGACGAATGTATAGCAACGCCCAGGCTCAAGTAAGCATGGATGGTCATCTAATTGGCATGACTGATAGGGATGTGGATTTGTTTGTTGATTCATTACACTATAATGTTAGCTATCTAATTCAGTCTTTTATATGATGTAACCTCAGTATTTAGCTGTTACAAGTATTTCCAAGTCTATAAACCTTCCTGGAGCCGAGCCACAAGCTTAAACATACTCTGTTTACTAACAGCGGCGGGAGACTTTCTGCTTTTGACTAGTATGTCATTGCCATACAAACAAAACCAGACGAGTGAGTAATGTAAATAATACGTACCGCCAGTATGTGAGGAATGCATGGTGAATGTGTTGTTGTATGAGAAATACTTTTTTCTTAGAAATTTCTTTCCAATATTAGGGCGCATCTTTCAAACCGCAGCGTCTTGTAAGGCGAAAAATACGGTAATCTCTAACTAAAATAATATGTGTAATAATAATTACATTATAAATAAATAAAAATCCAACAACAAACACATTTATTCACTTTCGTTTATTAGACATTAAATTATGTCACTTAGCATCATCCATAATTTACCTTGACTTTCAGTTAGCCTCAAGTATATCTATGAGCTTTCTTAAATTTAAAAATTCTGTAAAACTAACAACATTTTTGTTTTTGTTTATAAATAATTGTTGTAAAGCAAAATCCTTACATTTGACTTGTTAAAGTCCAGCAGAGGAAAAACGCATCGGCTACGATAAATTTTCCTTTTGTCTTTATTCGTATTGTCCTTTTACAGATATCTTTTAGTTGTATCTGAATTTATATATATATATTATAGAAGCTTAAAATGAAAAATAATAATATTTAGCTCTAGAGGAGATTAAAACAAACACACATTTTTCTTCAATAATATTCCTCGAACATTCAGGCCAGTAGGTGAAAATAAATAAACACACTGTTTAATAAATAAACGGAAAGCCTACTCAACTGCGAATCCACTAAAAATAACGTTTACAATGATATATATATATATATATATATATATGTGTGTGTGTGTGTGTGTGTGTGTGTGTGTGTGTGTGTATGTATTTAGGCAGCAATCCTTCTTTCATGCACATTTCATTGAATACGACAGAAAAGGTGCTTTTATTTACTTTTTTATATATTTTCTCATGCGATCTAATATTTTTTTTTCGGATGATAAATTATATAAAAACTGTCCGAATGTTCTTTTTATCCGAGCGCTTTCGGCTATACATTGATCCATTTTCAAGGATCAAATATTTTAACTGTTAAATAAGAAATAATTTGTTGCATATATGTTTTATAAAATGTTTTCATTTTTCAAAACACGGTCAAGATATATATATATATATATATATATATATATATATATAATTGTCATTATTCTTATAAACGTTATTTTTAGTGGATATACGTGTTTGATTAGAAATGTGTTTTTGTTTTTTTTTGTGGGGTGGGTTTACAATGAAACTAATATTCATCTCAAGATGAAAAGTCCGATTAAAGAAAATGTTTCTCGATATGAATGGAACCTGGTTTTGTAATCTAGGAAATCACCTCCAGGCCAGGCGCGTTTTGCCATTAAGCTACGAGAATCCATTACAGCAAAGCCCAATCTCTTTATTTAGGAAATGCCTGATCTCTCGCTGTGATCTTTTGAAATTGAGATCTGCTGAAATTTATTTTCGCACACAAAATGTAAAAACGACCATAAAATAGGATTTTTAATGGACATTTTAATCCGACATTTTTCTTATTGCCAAAAAACGTTATTTTTAGCCGAACCCGAACCCGAACCCTAACGATGCATAAAAATATCAAAAGATCGTTAACTTAATATATATATATATCACAAAATGACCACGTTATGTACATTATATATTCACGTAACATGCAATTTTTAAAGACCTAATTTTGCAGCTAATTTTAAGAGGGTCACATCATACATGAGATATAAAAAGCGTATGTACTTCTTTAAAATGGCTACGCCGTTGACCAAGCAATATAAACATTTACTATAGACAAAAAGTACTTTCTTTTTATGTGCCGTGTACCTTCCGGAAGTAGGCGATCATGGCTCTCCACTTCCTCCCATCGCTTGTAGCTCACAATAAGTTTTGTCCCTTTGCTCCTTACCACAGGCCATGTTCTGTCATCCACTTGCTTAAGCCTGCCAGGTATCTCATGCATTGCTTTCCCTTGTCTCTCTTTCCCTCTATTCGACCTGTGAGTATCAGATTCTCCAAGCCCTCCTTTCGCATTACGTGTCTCAGAGATTTCAGCTTCCTCTTTCTGATATTAAATATAAGTTTCCTCCTGATTTGCATCCTCTCCATCGTTGCTCACACGCTCAGTATTTAAAATAAACCCGATTTTGATAAAACTGATGTTTTACTTAACTTTATCCAATAATAATGCATATTAGTATTTTAGTAACCGTCATTTCAATTTTCAAACATTTTCTTGAATTTCATTTGTTGTTAAATAAAAACAAGTTTCGAGAAATTTACATAACAAAACAGTCGAAATTTGTGCAAAAATAGACTCAACCGACATAAAAAAAATCTTTCTCAAATTCATCCCTAATTTAAATGTTTAAGAAATCCTATTGGCTAAAAAGTAAAAGATACAACACTCATCCACGCATTTCTCAGAAAAATTCGCAACAAGCTACCAAGCCGCTGGAGCCGATTTCGTTGTTAAAAAAAACTATTAGAAATAGCAAACAAATTTTCGTCACATTTGAGACTCACACACGCAAAGATACACACGGGAATTATGTGTCAAATTGCCGCTAAAGAAACAAATTTTCTTTATGAGAGATTAGAAAAAATCATACAACAAACTTTTTCACTCAATATCTTTCCTAGAAAAAGCTTTTGTCTAAGTTAAATTCAACCTTTTCAATTAAAGGCAGACAACGTTTTAGACATTGAACATTTCTGAAACAGCAAAGAACTTTTTCTCTATACCTTTGCACACATCATTACAAAGAAAGAAATTGTAAATTGTGTATATAAAATTTAATTTGTTGTTTCAAACATGTATTTTTTTGTCGTGACTGAATATCGTTACCATTTGGCCATTTCTTAAAATTTATGTTTGTGGATATTGCATATTTTATTTACAGCGCAATCTTAAATATTCACGCAACTTTCTTAGATCCACTACAGTATCATATCATAAAATACAAACAGCGAATATGCATTTTTTCCATTGTTTACGTTCATAAGATGTTTAGCTGTTTCTTGTTCGGTTATGTTTGTACGCGTTTACACAACGAGTAGAGCGTTACTAACGATGCTTTTATCGTTCTCTTTTACTTTTTTAATTTATTTAACTAGAAGATGGGATAAAGAGACAGAGCAAAAGAGGTTAGTCTATCGTAATTTGGTCTCTCAAAAAAAGAAATTACATGATACACGAGATACATGATAAAATCATTTTTTAAAAGTGAAAATTTGGGGGTCGCACGATACGCGAGATCGTGTGTTACACGAGCATATAAAAAATATTAGTCGATATTATCAGTTGACAATTTAACCATTTTTTCCAACGATGCAGCTTAATTCACTCATGGTTTTAGCGAGTGTTATAAAATAAAATAAGACATATCTCGGCTGATTTTCAGGCAAATAAACTAACATACTTAAGAGCGATAGCCGGATGTGAACGGGACAAGGCTCCGTCACAAAATGACCATTATCGTCGTTTACGCATAAGCCCAACGCATGAGTTCCGGTCGAAAAATAAAATAATATTTTAAAGTGTTTCTATTTCTCGACCAATAAAAATGCTTCCCTCCTAATTATACTTGCGTCGTTTTTCGAGCCTGTTAAGCCATAAAAAACGCCATAAAAGGGGTCACACGGGGAAGTACAACAGCAGTCAACAGGAGGCCAGGGAAGAGACCTGTCACGGTCAGTCAGTAGCTGTCAGCAGGAGCACCACGCCAACCAGTGTGAACTACTATGAGAGATCAACCCAGATCGGCAGCCGGCTTATGAACTATACCACAAGGTAGCTGTCCCAAACCCACACGTTCCTTGTCGTATTTCTTTCTTGCAACCATATGCTTGTCTATAACACTAGGATTCATTAGTTTGTGTAATTTTCTGCAGAATTTGACTGTAAACAAATTGGAAGAACAATCCAAAAATTTACAATGTTTTCATGCGTGTTTCTCGACAAGAAAGGAGACGAAAAACGATGACAACATGGCGGGAAAAGTGCACGATTCATGGATTCATCGAATGCATCATGGGATATCAATTGTTAAGAATTTTAAATTTAGGAAGCTAACAATTTTTGCCGATTTCTTTATTTTTATGATTTAAAAGATACAACATCATTTTTATAATGTTTGTGCATAATTAAAGCAAAAATAAGCATAAAAAGCCATCCTTTAAAAATTGATTTTCTCCTTTTTTTATCCGTTTACAGTTCATGCTCGTAAACCGTTTCTTGCCATTTATGGGTAAAAACTCTCTCTGGAAATCTTACCATCTAATTTATTCGCATTAATTCCTCAAGAAATTCACAGTTTGTTGGGAAGCAACTGCCAATGTAATTTATCAATTTCATTACATCATACAAGCCTGTGATGTTTTTTTTTAAATATTTCAATTGTATACACTGGTCACATAACAACCTTATTAAGTAGATGACTGTCATATGCCCTACTCGACGGATAATTTATAACGCAATCATACGCCGACCAGGAGATATATACATTATCACATCTATGGAGAGATACGGGCTATCTCTCCCAGACCATGACAAAAGTAAACAAAAATATTTTAAAGAACACTGTTCGACTGAGATAATCAAACAGTAGTCTTTTCCCAGGTTCGCTTCGGTTTCAACACATATACCGATCCACAATTCAACGATAAGGCGTAATAAATTTTGGCATAAGAATTTTAATATATACATATACACAAGATATTACAATAAAAGAAAAATATAAGCATGAGTAAAGCATCCGACGACCAGAACCTCAAGACTTATGTTGGGGTACCAAAATATGCCCAAATCCAAGTGGATTCGACTGAACCCGAACGGATAAAAAAAAAGTATGAATAACTACGAATGCAGAAATCAACGCAAAGCCAAAAAAAGAGATGGGATAGGATTTATATATTACTATTTTGACATGTGGAAAGGTGTTTGTGGGAATATAAAATTTATGGATGCATGTGTATCTTTCTAACACGGGTCCAAAATATATAGTTACTTATCTTTATATTCAGTTCTCTCTTTTACTCATTGTCCTTTCTTTTCTCTCTCATGTTTCCTCTTTTCTTTCTTTCTTTTCTTTACACAAATTCAATTTCAAACACGGCCCGGCTGCAACAGAGATATATACTTTCTTCTTCTCTCTTGTTTTCTCTTTTCTTTCTTCAAACACAGGCTGTATTCTCAGCGTGCAAATTTCCT
This sequence comes from Acanthosepion pharaonis, assembly GCA_903632075.3. Lineage (NCBI taxonomy): Eukaryota > Metazoa > Mollusca > Cephalopoda > Sepiida > Sepiidae > Acanthosepion > Acanthosepion pharaonis. Next base: position 433,350 of record CAHIKZ030001719.1, read on the forward strand.
TGCGAATTCTGTGATAAATAACTCGATTTATCTTCTTCAATGTGGAGTTGACGAACAGAAATATACATCCTTTTATTTCTTATCTGGAGTTGCTTATGATGAATCGGACAAGTTCCATCATTACCAAAATGAGTCTCATCTTTCCGTTCATAAGTTATCAGCGCCTTGCTCCTTCAAAGACAAAACAGCAACTGACTTCCAAGTAATTTTCTAATTCCCACGTGTCCTGCATTTTGGCGCGAATTCCACTTCCTGCTGCTTCATGACCTTACGTCAGTCCCCTGTCTAGATTCTGTCTAGACGTCTGTTGCTACGGGTAACTGGGTCAGTCAACCTCTTGACCTGCTTCCCCCAAAAGGACTCGAGACTCCCACGTGACCTCTTCTGTTGTCAAGCGGAGATTAACCTTAATATATGCGTGTATGCGTGTTTGGGATATCTGCATTCGTAACACTGACTGACAACACATTTCTGTAATCTTAGTTCAATAAGGAAACACATAAACATTCATACGCAACTCTCCACTCCCGTAAGAAAATCCTTGGAGATAACACTGCCGTTCTAAAAGAAAATATATAATTGTAAAAGTCGTTTAAAGTTAATTGAATCATTTTTTATAAAACAGTTTAAGACAACCCTCAGTATCACTTGCTTTGAAAAATTTGGAACATGTTTGGTGTGTTCCGAAGACTACCTAGTATGGAATTATTACTACTTCTATATAACACAGCTTAGAATAAAAACACAGAAAAATATGCTCAGAACGAACCCCTTAAAATTGCCAAATGAATTAACCAAAAGCGCTTGGGATAATAATCGTTACGGACAGTTTCTTTGTCCTCATAAAAAAAAATTGAAAATTTTGATCAAATTTCTCTTGTCCGTCACATTCAATAAAACAAGTATAAAAGAAAGTTTGTTGCCCAAATATACAATACAGTGTCTATAATTGGTAACAGAAGCCATTGGTTTATACCAACGGCTTTCCATATTTCATACTTCTAAAATTCACTCTCGTGAGATGCGTGTTTATCGTTGCTTAGAAATCATCTATGCAAACAATGACAGACTATCATTACTGTCTTGTCCGTATATTGTTTAATATGTTGTAATTGACATCTTTGATAATGGCTTAAGTAAGCCGAAAGCTTAGATTGTATTAAAAAAATAAATAAATATGGATCACTATTGTGAATTTCTTTCTTCGTTCAACGATAATGTTATTAAACTTATCAGATGTTACGAAAAAAATTTACATAAAATAAATAGACAACACTTGTCTATATTATTTAATGAAACGTGTATGAATATATATATATATATATATATATATATATATATATATATATATATATATATATATATATATATGTATGTTTATTAAAAAGAAGAAAGGTACCGCAAACGTTTTTGGTTGTAATGTGGATTTTTTAAAATATTGCTTTATTTTCCATAATTTTACTACACGGGTTTCTGGTCTCGCGACCATCTTCAGATAAAAGGAATAAGGTTGCAATTCAAGAAAGACATTCGGATTACTAACACAAAAACAGAGAATGTCTCATATCGAGAATATGTAACATCGAAAAACATATGCAAAAAATTAATTATTTTTAATAATATGTGGAAATCTCCGCCTTTTACCTGAAGATGGTCGCGAGACCAGAAACCCGTGTAGTAAAATTATGGTAATTAAAGCATAATATTTTTTTTTTAAATCCACATTACAACCAAAAACGTCTGCGGTTCCTCTCTTCTTTTTAATATACACACTTTTCTCTCGTTGGGACCACTATAACCTCTTTCTTTTATATATATATATATATGATAAAAATACTTTCTAACTGTTCAGCTTTGAAAGTTTTCTAAGGTTATTCAACTAACCGATTTATTTTAGAGACAAAAAAATATTTTACATATGACCCGAGGTCACCGTAGCTGGAGTGTCGATCAATTTATTTTCCGTAACAAGAAAGTAAATGGTGCCAGTTATTTAGTTTGTCCAATTTAAAATATTTCGAACGTGAATCTTCTGACAATTGATTGAAAAAGGGTGGCGTGCGGAAGAAGAAGAAAAAGAGAGAAAGTTGCAAGATCTTTTGTCTTTTTTTATTGGAGAAACTGTCATTTGATTTTCTGAACAAGATTTTCAATTACAGGATAGATGATTACACTGTCAAAATGTCAGCCGGCTTGCTTATCGCTGAACAGTCACGTGACGCGGTTAATTCTACCAATGGGAGGCCTGTCAAAGCGTTGCTATGACTACTAATCACCGGTCATCTTTCTATGCTTGGCCGTGACTAACGCCGCTGCGAAAAAGATTGGACATTACTCAATTCAAAAACTATTGGCAACCTATTAATGGAATATATGGTTTTAAGCTTATAATCGAATATGTATATATATATATATGTATTTTGTTTTAAAGCTTACTTAACAGAGCGTTATTATTTTTATCATTTTACTAGCTTTTCTTCTTAATATCCTTTTAACTGTGTTTTAACACTTAAAAATTAAGGATAGGAAATGCGAGTGATTTATTTTGTTGCCATATTTCATCCTTTTTTTTATTTTTATCGTTTTAAGATCCCTATATACGCTTGCATAAAACACAAAATAACAGTTGGAACATGGAACCTTCCGGGCACTAAACAACTGCGGTCAGTATCTGTCTATATTTCTGAGATGAGGTATTATGTACACTATTACATTATTCGGACTATTGTCCCCATCTTTGTCGCCATATTTATTACAACGTTTCGGCCTTTCAGTATCTGTCTATATTTCTGAGATGAGGTATTATGTACACTATTTACATTATTCGGACTATTGTCCTTATCTTTGTTGCCATATTTATCACAACGTTTCGGCAGTTGTATGCTCCGGCCTTCTTCAGGTGGTTGGAATGTTGAACTGAAACCTTTATTTGTCTCGCTGTGGTAGACTGTTCTAGTTCCACGTGCTATGTCTAATGGATGTCAGTTATCAGTTATCACCTGTTAATTCATATCTCCACTGCCTTAAGCAGGTATTGAACTCACAACTCTTTGGGGCCTTTGTTAAAAAATAATTTGGTTTATTTGAAAAAAATGTCACTCCCAATACGAAATTTCTAAAATCGTATATATGTATAGTAATGCTATGAATTTCTGGAGCCTTCTAGAACTTTATGGAACCCCAGGAACTTGTTTTTGTTGATTTGTAAACTTGTACGTTATGCGATAGCATTAAACTGTTAAATGCGTAAAAAATACATACGTGAGGGTACGCCAACATCATGGCGAAGCCCGAATCTCCCAATGGATCATCTACTGAAGTGACCCCTTCGGCATGGGCAAAAGATAGCCCTCCCCCTCCACAAAAAGGGCCAGAGTATTATAAAGAAAACTCAAGGACAAATTTGAATCATCTGTTAAAGGAAACGAGTTGCTACCGGTGCCGTCTCTGTTGGAAACGGTGAACACTCGTAATATTTCCCTGTTAACAACGGACCCAAAGACTCGAAAATATATTACGGTGAATAGATACGTTATGGAGGAGGCCCTGAAATGCCTTCAAATATCGGCAAAAATCTTGGTGAGAAGGAATAAGGCAATGTGGGATATCTTGTTAGCTACAGATGTAGGTAAAGCCCTGACAGGCTGTATTCTGACTACTAATTCATTCAGGCTACAAACAGAATACTTGGGAACAAGAAAAGCGAAGGTGACCTTGTATAGAGTTCCCTTATTCATATCGGAGGATCATCTATGCTTTTTATTTTCTAACTTTGGGGATGTCTCGGACGTCTCGCCTATTAAAAGCAAGGAAGGAATTGCTACAGACGATTTTGAAATCGTAATTACCCTAAACATAAAGGACTTCATGGAAATACCGAACACATTAATGTGTGAAGGAAGACTTATTTATGTCGTTGTGGAGGGCCGTCGACCACTCTGTTGGGCTTGTGTGGCTGCAGGGCATTTGTTGAAGGCTTGCCCGGGACAATACCACAACCCAAAACGAAAAGTGAGGAAAAATTGGGAACAGCACAGACAACAAAACCAACAATAACAAAGTCTCTAAAGAAAACTGGAGCGTAGACGGAGTCGTAAAGAAGGAATGAAAAGTGGCTACCAATTCCTTTCAACAGCAGCAGAATGAGAAGCCCCAACTTGAGCGGAAGGACCAGCAGTTGGCCAAAATGCAGTAGATGTAGAAATGGAGGAGATACCCTCGTCACTGAAAAGGGGGAAAGAGGAAGTAGAAGAAGAAAAATAGAAAAAAATCACTAAAAAGGATAAGCGAGCTGGGTGGGAAAAAGTTGGGTCGAAGAAGCAAAAAAAAAAAAATACGGTGAAAACTAAGGCTCAATCCGTCCCGGCTTCGCCAGTCAAGCAACAAGAGGAAAATATATCAAGGGGCCTCTCTTCTTCCCCTTTGAAAGAACCACTTCCCCCCACCACCACCCGATTCGCAATATCCCCCTCCCAAAACATCCCTCCCCGATAACACTGCAGCCGACGATATTTCCACTCTTCCCAATAACCCTCTTTCTACCAACACAACACCCAGCAACTCCCCAACGCCCAGCACCCCCACCAGAGTTGTTCTCATAAGAAGAAAGTCCCTAGACGGGTAAGACCGTGTCAAATAGACAAGCGGGCAATAGAAAGGAACATTTCAACACAAAAGAGAGCGTCATTAAAACCCTTATTTAAAACAACATTAGCAAACGGGCGCTCTATAGAACGCCCCCGAAATTTTCCCTAGGCTGCTGGGATAATAACTTGGATTAGGAACACGGAAGAAATCTTAGTGTGGGATCATCTACACGAAGCAAAGGATGCCTTTCCGGAGAAATGGTGAAAATTGGAACTCCGGACCTGAAAAAGCTACAAAGCGGGAGGTCATTGGGTGATCATAGCCTGGTTGATCTAATCGACGAGTTTGGTCTCGTCGATAGATACCGGGTCGATCACCCTGGGCGGAAGATGTGGACGTGGACTCGTAAGTGGTCATCTACCCAGACTAGCCAGATAGAATATTAGTGAGAAGGGCCGATATAGACTTGCTAGATTGTCCCACGTTCCACTGGTTAGACTATTCGGACAATAGGCTCGTTTGTGTCCGGATAGCCTTAAATGCCACGCCTAGAATGTCTGAACACTGGAAGTTCATTCTGCCTATACTGAACAGGCAGGACTTCCAGCAACAGCTAATTAGACTAGTACAGCGGGAACTAGTGGAGGCGATTACTGGAAGTAGGTGGTGGGAGAGGCTTAAGGATAGGATTAAGTCCTTCAGCGGATCGCACTAGATAAGGTTAAAAAGGTGAAGACACTTAAGGATAGTCTGTCCCGGGTGGAGACTGGGGGGACTCTCTCGAGATAGATGTAGCTAGACAGGCTCTGGAACTCGTAGCTAGCGAGCGCTATCAGGTTCAGATAGTTAGACTTAGGTTAAACAAAACATCTAATGAAACCGTGAACATGGGTGCACAATATCGCGAAAAGAAACTCCGGAGGGGCGTACTCTGAGGGTGACTAACGACATGTACGAAGCGTTTCGGCGGCATTTCGAGAGCCGGTTTAACAAGGAGCCTGGTCTCAGTGACGATGAGTTTCGCAGCTATTTGGCTGACTTTCCTCGGCTTTCAGGGAGGGCGAAGTCTACGTGGCATTAAAGAGGATCGGCAATGACAAATCTCCAGAACTTGATAGTTTACCCTATGAATTTACTTGAGGCAGTCGCACATCTTTGTGCCGATTTTAACTGTCGTGTTCAGCAACTGGTTCTGGCAGCGGTCCATCCCCAATCGGATCACCAGGTTGAAAAAAAATAAGGAATGTGGGACTGATTTATGTGATTACAGGCCCATAACGCTGCTAAACACAGAGTTAAAGATTTTGTCCAAGTTCCTGACGGAACGTTTACAGTCAGTTGCCGAGAGTCCGTTGGGACCTGATCAGACTGGTGCTGTGAAGGGCCGAACAATTCAGAGCAACCTGCATCTGATCCGCACTATCCTAGAGGGAGTAAACGACGACGATGAAACCGCGCAGATCAATTTGGATCAGTCCATGGCATACCATCGACCATGTCTACCATTCGTCCCTTCAGCCCCTCAACCTCCGGCGTCTTCCTCTTTGGGTTGAGGCGCCCACTCGGTCTGAACCGAACTCAGGGCTAACTGGCCACACGCTCCCCGAGTACCCGTAGATTGTTCGACCGGTCTCTGGCCAAGTTCCGCCTGCTGTCCACGTGTTAATTTTTAGAGCCAGTAAGCGGGGTGTTGTCCTTACGTTCACGGTCGATTGGGGATGTAGGCACGGCTGTGAGGGTGGGCGGCAGGAAAATTAGAATGTGGCAAACAAGGAAATAATATCTGCAGAAGCCGAACAACAATGGGTAAAATATTGATGTCTTTTATATAAGAAAACAACAACAGTAGAAAGAGTTTACAGAAAGGATAGAAAAGAAATTAACATAAGAACAGAGGACCACTCCTCTACCAATTATACCAACAGAGAGAGGTGTGTGTGTGATTAACTCGTTCCAAATCAACTTGGGAGGATATGTGACTCGTAATTCCAGCCCTACGTGGAAGTGTAGCTTTTCAGTTGGTTGTCGTAAATGACAAACGTTAAGTTTCAGCGACTTTTCAATGCGACTGCTACAACGACGATGATATTTCTTGAAGTCCTTATCTCTGACTCGCCACTGGACCGACTCACTGCAACGACAGTCTCTCTCTCTCTCTGTCTCTCTCTCTCTCTGTCTCTCTCTCTCTCTGTCTCTCTCTCAACGTCACTCTCGTCTAACGCCTAAGTCTCTCCAACTCAGCAAAACTTGCGTTTATATAGCAAACTGAAGGTTATAAGCCAGGTTGTTCACGCGCTTAACACGAGTGTCGCCATAAGCAAAGTTTAAATTCAGATCTATTCCAAATCTCTTAGTGGATAAAATTAATTAGTTCAATGTTCATTTCAATTGTCTTTTCGATGACCAAATTCAGCGGATACAACTTATGTTTAGATCAGATTTTGCTAGCGGTAAACATACACTGATCTTACCTCCCCAGTCCAATTTACTTGAATATGTTTTTATCAAAAATATTATTTTCGTCTATTTTTTTTAATGACCCAACTTAAACATCGCCTCCTTCCCTTTTGCATTTGTTTATAAACAAGTCCTCGCCAACCCGATTTAAAATTTATTCTTTATCCATCAGCCGTCTCAGGTTTCATATATCATTGTTCTAGATTCTTTCCTATTAATAGCGCTGACACAGTTTGTAACTTTCACGGAAGATCGTGTTTTCCATCTTCAATCAATAAACGTTATATTTGCGTGTGTGCATTCATGTGCGTCAACCCCTCTCTGTTACACATGGACTATCGGTATCTGGCTGTGTCCTGCAGGCCACCGGATTCGAACCGTGTAATTGGGACTCATACACCCCCTCATTTACTATCATCTTCAGATATATATATATATATATTAAAGACATTTTTTATGTTTAACGTTGTTATTTTATAGATACAAGTATTTAAGCAAATGCTCTGTTTATGATAAAATATAACAACGTTAAACATAAAAAATGTCTTTAATAAATAAATTGTCGGACCTTGTCCATTTCTTAATATATATATATATATATAACACGATTTTAAAACCCATGCCAAATTCTATGTAATTGTGAGAACAGAAAAGTTCAGAGTAGATAACATTAGAAAGATTTTAGAGTTTAAAAACGCACCATCCAGACTGGCTCAATCACAAATTTAATAAATATAGATAGTACTAATATATAACACCACAAACCAGAACCTACCCACATTTCTCACCCACACAAAACAGACATGCTTACGGAGGTGTTGAGGCCTCACACTTATACACACACCCACACGAATATATATACACATCATACTCACTCACTCCCTAATGAGCCAAATGATAACACACACCCATAGTAATATACACGCTTACCCACATCATACTCACTCACTCCTTAAGAACCAAATAACACAGACACTTAACAGACACATCCCCTTTCCAGGAACCAATAAAACTGTCAAAATGATCAATGGAATTCAGAGCAGCATGAATCCATCCAGCTCTTATCTCAAATAACAACTTAAAAGAGACTGTTTGACCAACACAAGAACTGACCAAAATTCATGTTAAAAAAATAAAAAAAAAACAAATGAAAACTACAGACAAAAGTTCATTTTCTCCATCAAGACATTCATTTCTGTAGTTCACCAGCAAGAATTTTTTTTCCTGGTGATGGCCCTGTTGGCCGAAAATAGTCGAGGAATCTAAATGAAATAATAATAAAAACGAAAGAATATTAATATACAACACAGTTATTGCTATTTATAAGTTGTTTTTGTCAGCCATGGAAGACCCGTATGTATTGGTCAAAATGAAGGAGTGTACTTAGGTTTCGGATTTTCGCTGGAAAAATCCGAAACCTTCTTTTGGTATATGCATTATTTGTATTTAATGAATGGGTCGTGAATCAGATTAGCTAGATATAAAATAATGATGGCCATCCTCACTCCACTCCCCACTTTCTTGGCCTTGTGCCGCAATTATTGTATTTTACAATAATAAATATTTACATCATTAGCAAATTGAAAAATAAAGCTTCTGAATTATTTGGATTTTGTGCAATTATTGCCTATATGGTAAAATTCAATTATCGGTTTGGGGTGACTGTTTTGAAAAACTAAAACAAATTAATCCCCTTTTCATCACTTTTGGACAAAATTTCATCGATATATGACACAGGAATATAGGATTAGAAAAAAGACACGGTAATAATTCCCTTTATATATAGTTTGCCTTATTTCTTTCTTTTTTTCTTTCTTTCTTTCTTTCACTGAAACCAAGCAGCGTCTTTTCCCCCTCTTTACACGCTATCAAGACGGAATGTTTTATTATTTATGAGTTTATGGCGGGGCATAGTGGTCGTTCGAAGTGTCGAAGGTAGGAACAAGAACAATTATAATAGCATGCTCCTTCTATTCTTGAATTTTATCTCTTTAAGGGAAACTTATTTCTAAGTTGTCAACAAGATCAACTTACAATTAAGGGAAATAATAAATAATAAAAAAAAAAGGACTTCAGCCTGTAAATAAATAGAAAGGCTGGGATTTTATTTATTTATTTTTAACTTCTTGATTTTGTTTTGCCATCTTTGATTAAAAATAATTTCTTACCAAAATCTGATTCTGGTTTGCTCAAAGAAATAAATACAAAGCAAGTATAGAATAAGTACAAGGCTTCAGTGACTTTTCCACTGCCATAATGTAGCTTCCCTCTGCCTTTTCTATAAATATTTTCATGCTAATCGTCCTGGTGACATTTCCCCTTTGATACGTAGACTTTATGAATTTAAACACCGTACTAGATTGGCGGCAAGGTCTCATCATTTTACAATTAAAATAGATAGATGTAACCGTAAGTTCTATGCTAACAGTTTCTTTCCTCACACGTCTCGCTTGTGGAACTCATTTCCGGCTTTTTGCTTTCTGGTCAATTTTGACCTTAAAAAATTTAAAGGTAATGTCAATCGTTATCTTCTGTCTTCTTAATTCCTTTTCTTTTATTGCTCTTTCCTTAATAATGTTTCCTTTTTCTGACACATTTTTAGCACTCAGTAACACTTTGCGTCTTAGTGGCTTTATTGCTTTGCATGGGGTGAAATATTTTTTTTTAAAGTGAATAGCTGTCAACACCAGAATTATAGCAAATCAGTTAGTTTATAAAAATATCAGTTTTAAGTAAATAAAGCTATTCAGTAACACTCTTTGGTAAGTAAGAAAAGATACATTCTTCTTGAACTGAAACCCATAAAATATATAGAATACATGGCATATCAAATTCCACACAAACCTTGAATTATTTACAAAGAGTAGAGAAGTCTATGAGAAGTTTCTAGCTTATATGTATGTCTCTCTGAATATAACATATATGACATATCTATCCCTGTGTAAATGTAGATGCAGAGACATGTTGATGTAGATATTAATGCATCATTCTTATGTTAATCGTTATCTTCTGTCTTCTTAATTTCTTTTCTTTTATTGTTCAATCTCTTTAATAAGGTTTTCTTTTTCTAATACAGTGGAACCTCGGTTTACGAATTTAATTCGTTCCTGAAGGCCGTTCGCAACCCGAAATGTTCGTAAACCGAAACTATTTTTCCAATAGGAATCAATGTAGAAAAAAAATGTCACAGTATAATAAAATTGTAAAAGAAAAGCACGGCACAACACACAAATGTATACAATACGGCGGTCGACTCAGAAATTATTCTATTCGTGTTAACTCGGTTGTCCGAGAACCGAAATTTTGTTTGATAACCGAGGTATTTTAATCTCGAACATTCTGTTCGAAAACCGATTTGTTCGTCATGTGAGACGTTCGAAGACCGAGGTTTCTGTGTATATTGTTCACATTCAGTAACCCCCCTTGTGTCTTAGTGTCGTTATTGCCTTGTTTGGGGTGAAATGATTTTTTTTTTCTAAATATCTATATCAGTGATTCTTCCAAGCAAGTTTTGTTAAGTTCAATCAACAAGGTCTGTCTATTTAATTTTTAATTCGTATTTTTCCAATTTTTTTAATAAGACGCCGTATATCGGGATCATGTTTTGTTCAAATACTTTTCATAGTCTTAGTTATTATCAAGAACTGAATGTTGTCTGTGTGGAATTTCTTCCGTCCTTGGTATGACGATAAACTACATCTGCGTCCTGGGTAACACGATAAACTACATCCGCGTCCTGGGTAACACGATAAACTACGTCCAACAGCAAGGCCTCTGATCAGGAGGTTTTGAGGAGCGTGGAACCACCTCTTAATTGCTGGTGTTCCCAGGTCTACCCTGATCTGGGGTGGTAGTACCTGTTATAGTTACCCCCCGCCCCCAAACTGGGGTCAAAACATTAAGAAAGTGTAAAAATAGATTTTAATACCAGAAATAGTTTTTTTTTTTTTTTTAAATTGTTGCCAGAAATACATTTTTGAAGAAAAAAATATTACCAAAAATAGATTTATGAAGGAAAAAAATATTACCAGCAACAAAAAATTTGTTGGCATTAAATGACCCATAGTGGTTGATAAGCCGTAAAACAAAACAAAACCAAACCAAACCAATATTTTCTTGGCTAGATCCTAGAATGCTAATGTGCAAATCTGTGTATCGCTGGTTGTTTGTTTTAGTGTATGTCTGTATACCAGACTTGGATAGCCATTTTCGAGCAGTGGGCTGCTTGATCTTTGGCTCATCACAAGACCGCACGCCTAAAAAGGCTTTATGTAATTTTTCGTATTAGGTACTTCAGCTATTTTCGCTACAACAAAAGACCGCGTGAACATATATTGGGTGTAACAGCAAAATTGTCCAAATCGTGTAACAGCAAAATTGTCCAAATCGTGTAACAGCAAAATTGTCCACTTGTTAGATTAAGCTAAGAACCGGTGTATCTTAATGAAATTCTTTTTTTTATAACACTATTAGTCTCTACTTCGAGCAATAAAAATGTATAATTTCTCGTCCAGCAATCACCTACATTAACCAACTATGTTATGACACAAGATGCCACACTAATGACCTTTCGATTTTGATGCTTGACCGCGATGAGTGGCGTGATAGACTCATGAAGGTCTGAGGTAGCTCGGCCTAATAATAATAATAATAATAATAATAATAATCACACACACACACACACGCACACACACACACGCGCACACACACACATATATATATATTTATCAAATATGTGGTTCAGTTCAATTTATATTACATGAATCATTCATACAAAAAGTAGATTAGTAAAGTTAATGATATAAATGGCGAAAAACATCTTCGCAAACAAATTTATTAAAATTACATTAACCCACGAACCTCTCGATGAATGTTATGATACTTGTTTTTAATAACTTCAAGGTCTTTTTTAATTGAGTTGGATCTTTTCTAATTGATCCCTTTAGCAGAAATGATGATGCTTCTTCCTGTTGTGACCTCCTGATCCAGTTTTGCTCTCTACTCTTCCCTCTTTTTTAAACTTATTCACTGTTCTCTTTATGGTTCTTGAACGGATTTGAAGATGAAAGCCAGAGTATGAATGTTGGTACAATTACTGAAGGCCTGAATGATCTTTTCCCTCACACCATTGCTCATTTGGGAAGACACTGGGGCTGCAACAAAACGATTTTAACCTGTCCTCTTTCTAGCTGAATAACTCAAAAGGTTTTTCAGTGCTTCTTACGACAAATGGTGTCAAAATGGCTAAACGTCTTATCTGAAAACCTGGAAAAAAGAAACTCAATTAGGTTAGTGGTTTTTAGATATAAAACCATTGTGTGGGGTGGACAATTATCCCATTCTGTTACACTTTTTGGACAGTTTTGCTGTTATATCCTATACCTTAAAAACGTTAGGAAAATTTTATGTTAAAATTTTTTTCTATTTAAAGAAATTGAAGTCTTTGTTTAATATTATCACTGATGACGGCGTGATTAACACGTGTCGCTGCGTGAGATCTAGTTCTAATTTATTCTTCTGAAAATGAAGACATTTCTTCTTTAGATAAAAAAATATTATGAGCGTTTCCTGTTTCAAAAGGAAAAAGATATTTACACGTATGATCTCCCTTAGTGAAAATTGCCAATGGTTTAAAATGCTGACAACGAAATTTTACAAAATTCAAGAAACATTGCTCTCTCTCTCTCTCTCTCTCTCTTGTAACGGCCTTCACCCGGGGTGGGTTGAGCCGACTCCAATATTGGAGTTTTATGAGTACCCGCATGTATAGCACATGAGATTTGATTATAGTGGTGAAGGTTTCGTGCAAGACCATCCACACTTTTTGAAGGGCCGATTACAGAGACCTGGTGCACTATGTGCCACAAGGTCCACAAACGACCCTCCGCAGGTTCTGAATTCAGAGTTTTCCTTCTCCTAGACCAGTTGCCATCCAAGGCTATAGAACCCAGTCTGTCCGGCTATTTACCCATAGCTGGAGGGAGAAGAAGAGGATTCACACCTTTCCCAAGGGTATTAGCACGTAAGTGAATGTAATGGATTCGACTGGAATTCGAACTCGGCTCTCCGATTCCTCAATCCAAGCCGCTATCCATTACTCCACTGCGCATAATCATTGTTTATGTGTGTGGCTATGAATGAGAATATGTGAGTGAACAAGTGAGAACGAAAATAAAAAAAAATATTTTAATAACATTATTTTCCTCATAGCTGTGCCATTCAGAAAGGGAATCCGGAAGCAGTCCGTCCTGAGTATGACGATAAACTAAATCCGCGTCCTGGTTAATATGATAAAGTACATTCGCGTCCTGGATAAGACGATAAACTAAATCCGCGTCCTGGGTAATACGATAAAGTACATCCGCTTCCTGAATAAGACGATAAACTAAATCCGCGTCCTGGGTAATACGATAAAGTACATCCGCGTCCTGGGTAAGACGATAAACTACGTTCAACAGCAAGGCCTCTGATCAGGAGGTTTTGAGGAGCTTGGAACTGTTGGCGTTCCCAGGTCCACCATGACCCGGAGTGGTAGCACCTGTTAGGGTCCGAGCTATGGGCAAATAGTTGACACCCAAACTTGTGTAAAAATAAGTTTCAATATCAGAAATACTTTGTAATAAAAAAAAATATTACCAGCAATAATTTTTGAAGGAAAAATTATTATCAGCAATACTTAAAAAAAAAAGTACCAGTAATACAAACAGCTATACATTCTTTGAAAAAAATATTACCAGCTATAGATTTCTTCAAGGAAAAATATTCCCAGAAATAGATACTTGAAGAAAAACATATTACCAGCAATAAAAATTTTGTCGGCATTAAATAACCCATTGAGGTTGATATGGCGTAAGACAAACCAAACCGGGAGCAGTTTGACTATGTCAGATTTAAAACATTGTACTTAATCATTGTTTATGTATGTGGTTATGTATGAGAGAGCATGTGAGTGAACAAGTGGGAAGGAAAATAAAAAAATATTTTAAGAAACGTTATTTTCCTTATATTTTTGTTATTTAAGCGGGCCATTCAGAAAGAACAAACGGGACGCATGTGGTCCGGGGTCCGTAGTTTGTCCGGGACTACCTTATACAAATGTGGCTAGAAAATCCTTTTTGCAGAGACGTGTTACCTTAAACAGTCATGCCAAAATTTCAAAAGGCACATTATTTTAGATAATATCGCTAAACACATCTCCCTAGTGTCACAAAAATTTCACAAGGCAGATGTTACCTTAGATAGTCTTAATCTCATGACACACGTTACCTTAGATAATCTCCTTAAATTCTCACATGACACATGCTACTTTTGTCTCGCTTAACTGTCACATGACACATGTGTTGCCTTAGTCTCATTAAAATTTCACAACACATTTTATCTTAGAAAATGTCGCTAAACTCTCACAACACACATTATTTTATTTGTTAAACACTCCCAAGAAAATTGCTTTTGTACATATTTCCCTAAACACTTATAACACATGTTACATTAGATAACTTTGCTAAACTCTCACAAGACGTGCGTCATCTTAGATCGTCTAACTAAACGCTCAAGTGACACACGTTACATTACGCTTAATAAACTCTCTAAAGTGTCTCATACACGTTATCTTAGACGGTTTCACTAATTTTTTTATGTGAGGCACGTTACTTTAGCCGGCTTAAAACTCACATTACACTCGTTAGTTTAAGCTCACTATACTCACACATAACCCACGATATCTTAGATAGTCTCTGTCTACTGTTACATAACACATTTTACATTAGTGAGTTAGTAAATTCACATGACACATGTTACCTTCGTTAGTTTTATTAAACGCTCACATAACCCGCTATCAAGATAAACGTTACCTTAAACAGACACATTAAACTCTCACATGACCCAGGCTTTTTTTGTTTTTTGTTCTTTTCACCCTAAGCAAGGTGGGAATGCCACTAATGCGCAGGAGGTTGCAGAGGAGTGAAAGTGAAAGAGAAGACTGAGAATGGGGGGTGAGGAACGGATACAAGACGAACAGGATTCAAGGAGACAGAAGATGGCGATTGATGTTGCATTTAAATTGTTATAGTACATTGATCTCCTGAAGTCTCGCATCAGCCGTGCTGAGGACAGGCACAAAAGTTTCTCTATGATGGCTAAATGAAAGCAGTTTTGTTTTAGAGGCGTTCAAATTTACAAGCCATTTCTTGCCCCAGTTAACCACTGATTGGCGGTCCTTTTCAAGAGCAGCAACCAGATTTACTTTATCAGCTCTGACGGATTTGCTAATGAAACACGAGTAAATGGTAGTGTCATCTGCAAAAATGCCTACTTGGGAATTGATGACATCGGGGAGATCATTGATGAAGATCTGAAATAGGGGACACTCGCGTTTGTGTGAAAGGATCTGGAAGCGGACCCATTCAAAATTACCTTCATTTCACGATTTGACAGAGAACTACAGAGGAGGACTTCCAACAAGCTGGAAGCAGTGAGGCAATATTTGTAGAATTTGGAGACCTTAGATAGCTTCACTAAACATTCGAAGACACACTGCGCTAATTTCACTAAACTCTCACATATCACACTCATAGACACAAAAAAATTTCACATGACACGCATTACCTTAGACTCACTAAACGCTTACGGGAAACGTATTATCTTTTATATACTTACTAAAGATAAAGTTGTACACGTTATTCAAATAGTCTACACTACACTTTCTCTTACATGTGACACATTAGCTTAGCCACACAAAAATCTCACATTATATTGCCTTTCTAAACTCTCATGCAACACGCGTTTCTTTAAATAGCACCACTACACTCTACAATAAGCCATATTAACTTAGACTCAATAAACTCTCACAATACACAACTTACCTTAGATAGCCTGACTAAATTTTCACATGATACGCGTCAAGATAAAGTCATTTAATTCCCGCATGACACAAGTTACATCAGTTTCATTAATTTAAAATATAACTCTCCTGTGAGACACATTAGCTTAACCTCACAAAAAAAAATTCACAGGACATATGTTATCATATATTGTCTTACTAAACTCTCATGTAATACACGTTTCCTAAAATATGCCCCCTACACTCTACAATAAACCACCTTACCTTAGACTCAATAAACTCTCACAATACACAATTTACCTTAGATATCCTCACTAAATGTTCACATGACACGCGGCAAGATAAACTCACTAAATTACCTGTTTCACTAATCTAAAATATAACTTTCCTATGAGAAACATTAGCTTAGACTCACGACATGACGCATGTTACCTTAGACTCACTAAACTTTCACAATACACAATTTACTTTAGATAAACTTACTAAATTCCTACATGACACAAGTTTCTTTAGTTCACTAATCTCCTATATGACACATTACGTTAAATAGACTTGAAGTCTCACATGAGTCATGATAATCTCACTTAAATCTCACATGACACACATTACCTTTGTCTTACTAAAGGTTTTCAGCACACTTTACACGCTAAATTCTTACCACACACAGTTCGCAAATCCAGTAATTCCTCTCTCTGTGTTTCAGGTACGATTAGTTCTAATGTGATACATGCTACAACCACAACTCAGATGCAGTGTGTTACCTGCTACGGCTCAGGTAACGCCATCTTCTTTTCCTTTTTTATGTACATTTTGTCTTCGTTTATTTGTTTTATTTTTTCTACTACAGCGACATTGCAAAATGCAGGAGGTCGATCCTATAATAACGATAAGACTGGAGAAAATAAATGTTTGTTTAGAAAAAATATATTGTTATTTTTCCTAAATTATATCGCTTCACAATGAGATCCCATCAATGATCAGAATTTTAACAAACAATATTAGTCTGGCGCTAAAATAGAGTGATAGGAAGATCGTCCTTCATTTTATATTAAATTATTATATTACTTTTTGTATTAAATTAAGTTTTAATATTCTAATATGTAAATTGCTTAGTTATTTTTCCTAAATTATATCGCTTCACTATGAGATCCCATCAATGATCAGGATTTTAGCAAACGATTTTAATTTGGCGTAACGTTAGGGTGATAGGAAGCTCGTATCTTTGAACAAGAGTTACGAGTTTGAAAATTCTATCGCTACGTTGTGAGATCCAATTTAAATGAAAATTACAGTACATATTCATTAATTATTTACTTTTATGATGAACAGATTTTTTATTTAAATAAATCGGAAAATTTTTATTCTTTTTGTAATAACCACCAATATTTTCGTGATTAAATTTTACTGTAAAAAAATTTTTAAGTCGCAAATTTTTATATTTCCATAAAGATTAATCACCGACGCATCTCCGCTGAAAAAAAAAGTTCCACAAAGATTCCAACACAACACAAACGGGATTGTCTTAAAAATTTGTTTTAAAAACAGTATTTCAGTTTTTGGGAAATTTTTTCATGTGTTGAAATCTTTAAATATTTTTTTTTATTTTTAAGCGATTATTTTCTCGGTTTTATCTTTCTAGAAATGTAAAAGTTAGGGAGTAGAAGTTTTATTTCAATTACTAGCCGTGGATTTCTGGTTAGTATTACTATTAGCGAAATAAAAATCAGAGCTCTTCCTTAGTGGATAATCTCGGAATAAAAAACGATTTTACCAAGATATATTACCCTCTTAATTGATTTTAAAGAACTGTTCAGAAAGAAAATTACAATTTAAAAAAAATAAGCGCTACTGAAATTAGTACTTCTGCGCCCCTCCCTAGTAGGTTTGTGACCCCACGCGGTTGAGAGGTTCAGGGTAGTAAACACCGACCCTGTCAATTATTATTGTGGGTGGTTGACAATGTACCTTAGATAGAAAAATGTAAAAAGTACAAAAAGTAAAAAAAAGAAACGATTATTATTATTATTATTATTGCTACACAGGACCAATGCTTGCTAACTAGAAATTATCAAGCACACACACTGAAAAACTATGTTAGCCCAAAATTCAGATTCTGTGATAAATATCCAGAAACAATTTACCATCTTGTATCAGCTTTTGCGGTATTAGCACCCACTGAATATAAAATACGGCACAAAAGAATGGGCCAATATCTACACTGGAAAATTTGCAACACCCAGAAAAAGGAAACTGCAAGAAATTGGTATGAACTCCACCCAGACTCAATTACGGAGATAGGAGCTATATGAATTTTTTATGTGACTTTACAATACACACAGACAGGACAATAAAAGCTAATCGCCCTGACGTCGTGATTAAAGACTGAAAAGACAAAATATACCTCCTTATTGAAACAGAAGAAGAAGAAGAAGGAACAGAAGAGAAAGAAGTAGAAACAGAAGAAGAATTTAACAGAAGAAGAAACAGAAGAAGAAGAAGAAGAAGAAGAAGAAGAAACAGAAGAAGAAGAAGAAGAAGAAGAAGAAGAAGAAACAGAAGAAGAAGAAGAAACAGAAGAAGAAAAAGAAGAAGAAACAGAAGAAGAAGAAGAAGAAGAAGAACAGAAGAAGAAGAAGAAGAAGAAGTAAAAGAAGAAGAAACAGAAGAAGAAGAAGAAGAAGAAACAGAAGAAGAAGAAGAAGAAACAGAAGAAGAAAAAGAAGAAGAAACAGAAGAAGAAGAAACAGAAGAAGAAGAAGAAGAAGAAACAGAAGAAGAAGAAGAAGAAGAAGAAGAAGAAGAAGAAGAAGGGACAGAAGAAGAAGAAGAAGAAGAAGAAGAAGAAGAAGAAGAAGAAGAAGAAACAGAAGAAGTCAAAGAAGAAGAAACAGAAGAAGAAGAAGAAGAAGAAGAAGAAGAAGAAGAAGAAGAAGAAGAAGAAGAAGAAGAAGAAGAAGAAGAAGAAGAAGAAGAAGAAGAAGAAGAAGAAGAAGAAGAAACAGAAGAAGAAGAAGAAGAAGAAGAAGAAGAAGAAGAAGAAGAAGAAGAAGAAGAAGAAGAAGAAGAAGAAGAAGAAGAAGAAGAAGAAGGGACAGAAGAAGAAGAAGAAGAAACAGAAGAAGAAGAAGAAACAGAACAAGAAGAAGAAACAGAACAAGAAGAAGAAGAAGAAACAGAAGAAGAAGAAGAATAAGAAGTCAAAGAAGAAGAAGAAGAAGGGGAAAAAGGAGAAGAAACAGAAGAAGAAACAGAAAAAGAAGATGAAACAGAAGAAGAAATTAGCGTACCAAATTGATAAAAACATCTCTGTAAAGATTTTTTTTGAAAAAGTAAGTAATCCCAAAGACAAAGGCAATAGAAAAAAAATGTGGTACTTAAAAACTAAAACAGTTTCTGTTCTGATTGGAACTTTGTGTCTGATAAAAAAGCAACTTAAGAACAAATCAACAAAATCCCTTGTGTCCCATCTCTCAATGGAATCCATAAAGTATTGTTTTTGCTTTTGTTAATAGCTTTCTTTTGTTTAGTCAAGTGGAAAAAAATCATTCGCCTGCCCTAAGTCATTGGTTATCATATAACGTGTGATTATAAGAACAAATGTAAGCCAAAAATAAATTTTATTATAATAATAACTAAAAAGACCCGTGAAAATGTCACGGTTTACTTATTTAAACTTTCTGATGAATCCTAATCTTCTTATAGAGTAAGCTCATGGCGAGTTCTACGACAGTAAAATATCCGTAAAATTTCCCTATCGCATCGTTAAATATTTCAACTTAGCAAATTTAACAAAGTATTAAATTAACAAATCATAAATATGAATGCTGGTCGTTATTTTAAGAAGTGGGTACAAATGAAAAGATTTGAAATTGACAACTTTTTCAAATGAAAAAGATTTGATTTTTGAAACAAGCGTCTTTTCTTTTTCCACGCCAAAACGGAATTTCATTTATTAGGAAACAGCATTTTTACCTTACCTTCTTTCTTTCTTTCCATCTTTCTTTCTTTTTTCTCTAGAAACCCAGTAGCGTCTTCTCTCCTCTTTCCACGCGATCAAAACGGAATAGTTCTTTATTTATTAGGTATTGGCAGGAGAGTTAAAATTTTTTTACCTTCTTTCTTTCTTTCTTTCTTTCTTTCTTTCTTTTTCTTTCTTTCTTTCTTTCTCTAAAACCAAGTAGCGTCATCTCTCCTTTCCACGCGATCAAAACGGAATAGTTCTTTATTTATTAGGTATTGGCAGGAGAGTTAAACTTTTTTTTTTACCTTCTTTTCTTTTTTCTTTTTTCTTTCTTTCCTTCTTTCTTTCTTTTCTTTCTTTCTTTGAAACCCGGTAGCGTCTTCCTCCTTTCCACGCGATCAAAACGGAATAGTTCTTTATTTATTTTAAACATTTTTTTCTTTTTCTTTCTTTCTTTCTTTCTTTCTTTCTTTCTTTCTTTCTTTCTTTCACTGAAACCAAGTAGCGTCATCTCTCCTCTTTCCACGCGATCAAAACGGAATAGTTCTTTATTTATTAGGTATTGGCAGGAGAGTTAAACATTTTTACCTTACCTTCTTTCTTTCTTTCTTTCTTTCTTTCTTTCTTTCTTTCTTTCTTTCTTTCTTTCTTTCTTTTTCTTTTTTCTTTCAGGAAACCTTTCTTCTTTCTTTCGATCTGAAACATTTTTACCTTACCTTCTTTCTTTCTTTCTTTCTTTCTTTCTTTCTTTCTTTCCTTCTTTCTTTTCTTTCTTTCTTTCTTTCTTTGAAAAGTAGCGTCTTCTCTCCTCTTTCCACGCGATCAAAACGGAATAGTTTTTTATTTATTAGGTATTGGCAGGAGAGTTAAACATTTTTACCTTCTTTCTTTTTTCTTTCTATCTTGCTTTCTTTCTCTGAAACCAAGTAGCATCTTTTCCCCTCTTTCCACGCGATCAAAACGGAATAGTCTATTATTTATTACGTATTAATAGGAAATGTTAAACACATTTATCTTCCCTTATTTTTTCTTTCTTTCTTTCTAAATAAATCCCCGTCTTACGAACAATTCTCTTATAATAATTTTAGGATAATTCTGCAGATGATTTTATTTTATTTTATTGATGCTAATTGGATTTTTTTGGCAATTGCGTTACTCGGTTTTTGTCGTGCATTTGAAAAATGTCGCCTTTTACTGCGTTCGCTTTCGTTTCTCGGCCTTTGGACAGAGATCAAAGTGTAGTATCTGTTCTTATCAGTTTAATCTAATTCTCTCTCTCCCACTTCCATCTTCCCTTCTCACTTTCTTCTTTCGTTCATTTTCTTACTGAAACCAAGTCGTGCCTTTTCCCCTCTTTCTATGCGATCAAAACGCGGAATACTCCATTATTTATGTGATACTGACAGGACGTAACGGTCGTGCTAACTAACGAAGGGAAGGGGAAGCACAATTATAATAAGACATGGCAGAGACATAGTTTGATTATTGCATAATATCTAGTCTCCTCTGTGGCTGTGAATGTGGGACAACTTCCTCACCGATGACGAATAGCTTTGAATCGATAAATATGCTGGGAATACCGTGGACAGAGCATTCGAGAAACGAGGAAGTTTTAAGGCGAACAGGAACTACAAAGGAACCCGTGATATCACTCAAAAAGAGAGGCGCCTAGAAGTGGTGTAATGGTTAATAAGCTTGTTTCGCTAGAACAATTACGACTGAGTAGTGAGTTCAATCCTCACTGGGTGCCCCGTACTTTCTGCCTTATGCCACATCTGAGCTACGCTTGGAAAATCGCTAGCAATCAAAAAGAGACAGCTGGAATATTAGAGACTCATAATAAGAAGATTATGCTGCGCCGGGAGAGTGACCGATATCAGCGTTGAAACCAAGTTCGTTCCCACTTAGCCTATTGCTTTCACCGACAAACTTGAAAAAAAAAATCATTAATCCATTTCTTTCCCCCCGCTATGGGTTAAATAGCAGCGTAGACAGATTCAAAACCGCGGAGAAGGCAATGGAAAATTAATCGATTATCTCGAAATCATAGCAATTCCCAGATGACAATTATTCGAACCATAGAAATTCACAGATCACAGAAAAGTAACCTGTGGGTAGCTATGATTGCCTACGGCCCGACGGGGACAGTGAAACAAGTCCAAGTTCCTACCTAAATTGTTGCTTTCACTGATACGCTTGAGAAAGACATTAATCCAGTTCTTCTTCACTCCCCCAGCTATGGGTTAAACAGCAGAGTAGACTGTGCTCAATAACCTTGGTTGATAGCTCGTCTTGGGGGAAAACCTGAAAGGAAATATTGAAAAAACGAAGAAACAAAGTTTGGAGAATTTAATAATTACAGAGATACAGAAAACAGGGAGAAACAGCTTCCCGCCAACTATGAGTTAAATCGTAGAGTAAACTGGGCTTTCTAGCCTTGAATGGTGGATAGTCATTGAGGACGAATGGATTCGAAACTATGGAGAAGGCAATGGAAATTTATTCGATTATCCTTCACCAAAGAAACATGGCGATTCACAGATAATAAAGAAAAGCAACCTATGGGTAGACATGATCGCCTACGACCTAAAAAGACATGGTATTAAAAATGAGGAAATATTTAGGGAATCCAATTATATAGAAAGAAAGGAATCAGGTAGAAAGAGCTTAGCTGTAGCTTAAGTAGAAAGGTAAACTCTTCTCTCTAACCTTGAGAGGTAAGTCGCCTAAAGACGACTGCTCTTAATTCAAAACCGTTGAGAAAGTTCAAGAATTCTTTTACAAGAATTCCTAGCAGTTCCTATTTAATAAAGAAATGATAACTGGGGAGAGAGGCATGATCGTTTTTTGTCCTGAATCTGCATGGCAATTGAAAAAGGAGGAAAGAAGGCTTGGAGAATTAAACGCTGAATGTATGCAGGTAGCAAGAGAAGAAGTGATAAACAGTTTGTAATCTGTTGTCGAAATGACAGGACAGTTTGTAGAAACACAAGGAAAATTAGTAAAGAGACAATAGTTATTCAAACAAGAAAAAATACAATGTTGTGGAGAAACGTGGTCGCCCACGTCCTGAAATAAATATATTGTTTTTGTGGTGTTAAAACATTAAAAAATGTTTTAATGTCGATTGAGTTATTTTATAGTTTCTTTTTTGTCTTCATTATTATCGTCATTTTTACTGTATTGCTGATAATTTTAGCTCGACGAAAAAGTATCAGATATATAAGAGGTTAATTTATGGCTACCACTACTGCTATTATTACTGTTCATTTTTACCGCTTTTTTTTTAAAGTATTTTCTTTTGATAAATTTCATTTTTTTTTCTGGGGATGTCGCTTCTCCCACGACAATGACAGGATTTTAAAACGGCTGCGTTCGTTTGCTATCTTCTACAATGTTCGCAACCGCATCGTACGATGTACCGGTAGGTGGCGTAGACAGCTTCGCCGCCTTTGCACTGCAAGCGAACCGCTTTCATGATGGACAGTTTGTCCCGGCAACAGGAACACACGTAACGGAATGGTTCGAACAGAATTGGAGAGAAGGTGATGACTGGCTGCGTCCTGGACCTGCCACACTGACCCCTACAACGTGTCAGCAACATTTTCTGCGAGGGAGAAAAAGGAAAAGAAAACAGAAAAAAAAGAAATGGTAAATCATTTAATAGACATAAACTCCAAAAAAGAAATCAAGATAAATAAGCCTCCATTTTTTTTTTCTATGCTATTTCTATTTCCAGCTTTTTCTTATACAGTGTAACCCGGATATAAGAGACTCGGATATAAGAGAAACCCGGATATAAGAGAGATTTTCTCTGGTCCCAAATTAGAGCCTGTGTTAATGTATATAAAATAGACCAAACCCGGATATAAGATATACCCGGATATAAGAGACTTCTTCTCCGGTCCCGACAACCCTCTTACAAACAGGTTTTCAAATTTCGGGATTTCAACATTCTGTATTTTAAGATTCGAAATTATGACCACCACTCTGTACCTATATATATATATATATATATATATATATATATATATATATATATATAGGTACATAGAGTACATGTGTCAACATCCCGAAAAAGATCAAAATACCGGAATTAATAATCCTGAAAGATCAGAATTCCGAAAAATAACCTTTGGCAGAAAGTGAAAAAGAAAAAAAATATGGAAATACAGTGTAACCCGGATGTAAGAGAGTTGTCGGGACCGGAGAAGAAGTCTCTTATATCCGGGTTTCTCTTATATCCGGGTTTGGTCCATTTTATATACATTAACACAGGCTCTAA
The DNA here is from genome assembly GCA_903632075.3 of Acanthosepion pharaonis. Taxonomy (NCBI): domain Eukaryota; kingdom Metazoa; phylum Mollusca; class Cephalopoda; order Sepiida; family Sepiidae; genus Acanthosepion; species Acanthosepion pharaonis. Next base: position 457,479 of record CAHIKZ030001719.1, read on the forward strand.
TTTTGGACCAGAGAAAATCTCTCTTATATCCGGGTTTCTCTTATATCCGGGTCTCTTATATCCGGGTCTCTTACATCCGGCTTACACTGCATACTGTTTACGGATCGTGACATCAATCAGAGAGATGAAAATTAATTTTTATTATTGCATTATTCCAAAATTTTGATTCATCAGCAGATAGCTATTAATTTCAACAACTGAGCACAAATAGTTATTAATTAAAAAAAAGTAGTAATTAATGTATAATTTTAAATTTATTAATTAACAAAATCAGAAGAGTTAGAATGGATTTTATATCCGAATTTTCGTAAGATTCGTGTAGTTCTTAAGTTTTCTTAAGAAAAATCTTTTTCATCATTTTCATCAAAATTAAAACAGTCACACACTAAGCAGAAAAACATATCGTCTTTCGCAACAGAAGATTATCAAAAACAAGGATTATCTCCAGGGTTAGAGCGTATTTCAAAAATTGCATCATGTGATATTATTTCTTTTATATCAAGCCTTTTACATAGGATGCTAACAGATATTAAAAGTTAAAAAAATAACCATAAATACGTAAAGAAAATGTGTATATAATTATTTGTACTATGTAAGAATGCTTTTTACCTAAACAATAATAATACTGAATTAATATTTTTTTAAATATTAAAGTATATTTAATTACATCTCCCTAATAGCAGTCGCGATCTGTTAATAAAACCATTTACGAAATTCTTTACCTCATATATGAGGCAAAGGAAGATTTTTAATGGGTGTTCCAATAACTTGGACCGATTTTAAATGTGAATTAAGTTTAAGCGATTTTTTTTTTCTTTTTCTTTCAGATTTAACAACTTAAGTCTTATTGGCAATTTGGAAAGATTAACAATTAAACAACGTGTTAAAGTTTCAAGAGTGCAATTGGAAAAATTGTTCGTATATTCAAACAAACCGGGTTAGTGGCAGATGTGAAAACGCCATTGCATGCTCGTTTACGGCGTTCAGCTGAAAACATTGTTGCAGGACACAAGAATATGGCCGAAGATCTAGACACCCGTATTTGTCATCACGTGCAGGAATTGAACCTCTCCACAACAACGTTACATCGTTTCCAATTGCACTCTCGGTTGGTCGATTCGATATATATATATATATATATATATATATATATATATATATAAATGTCTTAAAATAATTGTCGGACTTCGTCCATTTCATAATGCGTGACGTCATTTGTTTACATTTGAATACGCATTGAGCAGATATGAATGTACGTGAGAGAATCATGGAAGATTGTAGTTTAAAAACGGTAAAATCGAACCGAACGACCTTCTGTGGCCCAATCGGTAAAAGCACGTCAGGCTATATGACTGTTCCGTATAGGATACAGGTTCGATTCCCGTATGAGAGCGAAAATTTCTCGGACATTCAGGCCGGTAAATGATGTTTAATACTGTTTATTATAAACAGAGCATTTACTTAAATATTTGTATCTATAAAAAGAATGTATAAACATAAAATGTACTTATATATATATATATATATATATATATATATATATATATATATATATATATATATATATTACAGGTAATAGATCCATTGTTGGATTTGAAACTTGACTAATGCATGGAATAATAATGCAACACAAAATGTACTTAGAACAAAATGTATTGAAACAAGAAAGTGTACACAATATTTACATATAGTCTTTTGTATATTCCTGGTAAGACCGTTCCTGGAGAATTTGATATGAGTCGCAGTCGGGCAGAGTCTCTGGTTGAACTCTTGATAGGTGGATCCCGGTACCAACCATATTTATATGGTCGGTACTCCACTATGCAAATTAGGTGGATCGTACCACAACAATAATCCAGGTGGATCCTATTAATATTAGATATTAAAACTGATCCACAGAGAATGCTCAATGTATTTATTTAACAGAGCATATACAGTAAAAAATTCAAAATTACTTCATGTGGGTATCGTCTATTTCAGATCAGCACTGCCGTATGCCAGTTTTCCTCAGCTCTAGACTGACTGTCTCGGAATGGGGGGGGTTGAATTTAGTTTAGATTGCAGTCGGTGAAAATGTACGGGGCTACTTAAAGGGTCGCCTCGTTTTGATAAGGTGTCTGGGTTGGTGACAAGGAGACGGGCCGGAATGGGAGTTCATTTATGGCCGAAGCCTTTAGTTGTATGTAAATGAATTTAGGTTCCTGTTAGTGGATTATATTATTAAGTGATGGAGGATTTAAAGTTGGAGTAAAATATCTAAATAATAGATTCCCAAAATCTGTAAGTAAACCCAGACACCCATTATTAATGGATGGATATATATATATATATATATATATATATATATATATATATATATATACTCAGAATCAGGAAGTGACGGCTGTAATTCACTGGACATATAACGTGGAAGTGGGTTTGGAAAACCTCCCAGGGCATATCAAGGGCAAGAGAGACAGGAGAAGTCACCCTATCTCACGCTCCTGTGTGAAAGGATGGCGTAACAGAAGGAAGAAGACTCAGCAAATGATAGGAAGTTTTGGAGAGCCTTAATCACCCATATCCTGAAGGGCGCGACACACAGAAGAAGATGTTGAGCGGAACAGTTTCTGTAATCATCAACAGTTTCAACAATAACCTCAAATACTCGGCCACGATGACTTCATGCTAGAACACTCATTGCTAGCTTTCAAACAGTTCCGTTTACTCGATTTTACTCACAAGGCTTCGGTCAACCGGTGCGATGGTTTTCAGGCACTTTCCAAATGTGCTGCACGCTGAGATCGACCCACCCATAGCTGATAACATCAAGATGTCACCCTCCTGATAAATCGAACCTGATCAGATTCAAACCGAAAGCGAACGTTCTAACCGCTCGGCTATGTACACAATATTCATTCATACATACATACATACATAATAAACAGACTGAGCTAGATAGATAGATAGATAGATAGATAGATAGATAGATAGATAGATAGATAGATAATCAATAGACATAGATAGATAGATAGATAGATAGATAGATAGATAGATAGATAGATAGATAATCAACAGACTGTGACAGATAATGAAGATAGATAATGAAGCGACTGTGATAGATAGATAGATAGATAGATAGATAGATAGATAGATAGATAGATATTGAGCCTATTCAAACTCAAAACCACAATAGTTGGACACTCAGTGAGACTCAAACTCATTGCACTACTTGTAATCTGAGATCTTGATGACAATCACTTACGATAACCCTACCTCATTCTCTTTCTATCTGTCCTGATGGGTGACCTTCGCTTTATAACCTTCAACCTTAGCGGATAAAAAATTTCGGTCTCTTAAGTTAACAAGAAGACGTGTTTCTGAGACTTAAAACAGTTTAATAGGCAGCGTTATTACAAAAGATGAGAGTGCGCAATGATTCACTGACCTTATATTCACACTCTTTGAAAGGGTGTCGTACGACTTCAACAAAATAGTGCCGCATACAGCGATTCTGTCTTCGGGCAGCCTCGATTTCAGTCCAGGCAACAAGCATCAATGTCCATAGAACGATCATAACGTTACTCCATGACGACAACTGCATTTTGTACCACTGCAAAATAAAAATGATTTATTATTATAATATATATTAGACTTATTAGAGATAAGACCCATAACAATCTTATGGGACTTTACAATACACACAGACAGAACAATTAAAGCTGATCGCCCAGACATCGTGATCAGAGACCATAAAAACGAAATGTACCTTCTTAATAAGATGGCAGACCCTCAAGACTGCAATGTATCTGTGGCAAACATAATGAACCAGAATCATAGTCGAATGGCAGAAATGGTAAACAGGATTTGCCTTATTCTCCACGAATGAGAATTCGTCTTTGGCATGTAGGACTTTGATTTGAGAGAAGGCGATTACGTCAATCTATCAAAAGTGGTTCATTAGCAACTGTGTATACAGTGTAACCCGGATATAAAAGAGTTGTCGGGACCGGAGAAGTCTCTTATATCCGGGTTTCTCTTATATCCGGGTTTGGTCTAATTTATATACATTAACACAGGCTCTAATTTGGGACCAGAGAAAATCTCTCTTATATCCGGGTTTCTCTTATATCCGGGTTACACTGTAATATTAGCGTGGTTGGATGGAATTGAGGAGGGACATCCGGGTGTCTTCGTGCTCCATTCTGAAGTGCCCGTATCATCCGGGCGAGTGATTTCCCATTATAAGTAGACCATCGTGGAGATGAGAGAGGTCTTCTGTCGGGGTACATCGTTTTATACGGACAGTTGTGATAGGAGGAACGAACGACGAAGCGGATACAGGGAAGAGAACAGCGATAAATACCAAGAAACCGGTGTAGAAGGAAGAAATGCCCAATCTGAAATTACGTCCCAAAACAGAGTTGCTAACTTCTTTTGACCACAGCATCTTTGAAAATCTTTAAAAATCAATCAAAATACAAAGAGCTGGAAATCGAAATCTAAAAAATGAACAGAAATTACTATAAAAATAAAGAAAAAAGAGACCATAAAATAACTCAATCGACATTAAAACATTTTTAGTGTTATAACACCACAAAAAAAATATATTTATTTCAGGACGTGGGTGGCCACGTTTCTCTACAACATTGTATTTTTTCTTGTTTGAATAACTATTGTCTCTTTACCAATTTTCCTTATGTTTCTACAAACTGTCCTGTCATTTCGACAGACTCGTCAAACAGATTACAAACTGGCACAAGAGGACATCAACAACTCTAGTTGTAGCTGGGGCCCTCGGATTGATTGGAAAATATTCCAATAGACTGATTGAAAGGATTCTTGGTAGTCCATGCCTTAAAGAAACAAAAAATTGTACTCAGAAGTACAGCCCACATCTTACGAAAGGCTTTATCTGTGTAAAATATGTGGCATCTTATTTTTCTTTCCTCAAAAAATGCTTAGTGGAAAAAATCATGATTCCATTTCTGACCTTAGGTCTCTGGTTGGGACCCGGAAAGAAACGAGTATGCACCAGAAATC